>JAIGNY010001501.1:660000-840000 GCA_020152595.1 Chiridota heheva
TGTACTAACTTAACTGTGTGTACGATTCACATGCATGCATTGTATAGACCTTTTCAAACCAAAATTTAGCTAAACAGGATTTCTTCAGCACTTCAACCAATCAAATGTTGGGGGAATTTTTCCTTTGTTGCTCAACCAATCAGGTGCATGTTTGAGTAAAAAATTGTGAGCAGCAATATGCACGCGTATTACCTTCATATGTATAATGTAATATGTATGATCCGTGCGCTTGAAAATATTTTTTTCATATGCTTGGTGAATTGTGCGACAGCCAAGATTCCCCAGTATTTGATTGGTCAATAAGATTCCCCCAGTATCACTGGTCCATTATGGACACATGAATCTCGACCATGTGACATTATTTTAATTATGTTATCCGGAAATTGCCAATTCATATTTGAAAAGTTATGCAGAACTTGAATGTTACTCACAGTATGTGTAACGTTAATAACACTAAATTTTTGGAGCGAAATGTTGTCTTTTTGGGGGGGGGGGGGATTAAGAAGATTTCTTCTTACGTAAAATATATGTGCCTCAGCCTAGATTTCACATTGTTAAGTCAAAGTCTAGTACACTCTCACACTTTTCTGTTTTCGTTTATAAGTTTGACAACTCATGGTACCCCAAACTTTGTATGTCAAAATGTAATTGTTTTCCATTCACTAAATGATAAATCTACTTCATTTACAATCGCGCATACTCCAGAGTCTCTAACTCTCTACACTTCTTGTATTCGTCGCAGCCGCATTCATCTCAGGCATCAAATTTGCCTCTAAACGCCTTAGGAAGTGGTTACCATGTCTTGTTTGACTCTAGTGATTATTCAAATCAATCACTTGCAACTTATCTTTGTATCGGTGGGCAATTACATACGTACAAATCAAGTTGGAAATTGTCAAAATTCAACTCACACAAGAGAAAATTGCTCCTTTTATTCCTTACCCTTTCTGGTGATATTGAAAGCAATCCTAGACCCTCCCTAAAATTTCCTTGCAAACAATGCAACAAATCTGTTAAAAATAACCAGAAAGGTATTTGTTGTGACGATTGTGACTCGTGGGTTCATAGTAAGTGTGCAGGCATTGGTAATGCAGCTTACAATACTCTTGCATCATCATCTGATGATTGGTTTTGTTCGGAATGTTAGCACCTTGTGGCCTGTGTGGACTCCAGTGTAGGAGATGCGAAAAAGCAATACAGTGTGACAATTGTGATCTATGGATCCACACTAAAAGCTATAGCATTGACGACTCAAAATACAGCAATCTCATGCATTCTAGCTGTACCTGGGTGTGTGACACTTGTGACTTCATGAACTTCTCTGATTCTTTTTTCTCAACTAACAATTCCATCAACTGTACTAACTCATATGAGCCACTTCAAAATTGTTCTTCTGGCCTTGACTCGGGGTCCAACCACCATCCCGATGTCAAATTGAAAACAAATCCCAAAAGGGAAAAAAGGAAGGTTCTAAAACTTCTTGTTATCAACTTTCAGAGTGTTCGAAACAAGACGGCCTCAGTGGAAAGTCTTATCAAAGAAAAAGACCCAGATGTCATTATTGGCACTGAAACCTGGCTTAATTCCGAAATTACCAGCGCTGAAATTTTACCGGACAACTATACAGTCCTTCGCAAAGATAGAAATTCAAGTAGTTATGGTGGTGTATTACAGGCAATAACAAGAGCCCAAGGGCACTATGGTTCCTTGCTACAGAATGAAATTTTGGGGCAGATGGAGGTCATTCGTAACTCCAGAACCAGGCATGCTATTTAAGTGGGGAAATGGCTCATTTTTTGCAGCTCATCAAGGTCTATCACATACCAAAAAATTATTAAGTTGTTATTATAGCCATTTTCCTCCCAAAATAAGCATAATTTTACAGATTTGACTATTGACCTTTTGACCTCGAGTCAAATGTAACTTGACACTCTGATTCCAAAAACAAAAAGGCAAGTCCGTACAACCATCTTAACTAGACTTAAGAAATTGTGACCTCCGATAACTCCGCACATGAAGATCGTACAGGAATCAACCAATTGCCTTTTTTGATTGGAAGGTACTTTTGAAATCTGAAAATGGGGTCAAAATTATCAAAATACCAAAAAAAAAATGTTAACATTAGAGGTCACCAGAGGTCAAAGTCAATATGAAGCGGAATGGCAAGACAATAACACTGGTGCAACTCCCACTCCCAACTGACATCCTCTTCAGTTAACCAACCCTAATTCTATGATTGGCCAATTGTTAATATGCAAATGAGCAAAACTTGTGATACTCTTAACTTAACCACCACTGGCCAATTTTTAATATGCAAAAGAGTAAAACTTGTGGATAACGTGATTGGTGTTCTAACAGTCTTGGTTTTAAACAAGGTGCAGTGTAATTGGTTGATTAATTCAGGGATGTGTTCATTACACATATTTTTGGTTGATTAAATAGTGCATCTCCATGGTTAGTATTTGCCTCATAAGTGACCTTCTACATTTTATTGCATGGAGAAAATGTCTGTAGACACATGGAGGTAGACAACACACAGTAAATTCCCTTTCTAAGCTAAACAAATACAGGTGGCAAAGAAAACAAAACAGGTCAGCAACATGGACCAATGACTTTCTGTTGACATCTTTATGACTTGTTTTTTAATGCAACAGGTGGGGTGAATTATATATTCCTCAGGTGTCTGTTTTTTTTACATAAAAGATGATAAGCAGCCATCAAAACTGAAATAGCTTTTAGGCTCATTGGTCTTTATACTTTGTGCATTTAGTATTGAACCCTGGATTGTAGTATGTCAGTGGCATTCAAGATTTAATCACACTTCAGGAATTTGTATTTTTACTATATCACACTGATGGGGTCTGCTAGACAGAAATTATATTCTTAAGAATATATATAAACCAATAATACAACCCACTGGAATGCATCATTCATACCACCTCACAAAAGATATCCATAACACTTTAAATGTAACTTCACAATGAGACAGAGCGAGGTCAATGTTATAAAAGTGTATTATGTAATAGCAAAATAGAATGATAGTTCCTGGCCTTGCTGATGTGAAACCACACTAGTCTTTCAACAGCTCTTATGGTATCATGGCATGGACTCTGGACTTCTATTTATACCATTCCATGTATTCTTATCAAAAACTGTGTTTAATGGAAAACAAGTAAACTTAATTCAAGTAAATCATAAAAATAAATTATATTATTTGTTCTTCAAATCAATAACTATTTGGCGTCAAGCTTATTTTCATTATTTTATTATTGTTTTTGACCCTGACCTTGACCTTCAATCACATGACCGTTTTGTTAAAAAATATTTCCCTACTCTATACACAACTTGTCTCAAATATCAAATGTACAGAATCTTGGCACTAAGAGTTATTATCATTGTCAAATTCGAGTCCAATGTCCATAGTCCAATCCAAATTCAATATTATGCACTTTGACAAATAATTCTTTTTGACCCTGACCTTGACCTTCAATCACATGACCGTTTTGTTAAAAATATTTCCCTACTCTATACACAACTTGTCTCAAATATCAAATGTACAGAATCTTGGCACTAAGAGTTATTATCATTGTCAAATTCGAGTCCAATGTCCATAGTCCAATCCAAATTCAATATTATGCACTTTGACAAATAATTCTTTTTGACCCTGACCTTGACCCTCAATCACATGGCCGTTTTGTATGAAAATATTCCCCTACTCTATACACAACTTGTCCCAAAATATCAAATGTACAGAATCTTGGCACTAAGAGTTATTGTCACTAAAAGTTTTTCCATTTTTGGCCGATATCTGACCCCAGGTGACCCCTACGGACACCAAAAACAATAGGGCACATCTTCACAAAATGGCGGACCTACCTATCAAATGTGACTCCATACCGATTTTCCTATCTTGAGTTAGAGCGTACCTAAGCAAGTGTCACAGACACACACACACTGGCACACGCCAAGTTGAATACATAGGTTCCTTTGCTAAAGCAAGTAAACAAAAAATGACCTGGTTTTAACTGAGCTCACTAAATTAGACCAGGGAGTTGGCATTAGAACTCCCTGATTAGACTCTGACTGTGAAATTATCTGGACCAAATTCCAATTTCCTAAGGAAAAGAGCATGTATATAGGAACATTTTACAGACCCAGTCACAATGATCTCACTAGCCTACTTGAGTTGAAAAAATCCCTCCAAAAGCTTGGTAAAAATGCTGACAAAAACAATGTTATTCTTGCAGGTGATTTCAACCAACTAACATTGACTGGAGTCAAAACATTATTTCAGGAACTAACACTTCCTCCCAAGCAGCCAAAATTCTTCTTGAAGTGACCAATTCATTCAATCTCACACAAATGAGAGATAACAACATCCTTGATCTTGTTTTTACTAACAATTCACCAGCTGTTACCTCAGCTAATGTCATTCCCAATATAAGTGACCATGATATTGTTGAACTGACCCTAAATATCTTCCCTCCTCGTAAAAAGTTGCCTAAACGTGAAATCTATTTAAAGAAAAAAGCTAACATAAAATAAATAAAAGAAGACCTGACCAAATTTAAACTGCAATATTTTACTCAATTTAATAACTCCATTGATGTTGATGAAAAATGGAATTTCTTTGAACAGGAAATTAAGTGATTATTGATAAAAACATGCCTCACATATTCACCCCAACTAAACTAAATCTGCCCTGGTTCACCCGTATCCAATGCCGTCTCTGCAGGAAAAAACATAAACTGTTTAAAAAAGCTAAGACTAATCAACAAGCCAATGACTGGACTACCTATAAAAGCTTTAGGAAGGCTGTCCGTAAAAACCTCAAAGAAGCTAGAAACACCTTCATCTGTAATAAACTAAAAAACTCACTTAATGAAAACGTGACCCAAAGGCATTCTGGTCCTATATCAAAAGATTAAGAAGTAGTTCTGTAGGTGTGTCTAATCTACTAAATAATGGTAAACTCTGCAATGACAGTAAAACTAAAGCTAACATTCTAAATGACCAGTTTTTCAGTGTTTTCACATAAGAAAACACCTCCCAAATCCCTGTAACTAAACCACTCACCAACAACAAAATAAACCAACTTATAATTACCCCAGAAGGTGTCAAAAAGCAACTGCATATTAAACCTAGACCCCAACAAAGCCTCAGGTCCTGACCAAATACCACCATGGTTTCCAAAAACACTCGCTGATGACCTCTATGAAATTCTAACTGATCTCTTTCAAATCTCTGTCGATAATGGTACTATCCCTAACATTAGCACTAGGTGTTGGCGTAGGGGATGGCGGGAGTCTTGGAGGAGGAAGGAAAGTTAGGGGGAGAAGTGGTGGTGGTGGAGGTCGTTTGGGTAATGGGTGTGGTTTGTTTGTTGTCAATGGTGATGGATGGGCTTAGGACTGGGTAAGAAGAGCCAGGTGAGGTCTGTTTGGGTATGTGAGTCAGTTTTAAGGGGGGCAATATTGGTGTTGGAGGAGACTACGCTAGAGTAGGATGGTTTAGCGTGGAGTGAAGCGAGAAATTGCTTTCTGGCCTCTAGGTATGTGATGTTGGGATTAAGGGTTTTAGTTTCGTAATTTGTTTTTCTTGGAGCCAGTTGGGGTAGTCTTTAGAGAAGGAGGGATGGTCTTTTTCATAGAAGTATAAATGAAAATTTGAATAAGAAATAACTAAGCAGTTCCCTTCAATGTCAATCAGTCCCGATCTCGCGTGACTCCTTTGCCATTTTCACTGTGCAATATGCCTTGCCATATAAAAATTTCAACACTGCGCCACCACATGGAAATCAATTTCATTACAATCCTCTCCAAAGATGGCTGCTTTTTATGCGAAGAGTGCTGCAACTCAGCTCTAATTAAACCTATCATTTTCTTGTTTTCTTTTGTAACATTTCTTTCATTTTTCTTCAATTTATTTGACTCATCAGGTAATATTTACAGGCATATTTAATGAGCGCAACAATTAAAGCTGTTTAATAGTGTATTTTTGGGTGCATATGCAATGAAATGTGTATGTATTTAGAATAATTCAAAAAGGGGCTTAAAACTTTGATTGATGGCAAAAAAAATTGTCGAGCATGAGGGTCAACGACAGCACTGAGAGATCCTATCCACGGCAATTGCTGTCAATGCCGCATAGCCTTTTTTAAGATACTAAGTGGGGGGGGGGGAATTTCCCCCATTCTCTTTTTTCCCCCACAAAAATATCCCAATGAAATGAATATAATAAGATAATAAGTAATAAATTAAGCGTCAGACATCATTATTGGGATCTTTTCTTCTAGAATTCTTCAATTTTCGGGAAATTTTTAATTTTCGGGAAATCTCATTCAATTTTTATAAACGTACCTTAATTCTTTTTAAGTTTGCAATTTCCGTCATTTTCCTTCAATTTTTGTCAATCGATGATTGGCATTTTCCTTCGCTTCAGAAAAACTTCTTCAATTTTTAAAAAGTTATCTAACATTTTCATGAAATTTCCCTCAATTTTTGTCAAATTTCCTTCATTTTCATAAAATTTCCTTCAATTTTTGTCATATTTCCTTCACAATAAAAAAAAGAAGAAAAAAAAATTGCTTTAATTTTGTGCAATTTCTTCATTTCGTGAAATTGTACGCACCTGAATCTGAAAAGGGGCAACCTTCAGAAAACCTTGTTAGGTGAAAAAGGAAAATATATATTGATGTTTTAAGTTTTAATCATGAAATATGTAGGCCTATACATTTACATGAATAAAGGATTAATATGTTAAATGGTCATTCTTGAAGCCTTTTTGAAGGATAAACTTGTACAGTGTATATCTGTAATAGTTTCTAATGAGATGTTATACCTCCGGATTTTAAGGCAACCATTTGTAATGGGGATAGTAGTTAAACCCCCCCCCCAAAAAAAAAAAAAAAAAAAAAAAAAATGCAGCTGCATTTCTATAGTGTGTAAAAAGGTCCCACCATGATTCACATGTTTAAAGTTTTCTGAAGGAAATTTTGAAATGGATTTAACAGAATTATTTTCACCTCTGTATTTTTAGCTCAACTATTCAAAGAGAATAGTGAGAGCTATTCTACTACCCCAGGGATAGTAACCCTGGCTTCGAACATGTCTGGTTTATATTTTTTGAGTTTCTTTGTTTGGTATAAGTTGCTGGTTAAAGTTTTTGGAGGAGTTTGTTATAATAATGACTTTCCTGACATGAATAGCAATTAAAATATGTTTCTTGCATGAATGAAAAGACAAATACATGTAAAAACTCCTTGCCTCAAAAGAATTTGAAGTTGAGTCAGTGTCTTGGAGCAGTTTCTTTGTTTGGTTAAAGTTTTTGGTGTGTTTCTTGTGATATGTTTTGACATTCCCAACATACAGAAAAGCAAGTAAAACATTTGTCTCGCTTGAAATAATAATATTAATAAAATAATAATATGAATAAAAGCAAGTGATTCAAGAGAGAGGAAGCATAAAAGACTTTAATTTTCTAGACAACCCTAAGCTATTCTATTTATATGGGGAAAATCAAGTTGAGTATATTCTTAAGGGACATGTGTGGGATGTCCTGTGGTGGGATGTCATTTGGAATGTTGGGTAGAAGATGACATGAGGATTGATACAGTAGGTTGGGATATGTGGGACAGGGTGAGATTGTATAGATGACAGGATGGGATGGCTTGTGAGAGGTAAAGTGGGATAGCATGTTGGAGAGGGTGGTTTGGCATGTGAGACAGGGTGGGTTGGCATGTGGAGCAGGGTGGTATGGTATGTTGGGCAGGGTGGAATGGTATGTGGCACATGATGTGGGGTGTCATCTAGATTTCAGCTGCGATGGAATGTGGGTCATGCATGCATATTGTTTCACATCAATTGGGTTTAATGATGCTTTACACTGGCACACTTTCATGCTGTTTAATTGACAAGTTTTCTTAATTTGGAAGCTTGATGTTAATCCAGGATGTAGTCCTGGGAATATGTGGGTGTACGTGATGGTATGGATTGGGGAGGGGTAAGCAATTAATCTTTTAGTGAAAACTAACAAACAAAATCTTTTCTGCATTTAACAAGTTTTAGATGAGTCAAGGGTATTTTGGTACGTTATTGCTTTGTTATCCTCTCGCCAACGAAAGTTGGTGAAGAGAGGATATAGCATCTTTACTGTTCATCTGTCCGTCCTCCCATCCACATTGTCCGTCCGACCTGCATTAATTGTTCAGCAAGTGGAAAACAATAGATTTTAGCCCTCTAACTGTAACAGGAATTCCAACTATTTTAATGAAACAAAATTTATACAAAGGAAAATCTTGCTTTGAAAAAAATTGGAAATGCATTCCAGACTTGATTAGCAAGTAAAGTGTTTTGTTATGAGATGAAAACAAGTTGAATAATGGAGCTGACGACTGAATATAATTTTAAAGATGTATCTTGGGAATGAATAGGGAAAAAACAATGTCTTTGCTTGAATAGAGTTAAAACAACTGAATGTATCTTAGAATGAATTTTCATTCTGATTTGGTAGATAGATCAGCTCTATCTGGTTTATAAATGAAAATGTTAAGCATGTTTTTATTAGGAGTGTCAGATTTAAGCTATGGGGGAGTGGGAGCTGTGCTGCAACGGAGTAAGTGAAGGTTATAGTGAAGGTTATATTGTAGGTTGCAATGATTAGTTGGCTTATTAGTTGTTAAGAGTCTACTTGGTAGATGAAAGGATGGCAAAAGGTACGGGTACTGCAGTAGGTGAAATGGGGATGGAAAGTGAATGCGGGGAAGGGGGGTGGGAAGCATGCTGGGGAATGGAGGATGGTAAATAAAAAGAGGATAGTAGATTAATGGGGGATGGAAGGTGGGGGATGGAGGATGGAAGGTGAAGGGGGGATGGCGGGTGAATGTGGCCTGTTGGGTTGACAATTCTTAGTAAGGGGATGGAGTAAAGAATGTCGGGTGGAAGATGGTAGAATGATTGGTAGATATAGGAAATGGGATGAAGGTTGGATGGCATGGGGGACAGGATGGGAATGAAATGTGAGACAGGGTGGGATGGCATGTGAGACAGGGTGATATGTGGGACAGGGTACCAAGGAATGTGGGACAGGATGTTATGGCATTTATGACAAACTGAGATGGCATGTGGGACAAGGTGGGATGGTATGGGGGACAGAGTGTAATGACATGTGAGAAGGACAGCATGTTGTCTGGATTTCAGGTGAGATGGCATAAGGGACAGGGTGGGATGGCAGGTGGTGCATGGAGGGATGGCATGTGGGACAAGGTGACATGGTATGTGGTACAGGGAGGGATTGCATGTGGGACAGGATGGCATATAGTATATAGGACAGGGTGGCAAGGTGTATGGTGGAATATCAGATTGATTGCAAGTGTGATGGGTCATGTGGTGGAATGGTATCTGGATTTCAAGTATGATTTCCTGTAGGAAGGGATGTAAGATGGAATATGCAGAGGGTGAGATGGCAGTTGTGACAGAGGGTGGGAAGCATGTTATTAGCGGCGAGGGGATTTGTATCGTTTGCAATGTCTGGTTTAGGTTCTGAAACAGCAAGTTTATTGCGGGCGTAAATTGGATAATGCCCTTGGACAATGGCGTGGGATACAGGGACCCACTTAAGGACCCCTGGTGGGTTCCAGTGGCAAAGTCCTGGTGGGGCCCATGGGGTGAAGCCTCTGGGTTTTTAATGGTTTTGGTGGCGAAAATTGCTTAAAAATCATGTCAAATACACATTAAAACTAATTGGAATGTTTTTTAAAGTGGGGGGATTGACGTGCACCCCCCCCTCTCTTCCCCTCATCTTCCCCTCATTCCATCCATGCATCCTTACCAGCACTACTGGACTTCGCTTCTTGGGCCTCTAACAGGCTTCAAACTAGGAGATCAGATAACATTAAAGAATTAGTTCAGTGGTCAAGCAATTTTATCTTATACTGTTATACAGTTATATGAAGTAGGAAGAAGAAATAAAATATAAAATGGGGGAAGAAACCGTTCAAGAATCTTATACCATTAAGGAGATATTCAAGTTTAAAGCCGTCTTATCTTTGTAGAAATGATGGTGTAGTAAGTCTACTATGGCAGGTTGGCGCCCTTACCCTCACATTCGTATAATTGTTAATGTATTTTAAATAATTTTATTTAGGTTTTTCACTATTTGAATTAATTTCCCTCAAATTATCTTCAGGTTATTTAATCATTGACACTTCCTACATGCATGAAGTCCCAGATTTTGTTTTACTACTTTTTGACATATCCCATGGTTTTAAACCACAAAATCGCAAGGCAAAATATGATAGAATACATAAAGACTTATAGGAATCTAAGGCTATGACATCACAACTAGTCTGATTTCAGTCGTTTCTATATGCAAATGATACCAAACTTTAAACTTGAATATCTCCTTAATAGAATAAAAATTTTGAATGCTTTCTTCACTATTTAAAGTCCTCTTTCAAAAGTTAAACTTGCTTGACCCCTGAACTTATCCCTTAAGCAATTTTTGCTACCAAAATTACGAGAAACACCAGGTTTATAGACCCTGGATTTGACACATGCAATATTCAGATATCAAGAATATCAAAATAATCTCAATAATTGAAACACTGATTAAGTGCCTACTGCCAAAATCACGCAAAATTACATACAATGTACGGCTTAACTCTTGGTACAATATTAAGCAATAATCTGCTTCCAAAATAATGAGAAACACAAGGCTTATTCTGGGCCTCTATGACGGCTGCCTATAAAGCAAATCATGACTATACTTAAAGAAAAGGAAATAATTTTAATAAAAAGATGCAAAAAATATGGCATCATCAAGCAGTTTTTATCTGTTATGTGTGTTATTGTAAATTGCAGGGAACTTCATTCATCTGTTCATCATTGTGATTCATCAAAGGTGTTTCACAACGATTGCTGGATATAACTGAATCGGGACTTTTGCAGGGTCTCAGTATACCGTAACTATATAATAAACTCAATGTATTTATCTGCTATCTTAACGGTGCCTGCCAATTTTGATCTATGTGGCCAACGTTTTGCGTATGAGCATTTTTAGGGGGGGGGGGGACTCTTCTAATTTTGGGCAATTTCCTTAATTTTCAGAAAATTTCCTTCATTTTGGGGCAGTATGTCTTCAATTTTTGGTAAATTTTCTTCAATGTTTGGGGAAATTCTGGACCCCATCACTTTTTCAAAAGTACATTTTCAAAAAATAGGTAATCTGTTTTTATATCTTTGTTGCTTTAAAAAAACAAAATTGCCCTCAGAAGTGGGCTAAATTTGAACATGTCATCTTGGGAGGGGGTCTAGGACCATATAGGAGCCCCTCACATTTTTAATGTCAGGGTCCGGACCATCCCTCCCCCTCCTGTGGCTATGCCACTGCATGCACTGATGCATTAATTAGCAATATAACTATAACATGTATATTAGTGGAAGATTTGGGTATATACACTCTGAAGTATATAATGGCGGACCAAATGCTACATTATGAAGCAATTATATACAAGTGTATACACATGTTTTTTAACGAAGAAACAAGAGTATTGGAAAATGCGTTATTTATCATATATATGTGTTTAGGAAAAGTATATCCGTCCCTGATGTACATGGCCATTATGAGGGGCAGAGGAATTTCGCCCCTCTCCTCTCTATTTCGCAAAATCGAGATATTAAACATTCAAGTCCACCCCCACCCCAGCCAGGGGTATAGGAAGCTTGGGGTCTTCTCTCTGGGGGAAAGATCGGTTGTAAGCGGAAAAATTGCACTGCTAAATTAAGTTTCTATCAGTCTATCAATGTACAAGTTGCTCACAGCTAATCGAGACATCTCCAATTTCGGAAATATGTCCTTCAATGGTGGGAAATTTTCTTTCTTTTTTAGGAAGTTTCCTTCAAGTCTGGGCATTTTAGGCATTTTAGGGAAATTTCCTTCCAATTGTGCATGTGTTTGTCTATTTTCGGGAAACTTCCTTTCAATATCAGGAAATGTTACCAAATTTCGGAAAGTTTTCTTGAATTTTCAGAAGCTTTTCTTAACTTTTGGTAAATGTTTCTAAATTTGAACAAGTTTACCATAATATCCAACTTTCCCTTAAAATTAATTTAGATAATTTTGCAATCTTACCTCCTAATGGTGGGCAGGAAGCATACAACTGGAAAGGTGAAATTCTCTCAGGGAGCTCGGCATTTTGCTGCGCCCTGTCCTCCACTTATTAAAATGAGTGGAAAGTTATTTAAGTTCATAAAATTAAGGCAACACTTGCACGTTGAGAAAAATCTTTATTCTTTTTTTAACTACATAAATTCTCCAACTCTAAATACATAAAGAGTACGACGTACATCTATATATATGCGGAATTGTACATGCAATATATTTATACAATATGATCTGAAATAAATGATAATTTGAATAAAGGAAGCCCTCTAACATTATTTCAACAGCAAACTTATGTTAACATTGCAACGCAAGCATCTGATAGGAGGTTGAACAAAAATTATAATTTGAAATGCCCCTTAAGCAATGCTTCAAATGGATGGTGTGACATGTGTAGCATATGCACTAACCTTAATATCCACCAAACTCCTTTCGTTTAAATGGGAGCTATGTAGTTAAAACATTTAAAAAATATTTTTCATACTATACTGGCACCCCTGTATAGCAACAATTATATGCATTGTAATAGGTATGTATCATATGCAGTTAAAGAAGTTGGCCTTATTTCATTTCACCAATATCCTAAAAGTTTCATCTAATTGCATCCCTCCATTACGGAGTAATAACTAAAAGTAATGAATTCATACAGAGGGCGCCATTTATCCAAAATTAAATATATTAGGAGAGATATTTGCAGTATGCTTTTAGTACACACGATGTCTTAGAGATTATTTTTATAAATTTTCACTTTTACCAAACATGCACGAACACACCTTGATTTTCACCAAAATATATCTGTGCGAACATACTTGATAAAAAAATTATAATTGTTTTCTAATAGGGGAGCTCCTGTGATTTGATCTATAAAAAAATATAACATTTCTGTAATTGCTTATACTATAATAATCTATATGCTTTCCATTTATCCTGAAAACCCCACTGAACATCTCTCATCCAATCAATATGCCCATTTCTTTCATATAAGGTGGACTTGCTTGACCCCTGGACTAATCCTTTAACTAGAACCAGGTAAATTTGCAGGAACAATGTATGCAGGCACTTTTGTAGACTATTTTTATTGGTGTTGGGTCGGCTGGGGGTAAATATCAGATTTACTGACAACCTGAAATTAACATATCCCATTTGATAGAGGAAACAAATCAGGATTCCAACTTTCCGGATGCATTCATTTTTCCATTAATTTTTTGGAGGTGAAAATTAGAAGAAAAAATTGGTTCAACATGATTGAAGGAAGTTTCTGAAGAATTTGGCAAAATTTGCCTAAATTGACCAAAAAAATCCTGAAAATAAAGAAAAATCCAGGGGAGAGGGACGGGGGAGGGGAGGGGGAAACTGCAGTTGAGAGGACATTTCCTTCCTGGAAGCGTACTTTCTTCCCATTTGGGAGGTCAAATTTAGAAATTATTGACACAAAATTGAAAAATGGTTACAAAAACCATGAAAAAACATTTGTTTAAATTATTGGAAATTTGGGACAGTTGGAAGAATTTGACAGCATTTTCCCATTAGAGATCAAATTTAGAAATATTAACATAAATTTGAACCTACTTTTATACCTATCCGGTGATATATCCTGTTGAGGCTATGGATATCATGGTCATCCAAATAGCTGTATCATCAGCTATCCATAATAAACTGCATAGGCAAATAGGCGCACTTAACTCCACTCCATGTTGTTCTTCTAACAGTTGCCTTTGGAACCGCTTTCATCGGATCATGTAACCCAACCCTTACAAAAAAGAGTGTGTCAAACCTTGTCTGTGTTCCTGCAGGAACACATGTGGCAGGAACACATGTGGCAGACAAAAGACTTCACGTGTGGCAAACAAAAGTGACACACATGACAATGCATGAAATTGGAACTAATCCCCTGCGTGTCTAACAGGTAATCACACATGTGTTCACGTGTGGCTGACATGCATGTAAATGTGTGAAAATAAGTGTTTTAACAAGACATGAAAAAGTGTGGTAAAACAAGTTCCAACCTGTGACAAGAAGTGTGGCAAAGCATGGCAAATTTTCAAGTTTTTTTTAACCAGCTTTACAGCTAAGCCATTGCATTATGCAAGGAGGCCCTCCTTTGGAAGTGTGTGAAAGTTAATATGTTCTATGGATATGTAGACATACAGACACAGTCATTGCCACATCATAAGTATTATGCAAGGTTTTGTCAAAAATTTTGGTTTTCTTTCAAGTTGTAAAAGCAAAATGTGTTTAAATAGGAAGGTTACAATTTAAGTGTCACTTTCCTTCTTCAAATGTTTTATGACTCGAGTTGTATAACACTCAATTTTGTTGTGTTCATCCAATAATATTAAACTTACGAAACTGTTACGAAAAAGTTTTGCCTCTGGAAGAACATGATAAAATGCAAGGACATGATGTTTTATACATGTAACCCCTAAATCTACTTCTTAAAAACAAATATAATGCAGGAAAATTAGAATGTCTTGTTGAAAACCGGCAATACGTGTTTTTTTGTAAGAGGACTGCCTGGGAAAATTTCAAGAGGGACAAATAAATGTTATTATGTTAATTGGTTTTATTGGTCATGATAAAACTACTTTATCACAGCATACTTGTGATTTTAGCTTAAGACTACTTTCATAACTCTATGTCATGAAACTTCCTTTGGTTGTACATAGATGATTTTAAAAATATTCTTGAAATTTAAGTATCAAAAACATAATTTTTGCATAACTTTCAAAACACTTCTTGAGACAATTAAATTTAGCTTCCCCCAAGCCTTCACACTTGCTTTTCGACATGACAATTTACCTTACATTGTTACGATGGATCAATACAACATTTTGAGGATGGGTATAATACTTTAGTTGGCAGAATCAAAGAAAGTGTGTTACTTTGTTAAGGTGGTAACAACTTGAATACTGCAGGAAAGATATGATATCCTCTAAATGATTACCAGCAATATGATTATGCGGTGGGGAAGAGAAGGATCATTTTATGTATGACAAAATTATTACAATTAATCATTAATCAGTTTTTTTTAATATAAATTTATGTTCATCACAGGATGATTCTAACTGTTTTATCTTTAGGCTATCTTTAAGCATACATTTTTGACTAGAACTAGACTAGAACGTACAAAAAATGAATGGTGTAAATGCAAAAGCAGTTTGATACCGATTATTTATCAAATTTCTTTTCTCAAATTACTCTTCAGTAGATGCAAATATCTGCTCCTGTAAGACAAAATCGTACACCAAATTTGAAAGCTTGACTTTCGTCAAATAATTTTTTTTTAATACTGAACAATTAGAGAAAGTTACTGGTTTACATGGTCTCTTAAAGAGATGATTATATTTCATATCTTTATTTGATTCCAGTGTAAAAGGAAGGGAAGTCGCAGAAAATTTGCACAACAGAAAAATCGGTATGTTGAATTGTTTTGGTAATCCTGATGAAAGCCATCTTGAGAAAAATTAATAGAATTTATCCGAAAATTGAATCTTTAAGTTAGGCCTACTTAGCAGGCTTAGAGTTACCTAGTTATCAAGTTATTTCTTAACATTTCAGGTGTTTGTTCTCAAAATATCTTACTCTTTACTCAAAAAGTGCAACGCATTCCTCAAAATATCATAAATTGTCCTAAATTTTTTTAAAGTATCTTTCCTAAATAATATGCAACATTTTCCCAAAGACTTTCAGGTTTTCCTCAAAATTTATAATTCTCAAAGTATTTACTCAAAACTTCCTGACTTTTCCCTTAAAATTTCATTTCTTCTGTGTGTAGATGATGGAAGGTAAACTGGGATTTTATTGATGGTCCCCACTCCCCCTTCCTTCAAAAAAGTCTAGCTAAGTCACTGCCTGATTCACTGGGTAACTCAATTGTGTTTCAACGAGATTAGTGTAATCCTGCTTTCTTTAAATAAAACTCACTTTACACCTCTCCATTGTCTACCAACTGTGGTGTAGCGGTTATCATACATGTCTACAGACCACGAGGCCCTAGGTTCAAGCCTGGGTTGGGTAGACACGCCAGTGCACCACAACTGGTTAGCAAAGGCCGTGGACATTGACTTGGTTGTCGATGTTATGTCTGTCCGTACGTCGTACCTGTGTTCTCGTCCGGGTCGTATTAAGCGTTTCGTGATAGCATTGTTACTATCATAACCGAATACGCAGGCGACGACCCCGTCATTGTAGTTGTGTGTTCACTCGTCGACCTCTCCACTGTCAGAGATCACAACAATCCAGTAGGTAGTGCATAATAAGGCAAAGAAAGCCAAGCAGGAAGTCACAACAAAAGCTTCTGTGGAGATCACTTTAGTAAAATTAAGTAAACCTATACTATAGGTACATGTAGCTTGCACAGAGCAGTGTTTATCTTAATTGACTATCAAAGTTAAATAAATTCACTGTGTGGTTGGCACAAATATCTGTTTTAAGTACATATCTATTTCCTAGGAAGAATTGTGTAATACCAAATTTTGAAAGCTTCACTTTCCTCATATATTTTTTTTTTACAAAATACATATATCATTTTTTTGAATGAAAAAACCTTTAATAATTAATAAACTTTAAAGCCAAAAACTTGTGCCAACACATGGAAATACGTGTAAAACCCTGAAAACCTGTGTCAGAACAATAAAAGAGTTATGTGAAAAAGTGTGTTTATGCGTGTCTTAATCCTATCAAAGTTGAATAAATTCGCTGTGTGGTTGGCACAAATATCTGATTTAAGTCCATATCTATTTCCTAGGAAGAATTGTGTAATACCAAATTTTGAAAGCTCGACTTTCCTCATATCATGTCTTTTACAAAACACATATATTATATTTTTAAATGAAAATACCTATAATACTTCATAAACTTTTAAGCCAAAAACCTGTGCCAACACATGGAAATACGTGTAAAACCCTGAAAACCTGTGTCAGAACAATAAAAGAGTTCTGTGAAAAAGTGTGTCAATACGTGTCTTAATCCTTTTAAAGTTGAATAAATTCACAGGATCAAGTGGTTGGCACAAAAATCTGTTTTAAGTTCATATCTATTTCCTAGGAAGAATTGTGTAATACCAAATTTTAAAAGCTCGACTTTCCTTATATTATGTCTTTTACAAAATACATATATTATGTTCTTAAATGAAAATACCTATAATACTTCATAAACTTTTAAGCCAAAAGCCTGTGCCAACACATGGAAATACGTGTAAAACCCTGAAAACCTGTGTCAGAACAATGAAAGAGTTCTGTGAAAAAGTGTGTCAATGCATGTCTTAATCCTATCAAACTTAAATAAATTCACAGGATCAAGTGGTTGGCACAAATATCTGTTTTAAGTTCATATCTATTTCCTAGGAAGAATTGTGTAATACTAATTTTTGAAAGCTCGACTTTCCTCGTATGTCTTTTACAAAATACATATATTGATATTCTTGAATGAAAATACCTATAATAAGGCTTTATAAACTTTTCAGCCCAAAACATGTGCCAACACATGGAAATACGTGTAAACCCCTGAAAACCTGTGTCAGCACAATGAAAGAGTTATGTGAAAAAGTGTGTTAATGCGTGTCTTAACCCTATCAAAGTTGAATAAATTCGCTGTGTGGTTGGCACAAATATCTGTTTTAAGTCCATATCTATTTCCGAGGAAGAATTGTGTAATACCAAATTTTAAAAGCTCGACTTTCCTCATATCATGTCTTTTACAAAATACATATATTATGTTTTTAAATGAAAATACCTATAATACTTCATAAACTTTTAAGCCAAAAACCTGTGCCAACACATGGAAATACGTGTAAAACTCTGAAAACCTGTGTCAGAACAATAAAAGAGTTCTGTGAAAAAGTGTGTCAATGCATGTCTTTATCCTATCAAAGTCAAATAAAATCACAGGATGAAGCGGTTGGCACAAATATCTGTTTTAAGTTCATATCTATTTCCTTGGAAGAATTGTGTAATACCAAATTGTGAAAGCTTGACTTTCCTCATAATATATCTTTTACAAAATACATATATTATGTTTTTGAATGAAAATACCTATAATACTTCATAAACTTTTAAGCCCAAAACATGTGCCAACACATGGAAATACATGTAAAACCCTGAAAACATGTGTCAGAACAATGAAAGAGTTATGTGAAAAAGTGTGTCAATGCGTGTTTTAATCCTTTTAAAGTTAAATAAATTCATAGGATCAAGTGGTTGGCACAAAAATCTGTTTTAAGTTCATATCTATTTCCTAGGAAGAATTGTGTAATACCAAATTTTGAAAGCTCGACTTTCCTAATATTATGTCTTTTACAAAATACATATATTATGTTCTTAAATGAAAATACCTATAATACTTCATAAACTTTTAAGCCAAAATCACGTGCCAACACATGGAAATACGTGTAAACCCCTGAAAACCTGTGTCAGAACAATGAAAGAGTTCTGTGAAAAAGTGTGTCAATGCGTGTCTTAATCCTATCAAAGTTAAATCAATTCACAGGATGAAGTGGTTGGCACAAATATCTGTTTTAAATTTACATCTATTTTCTAGAGAGATTTGTGTAATTTTGAAGCTTAACTTTCCTCAGAATTATTACTTTTAATACTGAACAAGTAGAGAAAGTTACTGGTTTACATGGTCTCTTAAAGAGATAATTATATTTTACATCTTTATCTAAAACCAGTGGCATATCTAAAAGGAAGGAAAAGGGCCTTGTCAGGAATTTCCAAAAATCCAGAAAATTTGCACAACAGAAAAATCAGTATGTTGAATTGTTTTGGTAATCCTGATGAGAGCCATCTTGAGAAAAATTAATAGAATATTTCCGAAAATTAAATCTTTAAGTTAGGCCCACTTAGCAGCTTAAAGTTAGCAAGTTATCAAGTTATTTCCTAACATTTCAGATGTTTGTCCTCAAAATATCTAATTCAAAAACTCCAAAAGCTTTCCTTAAATCATCATAACTTGTCCTAAAAATTTATGAAGTATCTTTTCTAAAAAGTATGCAACATTTTCCCAAAAACTTCTCAGGTTTTCCTCAAAATATCTTAATTTTCTTTAAAATGTTCTTATTTTCCCCTCAAAATATTCAAAGTTATTTTCCTCAAAATTTAAAATTCTTAAATTATTTATCTTAAAATTTCATTTCTTCTGTGTGTAGGGAAGGGAGGGTAAACTGGGATTTTATTTATGATCCCCACTCCCCTTCCTTCAAAAAAGTCTAGCTAAGTCACTGCCTGATTCACTGGGTAGCTCTATTGTGTTTCAACGAGATTAGTGTAATCCTGCTTTCTTTAAACAAAAACACACTTCACACCTCTCCACTGTCAGAGACCACAACAATCCAGCAGGTAGTGCATAATAAGGCAAAGAAAGCCAAGCAGGCAGTCACAACAAAGGCTTCTGTGGAGATCACTTAAGTGAAACCAAGTGAACCTATACTATAGGTGCATGTAGCTTGCACAGAGCAGTGTTTATCTTAATTGACCATCAAAGTTAAATAATTTCACTGTGTGGTTGGCACAAATATCTGTTTTAAGTTCATATCTATTTCCTAAGAGGAATTGTGTAATACCAAATTGTGAAAGCTTGACTTTTCTCAAATTATGCATATTATGTCTTTTAAAAAATACATATATAATGTTTTGAATGAAAATACCTATAATACTTCATAAACTTTACAGCAAAAACCTGTGCCAAGACATGGAAATACGTGTAAAACCCTAAAAACCTGTGTCAGAACAATGAAAGAGTTATGTGAAAAAGTGTGTCAATGCATGTCTTAATCCTTTTAAAGTTAAATAAATTCACAGTGTGGTTGGCACAAATATCTGTTTTAAGTCCATATCTATTTCCTAGGAAGAATTGTGTAATACCAAATTTTAAAAGCTCGACTTTCCTCATATTATGTCTTTTATAAAATACATATATTATATTTTTAAATGAAAATACCTATAATACTTCATAAACTTTTAAGCCAAAAGCCTGTGCTTATACATGGAAATACAGGTAAAACCCTGAAAACATGTGTCAGAACAATGAAAGAGTTCTGTGAAAAAGTGTGTCAATGCATGTCTTAATCCTATCAAAGTTAAATAAATTCACAGGATCAAGTGGTTGGCACAAATATCTGTTTTAGGTTCATATCTCTTTCTTAGGAAGATTTAAGTGATACCTAATTTTGAGGCTTGATTTTCCTCATATTATATCTTTTACAAAATACATATGTTGTTTTTGAATGAAAATACCTATAATACTTCATAAACTTTTAAGCCCAAAACATGTGCCAACACATGGAAATACGTGTAAAACCCTGAAAACCTGTGTCAGAACAATGAAAGAGTCCTGTAAAAAAGTGTGTCAATGCGTGTCTCAATCCTATCAAAGGTAAATAAATTAACAGGATGAAGTGGTTGGCACAAATATCTGTTTTAAGTGCATATCTATTTCCTAGGAAGAATAGTGTAATACCAAATTTTGAAAGCTTGACTTTCCTCATATTATATCTTTTACAAAATACATATTAATGTTTTGGAATAAAAATACCTATAATACTTTATAAACTTTTAAGCCCAAAACATATGCCAACACATGGAAATACATGTAAAACCCTGAAAACCTGTGTCAGAACAATGAAAGAGTTATGTGAAAAAGTGTGTCAATGCGTGTCTTAATCCTATCAAACCTAAATAAATGCACTGTGTGGTTGGCACAAATATCTGTTTTTAAGGCCATATCTATTTCCTAGGAAGAATTGTGTAATACCAAATTTTGAAGCTTGACTTTCCTCATATTATATCTTTTACAAAATGCATATATTATGTTTTTGAATGAAAATACCTATAATACTTCATAAACTTTTAAGGCAGAATCATGTGCCAACACATGGAAATACGTGTAAAACCCTGAAAACCTGTGTCAGAACAATGAAAGAGACCTGTGAAAAAGTGTGTCAATGCGTGTCTTAATCCTATCAAAGTTAAATAAATTCACAGGATCAAGTGGTTGGCACAAATATCTGTTTAAGTTCATATCTATTTCCTAGGAAGAATTGTGTAATTTTGAAGCTTGACTTTCCTCAGAATTATTACTTTTAATACTGAACAAGTAGAGAAAGTTACTGGTTTACATGGTCTCTTAAAGAGATAATTATATTTTACATCTTTATCTAAAACCAGTGGCATATCTAAAAGGAAGGAAAAGGGCCTTGTCAGGAATTTCCAAAAATCCAGAAAATTTGCACAACAGAAAAATCAGTATGTTGAATTGTTTTGGTAATCCTGATGAAAGCCATCTTGAGAAAAATTAATAGAATATTTGCGAAAATTGAATCTTTAAGTTAGGCCTACTTAGCCGGTTAGAGTTATCAAGTTATTTCCTAACATTTTAGATGTTTGTCCTCAAATTATCTTACTCAAAAACTCCAAAGCTTTCCTTAAAATATCATAACTTGTCCTACAAATTTCTGAAGTATCTTTTCTAAAAATATGCAACATTTTCCCAAAAACTTCTCAGGTTTTCCTCAAAATATCTTAATTTTCTTTAAAATGTTCTTATTTTTCCCTCAAAAAGTTACTTTTCCTCAAATTTCAAAATTCTCAAAGTATTTCTCTTAGAATTTCATTTCTTCTGTGTGTAGGGAAGGGAGGGTAAACTGGGATTTTATTTATGATCCCCACTCCCCCTTCCTTCAAAAAAGTATAGCTAAGTCACTGCCTGATTCACTGGGTAACTCTATTGTGTTTCAACGAGATTAGTGTAATCCTGCTTTCTTTAAACAAAAACCACACTTCACACCTCTCCACTGTCAGAGACCACAACAATCCAGCAGGTAGTGCATAATAAGGCAAAGAAAGCCAAGCAGGAAGTCGCAACAAAGGCTTCTGTGGAAATCAGTTTAGTAAAATTAAGTAAACCTATACTATAGGTACATGTAGCTTGCACAGAGCAGTGTTTATCTTAATTGACCATCAAAGTTAAATAAATTCACTGTGTGGTTGGCACAAATATCTGTTTTAAGTTCATATCTATTTCCTAAGAGGAATTGTGTAATACCAAATTGTGAAAGCTTGACTTTTCTCAAATTATGCATATTATGTCTTTTAAAAAATACATATAGAATGTTTTGAATGAAAATACCTATAATACTTCATAAACTTTTAAGCAAAAACCTGTGCCAACACATGGAAATACGTGTAAAACCCTGAAAACCTGTGTCAGAACAATGAAAGAGTTATGTGAAAAAGTGTGTCAATGTGTGTCTTAATCCTTTTAAAGTTAAATAAATTCACTGTGTGGTTGGCACAAATATCTGTTTTAAGTTCATATCTATTTCCTAGAAAGAATTGTGTTATACCAAATTTTGAAGCTTGACTTTTCTTAAAATTATTTTGTTAATATACACCGTATGTTGGAGTCAAAATTTTGAATACATTATAAGTTTTAGTTTCACTAAAAACCTATTACATTAGAGCTGAAAGTCATGTGCACAGGTAATGGAACCGGAAGAGGGGAATTTGGCAGGAGCTGGGGCATGTTACCCCCCACTTTTCTGAAAAATGACAAAAGAAGAGTCCCCCTTTCAAAAGTGAAAAGTGCAGGCCCTTAATAACAGTTGAAGGTGCAATTTAATACTGGTGGCATGCGCAGCTTAGAAAAAAATGAAATTAAGTGCCCCTTTTAAAATGAAGTACTACATTAACTCTGTTGATTTGGATTCACTATATCTACAGACTGGAGGACATATGTCTATGACTTAAGAAGTAGCCCCTAAGAGGCTGTGCCACCCTCACCTAAGCTTCCTATGCACCCCTGTGGTTATTCAAACTTTCATGATTGACTTCTCTCACAAGATACGTAGAGTGAATGTTTGGTTTCATTCAATAATTGCACAGTAGGAACTTATGAAGAATGTAGTGTCAACTAAATGTACAAGGCATAAAGAGGCAATAAACTAAAATAACATTAAAAATCTCTGATAATTGGATGTGCAAGATTCACAAGTTTCATTGGTTTACCTTCATTATGCAGCTACACTACTAAAATTTGCATGCTTTTTAATATATTGTGAACATTAATTTAAGTTTGTCCAGTAGCGTGGCTAGGCACTGGCATTTAGGAGGGGGAGTTTGGCAGGGTTTTGCGGGGGAGAGGTTACTGATGCAATTAATAATTACAATATATTGTGAAACTTGGGGCTCATGCCTCCACCCTCTCTGGCTATGCCCCCGTCTCCTCTGGCTATGCCTCTGAGTTTATTTTAAGACTGTTTGTAGTATTAGTCGAAGTAATTTATAAACTTGTTTTATATTGTGCTATTTTCATCCAACCCCTCTAGAAATATCAATTAAACCAGCCTACTTTTTGCATTAAAAAAATATGCAGATCATGTCATGCACATACATGCTTCTGAGTTTATCATAAGACTGTTTGTAGTATAGTTGAAGTGATTTACAAAATTGTTTTCTATTGTGCTATTTTCATCCAACCCCACATTAGAAATATCAATGAAACCAGCCAACTTTTTGCATTACAAAAATATGCAGATCATGTCATGCACATACATGCAGTCATGGAGCTCCATGATACAATTTCCTCCTATTCAAGTTAGCAGAGCTACAGACTAGTTGTTGCCTCCACAATAAACTTTGGGAATTGGACAGTCACAATGGCAGCCATTTCTAAGAAATCTGAGCAAAGCTCTTTGTTTTCAAACAAATCCTAGACTGTTTGCTTTCATGCTTGAGTGAGTTTGGTGATTTGACTTACAAGATTAGTGGCTGTTATAAGATTATGCTACATGTGTTACATTTAAAACCTTGTTTTGTGTTAAAAGGAATCCATGGTAGCATAGGCCCTAGCATAGGTAGCTAGAAAATTTAATTGGAAGGCGATGATTTGTGTGTGGGGGAAAGAGGTGGGAGGGGGCAAGGATGAACATCCTCTTAATTATATAGATAATTAAGGATGTTTTGTATTCTTAAATACAAAATAAAAGATCATTTTTGAGAAGGGAAAGAAGGGGGAGGGGGAGGGCAAGTGTATTATTGCCCCAATGGTGAGTTGTGCATATGCATGGTAGATATCTCCAAAGGAACTTGAATATAATTATGTAGCATTTGTGTTGATTTTTGTTAGTGCTTAACTGCTCTCCTTTTCAGTATTTCATTGCAAAAGTTAATATACAAAACAAATGAATTAAATCAGAAACCAGCCCTGGCTGAATGCCAGCATTGAATGCCGGCATGAATCCCACCCATAATCAGAGGTGTAAGAATCAGGGAGGCAGAGGGAAACTTTCCCCCTATGAGAGAAATTTTGAAATTATTATTGGATATTTGGGTTAAATTTTCCGAGGCATTGTCCAAAAGTTCCTGGAAAACTCACCCCAAAAATCTAGCAGCAACTTTTGATGGAAACTTTATTAACTACTGCAATTTTTCCACTTGTCACCAGGAAATATGGGGGGAGTATTTATCTCCTGAGAAGTGACCTTTCCTATGCCCCTGGGTTTAATTTAATACTTGTTCAATATTTTCATTTCATAAAAGTATTAACATTCAGAAAATTGAGGAAAAGGAACATAATTCATTTCAAGATATCAATATTTGTTCGAATTTAATGCATTTATTTTCACTGTATATGTGAACGAAAAAATAATTTTCTTAACTCTACATTGCGTTTTAACTAGCCTTTCAGGTATGTGAATGTACCTCATGTGCCTACATGCCTTTTGATGCATTGCTAATCCCAAAACAAAAGTCTATAACCATTATTTGGATACAATTATTATTATTATTATTAGTAGTAGTAGTAGTAGTATTAATAGTAGTAGTAGTAGTAGTATTAATAGTAGTAGTAGTAGTAGTAGTAGTCTGAATCTGAAATGGTTAAGTCGGCAAAAATCCTTCAAGAGGACATGAACGCCAACCGAGCGTAAAAAGTATGAGTAAAAAAATTTACAAAAAAAACTAGTTAGCAATACAAGTGTTAGTAAGTTTAGCTTTGAAACAGTTGAGACTTGGTGCATGTACAATGTCTGACGGTAAAGCATTCCAATCCTTTAGTGTGTGAGGGAAGGAAAACCTGGCTGCTCTCCTTTGAATAGATTCAAGTTTATCCACATCGCACTGGTGATGGGGGTCCCAGACTGCTGATGCGTACTCAAGTACTGGCCTGACTAGAGCTTTATAAGCAGTGGATTTAACGTCGGTGGGACAGTTTGAGAGGTTACGTTTTAATAGGCCAAGTACAGAGTTAGCTTTCTTGGTTATGTTATGTATATGTTTATCCCATCTGAGTTTATTTCAACACCTAGTAGTAGTAGTAGTAGTAGTAGTAGTAGTAGTAGTAGTAGTAGTAGTAGTAGTTGTAGTAGTAGTATTTTGATGCATGATTGCAAACTGTAATGAAATCATTGTTATGGAAAACTTGAATTAAACCACTGACAATAATTAGAAAATAAGAAAGAGAATATTTACCTGTAACATGAAATGAGAAAGAGAAACAAATATGAATTTTCTTCACTGTGAAAAAATTTAGGTGGGATATACCAGTACAATATGCTATACTGTACATATTCGGGCAATAAACTAAAATTTAAATGAAGATATCATATATCATCAATTACCCAAATTTGCTAATGATATTTTAAAATAGGCCCAATTTGGTAATAACTTTGACCCTAGCAAATTTCCACTTTCCAATAATTATCGTTTGCCCCAGTGACATGTCTTAGGTGGGATATTGGGTGCTTAATTATTCTCCAGAAGTGAGAAATCCTCCCCCTACCCCACCCCCATATTTTGTCAGTCACAAATTAAAAAAAAATCTACATATCAAGTGACTCATGGAGAACAGACTGACAGAGATATTGATATTAATTATTTATATCAACTAACTTATCTTAACAAAACTCTTCCAGCTTGCATAAAAAATCTTCAATTTTGGACCAAAAACCATTGATTTTGAGCAAAACAGCTTCAATTCTGTCTGAGCCCATCATCTTCACTTTTAAACTAACTTAAAAAATTCTCAATTTTTGTAATAAAATGTTTCAATTTAAGGCCAAAAAACTTAAATTAAGAGCCAAAAATATTTTGCACAAAAAATAATCCATTTTGAACTCAATGTCAAGTCACAAACTTTACAAATGATTTAGGGGGAAAGTTTAAATTTAGGGAAATAAATTTTCAATTTTGAACCAAAATTTTTCAATTTAGGACCAAAAATCTTCAAGTTTGTTTGAAACAAATAGTACAATTTAGGGCCAATAGTCTTTAAGTTTGGACTGCAATCCAACTTTTAGAGACTATTAATTTAGAACCAATTTAGGGAGGAGAAATTGATAGTAGATAAAAAAAAATAATGGGTTTACCCTTCCCCAAAGGTAATTAAAAGCTAGATATGACCCTGGTTGTCCCTCCTCCCCACCCCACCCACCCTGGCATTTAAAGCTAGTGTATAATATATAATATACTTCAAGAAATAAAACTTAAGTTACAATGAACATCTACCTGCAAGCATTATGGTCATAATGACCACCATGATGAATCAAAGTTGGCTCACCTGCCTAACTTGCCACTGTCAGTATTTTAGCAAAGACTCATAAAAAGTTATCTCTTTTAATAATATCAAATTGGTGGCAGTATTTCTTCAAGAATAGTCCAGTGGCTAAATAAAATTTTGTGTCCTGTGAAATCATGTTTTGTCACGTGTTCATGACACAGGTTTTCTCTTGTTTCATGTATGACACGCATTGTCCTATTCGACACAGAAAAACCTGTGAAGTGTAGTTTCCATGTTTTACGTCTAAAAGAGTGTCAATCAGTGTTTTTTGTGGAATGAGTGAGAAAGAGTGTCAAACAGTGGCAAATACCAGGGATTATCCTGTGTTTTCATGCGTGTTAATGCATGAAATTGGAACAGCTGACACAGGTTTTTTTGTAAGGGAAGTGCATGGGCTTCAGCCCTCTCACTTTTGCGGCTAAAGGGTTAAAAGATCATCCAGCCTACCCCCCCCCTCCCCCCCTCCCTCCCTGTTTCTGGTCCTTAATCTTCTTTCAGTTAGTTACCAAATCACATGTTTATAGCTATTAAGTGTGTGTTCTATGATACTCATGTTTCTTACAAAATGTTTTTAAATAATCATTGTGGAAGGTTTTTGCTATGATTTATCAATTTATGTATATTTCATTGTAAACTGATCTAAAGATGAAAATAAATCAAATCAAATCAAATATAACCAGTTAATGTTACACTGGCAGATAAGAGTTACTTTGTGAGCACTCTAAGCATTGGATGGTTGAATTGTAACACTTGTGAGTGTAATGTGCCAAAAAAGTCAATTGTTCAATTAATACCTGAATAGGTGTTCAAACTAAAAGAGTTAAGTATAATACTTCAGTTAGTGTTACAGAAAAGGGTTACTTTGCCCAACACTCCAAGTGTTGGATGGCTAAATAATAACACTTTTGAGTGTCATGGTGGAGTCACAATAATTGATGGGAAGAGCCACATTAATTGACACAAGTGGACATGTGGATGTTCATGCAGAAATAGAGATTAATAACTGTATTAATTTTTCTGTTTTGAAAATTCATATGATCAGTCTAGTGTGTATTAGAGTCATTGTGGTTTCATTCCTTAAATATTTTAATTCAAGCATTTTTTTCTTCTCATTGAAGTGTGACTGATTGGCAAAACACAGTGTGGATAAATGAAAGTGTTTTATCAGTTCATAATGAAACTTGTTCATCAATGTCACATATTGGACATAGCTTAATTATGTGAACCTTTGATAGAACTTTCAAAGTCTGTAACAACAATTGGGATTATTCGTGTAAAACCATTTCGAATTTTATTTAACTCTTCCTAAGGGTTGAATACAACACCAGAATGAGTTAAACGATTCTATCTAACCTCTCGTAAGGGTTGAATACAGCACTTGTAAGTGTTAAATACAGCACTTGTGTGTGTTCAAATCTAACACCTCAAAGGTGCTGCATTTGTTAAGCTTAAGAAAGATTTATATCAGCACTTCACTTGCTGTCCTTGCACGGGCTCTTGCTAAGAGCTATATGCAGTCCTTATAAGTGCTGTTTTAAACTTTTGTGTTTTAGAGTGTATGCTTACTCAGTGATCATGGTATATATTAAAGGACATAGGTGGCGATCGGAGGGAGGGGGAGTCGGGGACATATCCTAATAATTTTGTTAGGATATGAATCTGCTATGTCTGTTCCCAATTGTGTAATTGTAAACACTTGTATATCGTTTATAGATAAGTTGGACAAGCGCAAAGTTTTGTCAGGAAAATTTATCTCTGCGGTCAAAGTCTAGTTACGTCCTGCTCCCCCCCTCCCATAAAAAAATCTAGGTTTCTCCCCCCTTCCCACCAATCATAACAAATTTCAGCAAGAGATGTTGTAGAGAATGGATAAAAAATAAAAAACAAAGATCACACACCACGCCGAAACATGTAGTAAAGTCAAAATATGAAAAAATGTGACCTTACCCCAAAAAAATTACAAGAAAAGGTTTTTTGGCAGTTTTATCAACTATGGGGTCTGGAGAAGAACATACTAAAAGTTGGCATTGATCGAATCTCCAAAAAGGGTTTAAATATGACGTCATAAAAAAGATGGCCGCCGATATAAGAAATCGCTAGAAACTAGGCATAAGTCTGTAATTTAATAGTTTCTAATCATTTTAATAATGAAAACTATCACTAAAACTAAATATCTTGGCACCAACATAATTTTTGAAACTTTTTTTTGCATCATCAATAACGTCAGGACCTTATCCGTGACGTCAGGACGTGACCTGTGACGTCATAACGTGATCTATGGCGTCAGAATATGGTTTATTTCTAATATGTGTGTTCCAGTCCAGATTTGATGGCGCAGGGAGACATTTGGTGATTTGAAAGGATTTCAAGTCATTTCTGAAGGTGGGACCCAAATTGATAGCAGTGATAGCCTTGTTACAACTAGGGCTGGTGGTTCAAATGCACCATCACTTTCGATCAAGGTTTTTGATAGACAGTTTGTCTGCCATGGGCTATTGCTCCTCATATAGTGAAGTGCAAAGGTTTAAGGAAAACGCCACTTCTTCAGTGGCTCGTGATGTTTTAGATGAGGACAAAGATATGCATGATATGATGCTTTTATTTGTCGCGGATAACGTTGACCACAACATAATGACCCTGGATGGAAAGGGAACATTTCATGGTATGGGGATGGTAGCAGCCATAACACCAGGCACACGAACCAGTCACACTATTCCGAGGAGAAAGATGTCTGACTTAAACATAGTTGATCAGACGAAGATTGAGATCAAGGATTACCACTTCCCAAAGAACACTCTTCGTAGCATTAGGTTCAGGTCTCTGCCACTTTTGAATGTTGTTGATCATAAGATTGATGTATTGTGGGAGGTGTCCTTCCGCTTCAAGCAAACACTACCAAATTGGCAAGGAGTGATGCACCTGCTACACAAGGACTGTCTCCACCCTGGACAATCATTAGTATTGTTCCTACCAATGATCGATATAAACCCTGGAGATAAGACATGTATCTTCTCTACACTCGACTATATATGTGCTCTTGCTTCCAAGCACAGTGTCCCACCAATTGTAACCTTTGATCAGCCACTCTTTTGGAAAGCTTTTGAGATTATACATGAAGTTCAAGATGGTAGTCCACTCAGAGATGTTATTTTGTTATTGGGGAGCTTTCATACTTTCATGAACTTGTTGGGGGCCATAGGAACTCTCATGGATGGAAGTGGACTAAGGGAAATCCTGGAGACAGTGTATGGTGAAAACGCTGTAACACATATGATGAGTGGCAAAGCTGTGCAACGTGCATTTCGTAGACATCTTCTTGTTAAGCAGTGTCTCACGCATCAGATAGTGACCAAGGTAATTGAAGCCGATCCAAGTTTTGAAGATCTACTTAAAGAGCTAGAGAGATTGTATACTCAAAAGTAGACTGGTAAAATAAGTTTAGATGCACTGCTGAAAGCAGACTGCATGGAAAGAATTTCCAATGCTCTCACCTCAAGAAAGTGTGAATAATCCAACAACTCAAAAACGAGCAAATTGTGGATTAACTATCAACGAATGTTGGAAGTTGCACAGGAGCTTATCAAGGCTGATCGCACAGGGTCATGGCAAATGCATCTCCATGCTATATATGACTGTTTGCCAATATTTGCTGCTGCTGGACACCCTAACTATCTTACGTCTGCTTATCTTTACTTACAGAAGATGAGGGATCTTGAAAGTGGAAAGTCCCCAGTGTTTCAGAAATTCAAAAATGGATTCCATGTTATTTGACGCAGCAAAAAATACTAAGCTGGCCTTAGTCCTGACTTAATGATCGAGCAGACACTAATGCGGTTGCTTAAAAGCACCGGTGGGCTAACAAGCGGAAGTGGCATGTCAGACCATCAGAGGGCTGTGGACAATGTCTGCCCCTGTATCTTCCGCCTACAACTACGCCATGCAGGAATTCTGTCAGACATCATATGCAACAAGTGAGCAGCACAAGGAGGCATCTGCTTCTCGTATGGACAGGGGTATGAGAGACTTAGACAAACTTGCGACGAAGCTGGAACACTATTCTCCATTTTCCAATGAGGCAACCTTGCGCAACATTATCACAGGGATAAATGCTGATGAGGGTGTCAATGTTGAAGAACTTTCAATGTAGGCAGAGACACAGTAAAACAAATGGAAGGACACCCACTCTTCTCATATTTCCACAAAAAGAACACTAAAGTGAAGACATTAGCATCAGCTCAAGCTGTCAAAGTTACAGAGAATCGAACCATTGATCCAGCTCTATTGTTTCAAAGGTTCCTTGTGGTATCGCAGTCAGGTGACCTTTGCCTTGATGAAGTAATGCAATATGAGCCCTCCCCCTATCCACCATCCTTATTTGAAGGAAAATATTACTTGCAAAAACCAGATAAAGCACATCTTCTGGAAGCTTCGAAAGACCATGGAACTTCCTTATCAGATGGTGATGTTCTTCAGTCCATTCCAAAGACTGATCACTATGTTCTTGACGGAGGTTCCCTCCTACATCGATTGAAATGGACCGAGGAGAGCGCTTACACTTCAATTGCAGATTCGTATGCATCTTTCACATCCAAACTGTATGGTAATGCCACTGTTGTCTTTGATGGGTACAATGGAAGACCATCCACAAACGACAACACCCACCAAAGACAAAGCCGAAGTCAGGTCACCAACAAGGTCGACATTGTGGAGTCAACCAAATTTTCTGGGGAAAAAAGAGGATTTTCTTTCAAACACAATGAATAAACAGGCCCTTATTAACCTGATGACGAAATACTTGCGCCAGAAAAGCTGCAACGTTATTCAGGCTGAGGGTAATGCTGATGTCGACATCGTTAAAGCAGCAATCACAATGGCATCCATCAAGTCAACAACTCTCATCGGAAAAGATACAGATCTTTTTGTTTTGCTCTTGTATCATGGAACTACGAATGACTGCAAAGACTTGTACTTTAGATCAGACAAAGGTAAACCAAATGTGTATAACATTAAAGGTCTAAAACTGTTACCAGGGGAAGAAGTGTGCTCTGATCTGTTGTTTGCCCATGCGTTTTCCGGATGCGACACTACCTCATGATTTTTTGGGGTCGGAAAGAAGTCCATCTTCAGAAAGGTCATCAAGGGTGAATCTGTCTTGCGTGCTTGTTCCAAGATCTTTCGCACACCAAAGGCAAATCCAGAGACTGTAGAAACCACCGGCTGCAAACAAATGCTTTCATTGTTTAATAAGACTCATTCTAACTCTCTGGCATCATTGCGTTACAGCATCCTTTGCAAAAAAGTGGCCACAGCAAAGACTTTTGTGGCACCCGAAAGGCTGCCCCCAACAACATCAGCCACAAAACTTCACTCATGGAGGGTATATCTTCAAGTTATGGTGTGGATGTGTACGGACGGTGGCATGGATCCTACAGACTGGGGCTGGAATGTACAAGGGGGTCAACTGATTCCACTCATGATGGACAAAAGCCCTGCTCCTGAAAGTCTGTTGAAAATGATACACTGCAAGTGCTCGACAGGTTGCCGCACACTCAAATGTAGCTGCAAAAACCATGGCCTTGAATGTACCCAAGCCTGTGGACCTTGTCAAGAAGACACTTGTGATAATATATCCCTAAACCCAGTATCAGATGATGATGGTAATAAAGGCTGCATGTGACTGTAAAGGTAATATAGTAAGGATAACGCCAGCTGGTCAGCTGAAACACTAGAAATTACCTAACAAACCAATATGTGCATTTATGTCTTCTAATCTATAACTGCATAAGGAAAACATTAAATGTTGATATTCATTTATTAAGTGGTTGATGATGTTAAAATCTATTTTGCAATGAACACGAATAGATGACAAAAAGTTAGCCAATAAAACCGCAGCTCATCCAGGGCATCACAGTGAAAGAATCATGATATTAAGAAAAATACATAATATAATGATGTAAAGGACGTCATAGATGACGTCATAGATGACGTCATAGATGACGTCATAGATGACACTATCACAGCATAGCGTCACACAGGTACATTGGTTAGATTGAAAAATTAACAATCATGTAAGATAATGATGCCTTAAACTTGATTGCATACTTAAAGATGCCAAAAACCGTATGCAAATCATTGAAATTAAGCATTTTATTACATTTTGGCAGCCATTTTGTATGACGTCATATTTAGACTTTTTCCGGTAGTCAGATTTTTGCCAACTTTTAGTATGTTAATCTCCAGGTCAAATAGTACCAAAAAATGCAAAAAAACCTTTTCTTGCAATTTTTTTGGGGTTACGTGGTATATTGACTCTACTAATACCGTATAATCTATTCAGTAATATGAATAGATCTGTTGCTTGTATCATAACTTTTGTCACGTAGCGTGCATATGGACAATTTGGATTCTTGGCATTCTTCTGTATAGTGTTGCACTATTGTGTTATAGTAAAAATAATATTTACAGAGGCACAATCCTCATTACTTTTCCTGGTTAAAATTGTTCTTTTCTTCTTCTTTCCTTTTTTTTTTAAATTTCCATATTTTAACAACACATATTTTTCATGTTTATCTTAGTCGTATGTCTGATTTTTATTCATTTATTTTTAAATCAGAAAGTACACTAAGTCTTGGTTAGAGTACAGTAAGTATTAGTTGGGATGGGGGGGTGACACCCACACACCATGAGGGGATGGATGACACACACACACCCTGGTAATTACATCCCTGCTTCAAGGGAATATTAATTTAGGCCTTATAATTATAACATTTGTAGCCTTTTTTAAGGAATCCAGAGTGGGGGGGCACATGCGAAAGTGATATACCATCTCCACACAAAGTCAGTGGTGTAGAAAGATATTTAACAGTCCCAGGGGGAGGGGAGCCAAATTTGTTTTCATCTCAACAAACCTAGAAAATATTCGATTCTCTGATGTTCAAAACCTATTAGTAAAGGGTTGTAAAATTATTGGAAATTTTGGCATCATTTCCAAAAATATTTTGTTATTTATTTCCCAATATTTGAAGAAAAAAAATGGCAAAAATTTCATGAAAATGAAGCAAGCTTCCCTACAATTGAAGACAATTTCGAGGAAATTAATGAAGAAAATTCCAGGAAGAAATTGATTTTCCTTAAAACAGAAGGAAATTTTCCAAAATTTGAAGACAACTTTTAGAAATAAGGAAAAAGTTCATAAAAATTGAAGAAAATTTCACGAACATGAAGCAGTCTTCTCAAAATTGTAAAAACATTATACAAACATAAACCAAATTTCCTTGAAGCAAATTAATCACAAAAGGTAGGAAATTCCCCGAAAATTTCTCCAAAATTAAATTAAATTTCAAGAAAATGAAGGGAATTTGAAGAAATTTGAAGACAATTTCCAGAAAATTAAAGAAATTTCCCAAGAATTAAAACAAATTTCAAGAAAATGAAAGTAAATTGAAGAAATTGGAAGAAATTTTCCCAAAATAAAGAAAATTTCCCAAAATAAAAGAAATTCCATCAAAATTGAAGAAAACAAATTAATTTAAAGAAAATGAAAGAAATTGCCCAAAATTAAAGCAAATTTTACCAAAAGTGGATGGAAAATTGAAGAAATTCGTAGGAAATTTCCCCAAAATTGAAGCAAAAATCGCAAACAGGGAGGAAATGTTCGAAATTGAAAAAAAACAAACCAAGAAATACAATTTACATTTATAATTTAATACATTTATTTATAAAGGTGAGGGCCTATAGTACACTATCGGGTAATGGAGGACCAATTGGTACAATACAGAGCAAATATATATATCGTGAGGACCAAACGGTACAATTTTAAGCAACAAGTTCTATATATATATTAACAAGAATTGACAAGAATTGAGTAAATCCAGGGGTTAATGCTAAATTAAGTTTCTATCATCCTTCAAGTCGTTCCTAACTGCCTTATCGGAAAATCACAAATTTGAGGAAAATACAAATAATTAATTTTCAGGAAAGTATCTTCACTTTGTAGGAACTTTTCTACATTTTAGGGTAATTTTCTTCAATTTGCGGAACACTTTTTTCCATTGTTGGGAAATTTCCTTAACTTAGAGGCACAGTTTTTTTTGCAATTTTCTGGAAATTTCCTCTAACTATAGGGAAATTTTGTTCATTTTCGGGAATGCTATGGCCAGTTTTCAGGAGCTTTTCCTCATTTGCAGACAACTTTCTTCAATTTTTAAACATTTTTTCTCTCCAATTTTTGGAAAAGTATTTTTCAATTTTTAAGAAATTTTCTTCACTTTTTAAAACATTTTCTTTATTTTTAGGAAAATTCCTCTTAATTATCGGGAAAATTTGACAAGTTGGGGAAAGTTTTCTTCTATTTCCCGGAAATTTTCTTCGACGTTTGGGAAACTCCCAACCGAACAGGAAGCATGCAGCCAGAAAGGTGAAATCCTCTCGGGGAGGGAGGGGGAGAGAGGAGGACACTGCCTCACCCACCCTTGCTTTCTACTCCTTTACTCCTCTCAATCAACCTATCAATTGGCCCACTCGTGAAAATTTCTTTTAAAAAAGCCCTGTATGTCTGTCTCACTATACCCCTCCATATGAGATCATTTTAGACCCACAAAAGGGTAGAAATGTACCAGCTTCTGGGGGCTTCCTGGACCCCTACCAGGGCTTCCCTCTGGATCCACCCAAGGGCCTTCAAGCAGGCCCCTGGACCCCACATCAGAAATCTCATGCTTTGCCAGCCCCCCCCCCCCCCCTCCACCCCCACCTTATATCAAATACCTTCCGACAACACTGCCACCACGTCATCAAGGACATCACACCACATCACTGGTCATACCACGCTGCTTTGAGTGTGAGGTGCTGGGCTAAACTGATATGCAAACCTATGATGAGGGAAGCCTAGCTGCACAAGGCCCTGGGGGAATATAACCCTAGGCTATGAGAATAGAGTGATAATCATAGAAAAGGATATTTCTAGCATCCCTGGGCATAAAGCATTAAAAAATATCTCAAAATGATCAGTGAAAAAAACTGTACATTACAATGCCTCAAAACAGAACTCGGATCCCACTCGGAAAACCGGGCCTAAGATTATTATTATTACCTCAATTTTTTCTCAGAAACTATGCCACAACGCTCAACAAAGGATAAATCCTCCTTGGTTTGATGGAGTGTACTGTAACTCTTATGAATTTCCAAGCTTAAATTCAGTAAGTTCCTTACAACATCTGTCAACAAGCGTGCGTTAGAAAGAAATGATGTTAAGACAGAGTCATGATGGACACGGTCATGGGAGGACTGCGTTTTTAGCTTTGTGTAAGGTAGTATAGAAACGGAATACTGACCAAGTTAGGTCAGGCTGCATATTTACATTTATGTTTTTTCCCCGAAAGAAGGCTATAGATTTGTCAAATGGTCAGAAGCCTTCCGGTACTTCATCAAGCTTGAAATTCCAAGTGATTATTATGTATTAAGATTTTGAAAGAGCACTTTCTCTGAATTAGGGCATTCTTCAGAGAGAAGTTTTAAAAATGTAAAATAAACTATTAGTAATATATCAACACTGTGCAATATTGTATTTAATACATGAACTTAAGACACTGAGAGATAACGGGGGAAGGGGGGGGAGGGCGGGATATAAAACAGGTTCGTTTTAAAAGTTTGACAAAATATACACAAGTTCGTAGTAAATTGTTGGAAGCTTATCAAACATTTATCTTTTAAGACTACACATATTTTTCAAGGAGTGACCATAAACCTATATCCACGTGAATAATAAAACATTACATTTCCATATTATGCGTTTTCATGATTTTGTTTTTTGAGTATTATATCTCTCTTTGACATGAATTTTGACTTGTATGCATTGTAACACAACTTTTTGCTCTTCAAATGTCAATTTTGTGAGATCTTCCGAGAGTTTGCACCCTGGACTCCACGCCGAAAAGTGAGCGCTATGCAAAATAATTTTAATGGATTTACGCCGGTTCACGCCTTCCCAATACATTTTTCTTCTGCCACCGCTGAAGTTATAGCTCGGGATAGGACGAAGTGGAGGGACCTTGTTGATGACTTGTGTTCCACGCAGAGTAGGCCTATATGGCTTTAAGTCAAGTTAGTCAAGGATGTGTCAGGAAAACTGTTATCTACAGTTAATATTCTTCTACAAAGCAAGATTAAAAAAATGCAAGAAATAAAAGTGAAGGTTTACGTTACCTGTCCAATTCCTTGAATATATTGCAGCTGTCATCTTTGGTGGTGAGCTGGAATGAAAGAGCTGAATGATGACTTTCCAAAACCGCTCTGAAATGATGACAGGATGCCACAACATCATTAGCAACTCACATTATACACACAAATATTAGAGTACCCTTGAACACGTTTTAGTGTTTTATAAGTAAGAACAAATTTTAAAATCCAATGAATCACATTAGTAACATACAATACATGGAAAGGAAAAAGCTTAGGAAAAACTTTCCTGAAGTCCCTAAACGTTGTTGTAGATATTGTCAAAACGCCTTTTTTAAAAACATTTATTGGAATCTTAAAAAAAAATATTGCATTATCCAGAGGAAGTTCTACTTAGCAACATAATGTGCACTTATGTAAATTATGTTACTTACAAGAATGTTATCTTACATAGTGAATCAAGAATGTTCAAACAGAACAAAATGAATCATTAAAACATCAAAAGAATATTATCAGGATTGGCACGAAGGCACTCTTCAAGGAATTATTTCAAACAAATCCTCAAATTGAAAATATGTCTCATTGACTAGTAAGCTCTGGCAAAACATCAAACAGGTTATTTGCATTAAAACAATAAAAGGTAACCAAATATAAATTCACCCATGGCTTGTTCCTCTGCAAAAAGGTAATCCATTATTATTTCCTCGTATTTCTTCTCTGCCACAAGGATTCACATAATTTTACAAAATAAGCTCATCTTTAAATAGATGGGAAGGCTATCATCTCTGATGATACTCTGTACACCCACCCACTCTTGCTGTGATCTTCACATTCTAAAAAAATACTCCACCACTCAATATGACCTATTTTAAAGTTCAATTTTACCAATCAACTTACCACAATTTTTTTATGACATTTGTATTTTCATGACAAGAAGCTTTTAAGCATCAACCTTTAGAATTTAGAATTTCATAATTTTTATATGAATAAAAAGTCTTTCACAAATGATACTATAATTTTTAGTTCGTGTAGTATGGATAATTAAGGTTTGAAAATAGTTGATATATGGCATGTTTTCTTTCATCTATTGCAAAGGAAGACAACTCTTGGGGTGTTTTTAATTTATTGCAAAGGAAGACAACTCGCTGTGTTTTTTGAAGTATTTCTGACAGTTATCAGATATTGATTGATCTGGGGTAAAATAAAGATCCAATAAATGCCTTTCCAGAATCAGCTGCTCTCCTTCAAATACTTGTTAAACAATGGGTTTACAATTAAAATACAAGAGTGATCTGCATATTCATACAACACAAATTTACATAAGAATTTGCATATTTATATCTGAAAGCTGTAAAATGGGTTAACAAATTTCTTGGCTGTTTAAATGTTAAAATAATTGAGCTCATGTCATCCCAACCTTTCCTGAAATAGCTTTATAAGTTCTCTAATTTAGGTTATGTGTCATACATTTACATGGGAAGCAGTTAACTTACGTGTCATTGTATAAGATGGCCAGATCACTGCCTGCATTGCACAAAAATGAGTTGGTTTTTCCCGGATGGTCCACATCATGAACCGCCGCTGCTATGAGAGCTGCTATCTGATCTGCTGGCTCGAAACACGACTAATCACCAAAGCAAAAAAAAAATGAGAATTAAAATCACTCTCAAAAGATCAATCTCATGAACATATTCTTCAAATTGGAATGATCAATCTTAGGGATTTTTCTTCAATTTCTTACACTGACTGATTTATTGACTTGGTGCATCAGGAACGAAAGGTCATTCGCGTCAGAGGTTAAATTATATCAAAACTTAACAAAATGGAGGCCACATATAAAGAGATAAACTATTTGGTTTGCAGCGGTTTTTCATATTGGTTGTTAAGATTAGACCTAACTAGAATGACTCTAACTGCTTTAAAAAAAAGTCAAGAGTCAGACTACAAAATTTTCCAAATGGGGAGTTCTCATCCCCCTACTTCTCCATTAGCACTACATCTGCTCATCAATATGCAATGTATTTATTCATGATAAACTAATAATAAACTGTTCTTCCTACCATGAGTTTCTCTTTGCTAAGGAAATATGCTGTAGCTTGCAAGACATCTGCAGCATGTGTTGAGTTGTGGTATGGATTTGAGCTGTGGTAGTTGGCCTCTATTATCTGTAACCAGTTCCGTATCACATTTTCAGAAACACCCAGAAAACTGCATACATTGAAACGACTGAATACTTTTAACCCCAGGTAAGTGAGAGGTCTGCGCAAGAGGTAATAAAGAAACAAAACATTAATTTCTGCATTTATTAAGTTCAATCCATACTAGAGCAATAAAGGCATATCAGGTCAGTGCTTATCCCAGGTTTCCTTTGTGTAAGCGGATAAGATCACGAGTCCTCCTGGATGGGACGCCAGTTCATCACAAGTCAATTACTCCCCAGCAGTGCTCTTACTCATTTTACAGCTGAGTGTACTGGAGCAAGCAGATTGAAGTGTCTTGCTCATAAAGGACACAATGCAGGGCTCGCATTGGGAATCGAACCTGGTACCTTTCGCATATGAGCATGACTTCTTAAGCTCTGTGAGCCATTGCACCTCTGCGGGCAAGACTATATTAAATCTTTGCATGCTGGATTACATTACAAATCTTTACATGAATGGATACATTACAAATTCCCTACATCATAATTTTCTCATCATGAAGAATATACATCTCCTCATGATAGAAAGGATGCTTATATCAAACTGAGGTTGAAACCTTTCATGACTTGTCCTTCTCCTTAAAATTTTGTTCCAGCAAATCATAACCACAAACTTACTGTGGCAAATAGTGAGACCATTTTATCTTAATTAAAATAACCACACAATAAAGACTTCATCCATTGCTAATATGATACTCAGCACCAACTTCCACAACAACTAAGGTTTTTAGAATGAAGAAAATAAAGAGGAAAAATCTGACCCGACCTGGTTAATTATCAGGTAGGGTCTGACTCTTTGAAACTTTAAGGAGCAGAACAACTAATATTGTCCGTCTTCAGGAGCTAATATTGCGTTCTACAACAAACAAAATACAGGTGGAAATGATAGCACAAACAATGTGCAATACTAATTGTACTTGTTTAAGAAAAATGAAAGAAAACAAAACCAGAGTAAAACTGGAGCATTAAGTTCAGTTTACAGTCACTCCCACCTCACCAGAAAAAAAAAAAATATATAATAATAAATAAATAAAAATCATTATTATCATTTGCAAAAATATATGCTTTAAAGATTAACATACTTTTCAATAGTTTCATTTGCAGATTCGCCAAATCATAAAATTGTCATAAATGTATACATTTCTTTCAGGGTTCATCAGAATTTTGTCCTTCCTCTCTGTGAATTCAATTTTTCACTTACTATCATCTTCCTAAATCTCATTCACCACATCACTTCATGTAAAACTTACTAGAGCTTTCAAAATATTGGGGACACATATGGAGAAAACGTACATACTCAGAAAATATTCGTATATCCACAGGCAAAATAGAAGCTACTGTATTCTGCCTATGCAGAGAACTGAATGCAAATTAACAATGTGATTGGACATCCGACACACAACGGCTCAATTTAGGGAAATGTTGGCTACAAAGATCCTGCTGGTTCACTATGAAAGGAGGTTACTAATTAATAAATTTTCTGCATTTAAAGTCAATGACCTATGTTTAAGGCATTATGGCAGAAACCAATAAAATAATTACTTTTATCTAAAAAAAGAATCTAAGTGTAAAACTTTGATTTCTTGGACAAACTGTAAGTGACCATATAATAGCTATGTTTATCACATAGAGCAATTACAATCATTAATCTTCGGGTACCGTAGGACAAATGTTTGTATTGAGTTAAGTTCAAATGTCACCAGAAAATCCAGGTCTTAAAATGTCAATTTTTATGGAAGATTTTGATATACAAATGGCAGACCTTACTGTTTTCTTTTGCAAATCCCTTGTTTATCATTTCAACATTTTGAAAGATGTAAGTGTAGAAAAGAAATATACATCCATAAACTTCTAGGGATTAAAACTTAATACAAATGTACATCATGTAAACAATTTTCTAAGTTTTGATGATAAAAATGTTTTGATTACTTTTGTGATTTATGATTATTTTATAGGTGGATTATTAAGTTAAATGTATTCTCTTGGTATTCAAAGGTCAATAAAAGTGACCCCTAGCTCTACCTCTAGAAAAAGCTATGAGAGTCCTCCTCTATAAAATTACAGGGAGGCAGGTAGCTTATTTAGCTGAGCATATACGACTGAGATGCTGGAGGTCCTAGCTTTGCATTCAACAGTGATTTAACCAGCGATTTCTCCACAGATATGCACAACAATACGCTGACATCAAGACCATAGGTTTGTCTTCTGCATGGCACAATCTCCCTCACCTGACCTTTGGACAAAAGTGGTCAATGGATGGGTAGTGTTCACCATCCTTCGGAGGGAACGTAAAGCTGTTGGCACGGGTGATAGAGGTTTCACCCCCTGCATGGTTCTCTGAACATTTCTAGAAAAGAGCAGGTGTTAACCCAGACTTCATACACTTCCCATTCTGGCAAATTGGGTCCACACTGAAAACTAGTCAAAGGTGACTTATGTGCTTTTCCTGGCATGTATAACTTACAATGGTACATTGCTGGTATATGAAGAAGCCCTTACCTGTGTGTTGTTATCCTTTCTAGTTGAATAATGTTGAAATCCCAAACATTCTCCTCTTCAAGTATTTTCTGTACTTCAAGGGGAGCTTGGCTAAGATGTTTTGGTGGGGTGGCAGGTGAATGATTACTTGTTGCTAAGACAAGAGAAAATGGAAACTGTAAGTTAACAAGGAACTAAGCGGTCACTCATGAATGAGGATCATAGAAGGAATTAAATTGTGTAGAATTGTTTTAAATTTTTTATTATTTCATTAAGGAGATATTTAAGTTGAAATTTATTGAAATATTTTTATACATTTTGACTAGTAGATGTGTCTAAAGAGTACTTTTAAACAGGGTCTAAAATGATTTTGAAGCTCTAGGGGGAACATGGTAAAAGATAATTTTATTAGGTGCGTACGTAATGATAATAAGTATGTACGTACATAATAATATCACGTACATACGCAATGAAGCATCACGTATAAGGTGATAATAATACGTACGTACATAATATCACGTACGTACGTAATAATAATAATATCACCTATGTACGTAATGAGGTAAGGTATTATGTAATTTACATTGGATTATAATATTTTTAGTATATTTCCCAGAAATTTGATGTCTATTCTTGCAATTATCTGATGTTTGCAGCCAAGTAATACAGGATTTCTTTATGACTAAACCCTAAATCAAAGTAGAGACGTACGAATTTATCCATATCTTGGGAATGTAGATGTATCATGCATTGCATCACGTAGGCCTGCTTACATTACACTCATGCTTAAGTACCACATATGCAATAATATTATGTAATTTTATTACGTACGTATGTGATATCATTACGTACATACTAATTATTATTACCTACGTACGCGATATCATTACAATTAACTTACTTACTATTGTTATCATAAATGGCTGAAAAACAGAAATAAGCAAATCTTCTTTTTCTTAACTAAACATTGTTTTAAGCCAAATTTCCCATTGCAGTATTGTGCCTCCACTGTTTATCTCTCACAACCTCTCGAACACTTCATACTGTGAAGGAGTTACCAACATTTTTCTCTGTACGCTTTCCACATACTGTGAATGACGTCGCACTCTCTAATATGATGCAATGTAATACCATATTCTAAATAAGGATTTTTTTTTTTTATCAACGAATGCCAAAACTGCAGATAGCTTAGTGCATAGTGTTTGTTTGTTTGTTTGATAAGGGCTTAAGGCACCATGACAACAAGGGTCAAATTGTGCCTGAGAGGTTAGATCATTCTAGAGGTAGGAAGGAAAGGAAACAGGGATAGAATGATAGAAATACAAGAACTAAAGTCAGAAAGCTTTGATCGAGAGAGGCGGTGCATGGGTGAAAAAACAAATTAGAGAAAGGGGGAGTGGAAGAGGACTAAATATGGTTGTAGAGGGAAGCATGATTAAGGAAGGAGATAATTTTATTCGGAGGGTTTTTCTGGAAGAACTTCGGCAATTTGAGTTGTGGGGAGCGAGGGAAGCTCTGGAAAGGTTGTACAGGGGTAAGCAAAGAGAATGTGAGGGTGCAATGGCAATTGTTGCAGAGGGGTTGGGGGAGCCAATAAGGAGGTGGGAGTGAGTGAGGTGGGTGTGACCTATTCTAAGACAGGTAATATGAACATTGTCGACACAAGAGAGGCTGCTGATGGTGGGTTTGATCGGAATGGTGGGCTGGATAACGTGGAGTTTGTTTGTTTGTTTGATGAGGGCTTAACGGCACCACGACAACGTGAGTCAAATTGTGCCTGAGAGGTCAGATCATTCTAAAGGTAGGAAGGAAAGGAAACGGGGTGAGAATGAGAGAGAAATTCAAGAACAAGAGGTCAGAAAACTGTGATCGAGAGAGGAGGTGCTTGGTTGAAACAAAAACAAAGTAGAGAGGGGGTGGAAGAGGAGAATTAAATATGGTTGTAGAGGGAGCATGATGAAGGAAGGAGATAATTTTATCCAGAGGGTTTTTCTGGAAGAACTCAGCAATTGAGTTGTGGGGAGCGAGGAGAGCTCTGGGAAGGTTGTACAGGGGGCAAGCAAGGAGAACGTGATGGATAGTGAGGGTGCAGTGGCAATAGTTGCAGAGGGGTTGGGGGGAGCCAATAAGGAGGAGGGAGTGCGTGAGGTGGGTGTGACCAATTCTAAGACGGGTAATAGGAACGTTGTCGATACGAGAGAGGTTGTTGATGATAGATTTGATCGGAATTGTGGGCTGGATGACATGGAGTTTGTTATCAATTTGGAAGTTCCATGAGGTTTTTCAGCGGTCACGAACAAAGGAAGCGATAAGCGGTTTGATGCCAGAGAGGGTTTTGGGAAAAGGGGTAGGGAGGAGGTTGAGGGCAAACTTAGCAGCTGCATCAGCCCTGTCATTGCCAGGGATGCCAACATGGCTGGGTATCCAAAAGAAAAGAACACTTCTTCGGCAGAGGGTGGGAGAAAGGAGTTTCCGGAGGAGGAGGTGGCATGTGAGGTTATCCCATTTAAGATTGAGTAAAGAAGTAAGAACAGCCTTTGAGTCAGAGAAAATGGCAAAGTGGCTGAGCGGAGAGTAAAAAAGAGTAATAAAGAGAGAGAGAGAGTTATAAAGTTAAGGGCGAGGAGAATGGCCTTAGCCTTGGCTAAAAAGACGGATGACTTAGTCGGGAAGTCTGCTGCTGAAGGTGATGTCTGGATGATGGCAGCAGCAGCTGTCTTGTTGCCTTCCTTGGAGCCATCAGTATAGATGGAGGTGTAATTTGAGAGTTGGTCTTTGATTTGGTTGTGGAGATTGACGAAGAGGTTAGGGTGGGTTTAAGTTTTGTGATGAGTGGAGAGTCCCAGGTGGATAGAAGGGAGGGGGTGGCCCAAGGAGGAAAAGTGGGCCAGGAGAAAGTGCCGAGAGTGACAGGGTTGATGCTGAGATGGAAGAGGTCTGATTTAATGCGTAAGCTGAAGGGGGGGGGGGGGATAGGGTTTTAGTCCTATCAAAGAGGGTGGAGAAATTGGGGTACCTAATGAGGTTGTAAACAGGGTTCTGGGTGTTGGTGAGGCTCTAAAAGCATAGGAGAGGCTAAGCTTTCTACATCTAAGTAGGAAGGGGGGTTCCTTGGCTTCAACATGAAGGCTGGTGATTGGGGAGGTCCTGTAGGCACCTAGACAAAGCCCGAGGTTTTCATTTTGGATGGTGTTGATGTGGTTGAGGTATGAGTTGTGAGCAACACAGTAGACAATATTGCCATAGTCAAGCTTGGCACGAATGGTGAGCCTCAAAATTTTGAGGAGAGCATAGCGGTTCGCACCCGCCTAGTGGTGTTGGAGAGGAGTCGGAGGATGTTAAGGGAGCTGCTGCATTTTAGTTTCAGCTTGGTGATGTAATGCTTGTAGGTGAGCTCAGGGTCTAAAGTTAGACCCAGGAGTTTGTTATCAATTTGGGAGTCCCATGAGGTTTGCCAGGGGTCACGAACAAGGGAAGTGATAAGCGGTTTTATGTCAGAAACGGTTTTGGGAAATGGGGTAGGTGGAGGTTTAGGGCAAACTTAGTGGCTGCATCAGCCCTGTCATTGACAGGGATGCCAACATGGCTGGGTATCCTGAAGAAAAGAATACTTTTCCTGCAGAGGGTGGGCGAAAGGCGTTTCCGTCGGAGGTGGGATGTGAAGTTATATCATTTAAGATTGAGTAAAGAAGTACAAACAGCTTTGAAGTCGGAGAAGATGGCAAAGTGCCTGAGCGGAGGGTACTCAATAAAGTTGAGGGCGAGGAGAATGGCCTTGGCCTCGGCTGAAAAGATGGACAAGTAATCGAGAAGTCTGCTACTGAGGGTGGTGTCTTGGATGACGGTAGCAGCAGCTGTCTTATCGCCTTCCTTGGAGCCATTAGTATAGATGAAGGTGTAGTTTGAGAGTTGGTCTTTGACTTGGTTGTGGAGATTGATGAAGAGGTTAGTTAGGGTAGGTTTGGGTTTTGTGATGAGTGGAGGCCCAGGTGGATAGAAGGGAGGGGGTGGCCCAAGGAGGAAAAGTGGGCCAGGAGAAGGTGCCAAGAGTAGCGGGGTTGATGCCGAAATGGAGGTCTGATTTAATGCGTAAGCTAAAGGAAGGGGATAGGGTTTTAGTCCTAGCAAAGAGGGTGGAGAAATTGGGGTACCTAATGAGGTTGTAAACAGGGTTCTGGGTGTTGGTGAGGACTTTAAAATCATAGGAGAGGCTAAGCTTTCTACACTTGAATAGAAAGGGGATTTTGTTGGCTTCAATATGAAGGCTGGTGATTGGGAGGTCCTGTTGGCACCCAGACAAATCATGAGGGCTTCATTTTGGATGGTGTTGATGTGGTTAAAGTATGAGTTGTGAGCGACACAGTAGTCATTGCCGTAGTCAAACTTGGCATAAATGATGAGCCTGAAGATTTTGAAGAGAGCATGGGGAGCCTGTGGCAGGGTGAAGGTAGGTCGGGGAGTTAGTGTTGAGCAAGGAGAGGCTGTGCTGTCGAAGAGTGTTTTCGATGAAATGCCTCTGGGGTGGTGGTATTGGAGCCCCACAGGGGGTTGTGGGCATTGAAGTCACCAAGAAGGATGAAGGGGGAGGGGAGCTGAGAGATGAGGTTATTAAGGCTAGTAGGCTAAATGTTGGCATTGGGGGGGAAGATAGATATTGCAAAGAGTGAAGGTTTTGTGGAGGGAGATTGACATACAGATGGCCTGAAGGTCGGTGTGCACATGAATAGGGCTGTGTGGGATATCATATCAAACAAGAAAGGAGACGCCCCCACAGGCCCTGCTGGCATACACTTGATGTTCGTGATAGCAAGTGAAGTTGTTGAGGGAATAATGGTCGGTGGTTTTCAAAAGGTTTCTTGTAGGCAGAAGACAACCGGGTTCAAGATGGTGGCTGGAAGGTCAATTTCTACAGAATTGGCCTTAAGGCTCCTTATGTTCCATTGTATGGGCTCTGGTTTAGGCTTGGGTGCAGACATACCGCAAATGCCAGCAATGTGGCAATAGTGAAAATAGCTTAAGCCAAAGCAAATAAAATACTAACAATGGTGATGCCTTAATTGTTCTCTAAATAACGTTGTTATTTTTTCTCTCAAAGTGGTATCATCTTTTGTTATTCTGTTAATAGTTTCTTTTAATCGATTTATTTGACTTTGTAAAGCTTCACTACTTTGGCTAGCAAGTTCCAGTCTTGCCTCTCTCTCAGCTTCTAAGGTTGGCAACCTATCTCTTTTTGTTGCTCTTCGTTCCCAGTCCTTTCATATTTAGAGAGATTTCTACGCGCTTCAAGAATTTGATTATCTAAGCTAGTCAACTTGCCTAGATTATTTACTAGTTCTCCACTTGTTCGAGTTAAAAGCTTCATCTAGTGCTAGCAGCTCACGAAGGGGAAGCCCTTCAGTTTAAATTGATGCTTCTTTTACACCTATAAGTTCATTTAATTCTTCTATTACCTGATCAACAGTAAGAGCAGTTTGTGGCAAATCTTGCATTGGTATTTCTTCTGGTTGTGTGTTGAGTAATGGTTGGCTTATGGTGTTAATCTCTGCTCGAAGTTTTGGATACATCTTGGTAGCGGGTTGGTAATCAGTAATTTTTAAATCACTTTTATGAAGTCAGCGCCGTATTTTTCCTTCACTTACTTAGTTATGAAATTTTGAGTAGTCATTTTAATAGGTAACTTCATTACCGTTGAAATTAAGTTTTCCACCATCATCACCATATGTAAATTTTCCATATTAAATAAAAGTTGGTTTCAGTTTATAATTTTCTTTAACAGCATTATAAAATGCAGCTACTTTGGTTTTTGATAATTCAACTTGTTGTCCTAATAAACTCAGATCATTTGAACTCGGCATATCAAGTCGCTCTTGATATTCTCTTGACGTATTTAGGAGCCTACCAACATCGTTTACTTTATCAAAGGTATAGTGCTGGGTGTCCTCAATATCATCTAAATCTTCTAACTCTGGAGCTTTAGAATAATTAAAATTTTCTTATTCGATTCCTTCTGCCATAATTGATCTTTTTTTAAATTATATCTTTTTACGAATAAAAATGTCTGAAACTTATGGACACAAATTGAATCCTTAGCGTAAAATGAAAAATCCTTTGGACATTAAAGGCACAAGGCAAACTGTTGTAATCACAAATAATCCAAGTACAATTGATCAGAATCAATTATTAACGGTGCAGTTTCCAAATTTAGGCTCTGATGATGTTATAGTGTTGGGAACCACAAAATTATCTTTCTCTTTAAGGTTAACTTCAGAAGATGACAATAATACAAACATTGTCAACAATATAGGAAGAGCCATAGCTAAAAAAATTGCCATAAAGTTTGAACGTAACAAAGTGTATTCACTTGATGACTCAGATGTTTTCCATTGTTACAAAGATATGTGGTTACCCCAAGATCAACTGATGAATATGTTATATCAGGGATATCATCTCAATAAAGATGGGATTGTAGTGATACTATTGGGAAGCTAAGAGTGAATGCTGGTGATAAAAGCGCATGTTTAAACGACGGGAACGATCAAGCTATTGCTCTAGCTTATGACAACAGATTCTGTATTCCTTTAGATTTTAAAATGCTTCGAGATCATATGCCATTTTATCAATCGGGTTTGGGTGATCGATTGAGTTATTAATTAACATTCAATAATTACTCCAGAGTTATAAAGAGCACAGATAATAATGCATCCTTTGTAATAGGTGGAATTAGTTTGGAATACGAAATGGTTACCAATCCGGAGTTAGCCCGAATGATAAGAAACCAATAAAGATCACCAACTGTTATATACTATAAATGTGTTCTTCGCCAAAGACAAACAATGCTAAACAAAAGCGATACTATTTAGAATATCAATCTTAATACTCCTGCCAGAAGTATGAAAGGTATCCTGTTTATCTTTGTAGATCCATCTGACGGTGGTGGTGGTGCCGCTTACAAGAGAGACACCAACAAATATTATAACCCAAACATTAAAAAAAAACAGCAATTACTATAGAAGGTAAACCAAATCAACTTTACACCCATGGGCTTTACAATATTTTGGCGATTCGGCCACCGAACATGGAATGCTTGTGGCAAAAGCTCTGAATAAATCAAATGTTAAATTACATGACTTTTTAACAACAAAATATGCCCTTTGGTTAGATATGAGAAGCACTGATGATAACAGTTTGCATGGAAGTAGTGGACAGCGGTTTGAAGACAGCTCAGAAGGAATCACGATTCAACTTGAGAGAACTGTCGAAGCAGCAGGAGAATTAATATGTTACATCTATGTTATTATGGATGTGCAACTAAATATAGAAAGTGGAAGGTTCTGTTAACCAAAATAAACATGGATTCTTTTGGTGAATTGTTTCCAATGTTTTCACATTCAGCCTTAATATGTGGACAAATAGGTTGTGGTAAAACATAATTTATTTTATATTAGTAACTCCCTGGGAGAAGTGGGGATATTTACACTTTTTTGACGTATCGTTATAAATTGCCCGACAATTAAATGGAATCGAGCATATCAAAACAGAACATGGATTTGGGGGGATGATGAAGTGTACCTTTGTGATATGGAAAATATTTCTTTACATGAAACAATAGAAGCTTTTTATAAACGTTTGATGGGAGATGAAACTTTGTTTATCATTGATGATTGTTCCGCAACAAAAGATTTGAAATTTCAATCGCATACCAAGAATGCAAGCCATGCAACTCAAGGGACTCTTGAAAAATGGTCGGCACACAAACCAGAATGTTTGGATTCTTTCACAAAAGTACAATTCAATTCTGAAAAATTTCAGAGCAAATAAAATGGGATTGTCTATTTTATTGCAAAGACAGAGATTCATTTCAAAACTACTTGCAAGAAAAGTATGTTATTCCAGATGCGGATGCTCGAGATAAAGTTGCAAGAGAAAAACAAATTATTCAAAATTGATTTTAAAAACATATCAACCAACTGATTATTGTATTATGAATGCTAATAATTTAGCATTGGAAATTTGGCTTAAAAACAATGTTTAGTGTAAAGAAAAAGAAGATTTGCTGATCTTTCCTCTGTTTTTCAGCCATTTATTATAACAGTAGTATAGTAAGTTAATAAATAGTAGTGATCTCCTGTTTAATGCAACTAAAATTTGCTGTTAAATTTTAGTTAGATTAATCAGAAGATCAGCACTAAGGCTAATTAGTGCTGAGCTTCTACTCCACTCAACTAATCCTTAAAATTATTTAAAAAATAAGCAATAAATTTTACCTACACTACACAATATCATGATTTTCTCTATGATTCCTCCTGTTATGACCCTCATCACAACATGCTTTAACAAATATAACTCACATTTGACTCCAGCGACTTCTGGTCCTGACAATCTCCTTTTGTTGTGGAAACTCCCATGCTGTGGATAGAAACAATAGATGACATGACTAAATCTTGAAGGTTTTTGACACCTAAAAGTAAGAATTGTTGGAGAAAAAAAGACTGAACTTCGGCAAATCGTTTTTTTTTTTAATCTAGAGAAAACTTGAAGAAAACAAAAATCTATCAAACTTGATTGAAGTATGACTGTTTTACACCTTTCTTAAACCTCAAGTGTCGTCCCGGTTTCACACTGGTAAAATTAATTTTACTTAACAATAAAAAAGAAGAAAATAGTAATACCATGAAAAATGAGTGAAAGATCTATAATGATTTACTCCTCAATTGATGAATTTCTGTAAAGATAAATACACAAAACCATTCCATAAAAACAAAACAAAAAGGATATGGAATGGAGTGGCATAAATGCTTGGTATTAAATTGAAAGAATTTATACTACAATCCGCGACAAAAGTACAGGACACCTTTTTTCATTCCCCTTCTACAAACCCTTTCCAATGTTGAAATTAAATTTCAGCTCTCCTTCGTGTCTCCTTTTTGGCATGCCGAGAAATGAACAACATTGAAACGGGGGAGGGGAAAAAGTGTCAAGTATTGTAACGCGGATTGTCTGAGTTTTGGGTTCATGGTGGCGCTAATACATATAATACATATTATTTATCGGATATGACTGACGCTGACGCTGACAATTATGATGAGGAGGATGATAACATTTTAATATATTATATACGTCACACCCGTCATCCAGGGAATGACAAATTCAACATGTCCAATACAATTGAACTGTTTTTGGGTGCACATAAGGGGGCGCAATTAAGAAATGTCTCTGCACCTTTCAACAGTACACACCAGCAAATATAAGAAAGAACAGTCAAGATCCTTATTCAAGTTAGCTGTGTACCATTTCAATTTCAAGAGAAATGGAGCTGTTTTGGGCGCCCCTCTCAAGGGCGTATTACAAAAATGTATATTTCTATATCTTTTAAGGGTAGATTAGTGAACATCCAAAATTTGAAACAAATTATGAAGAGAAACAACAAGTATTTTCCTTTTTTTTAAGAGTGTACGCTTAGCTGCGCCATTTAAAGGAATGGTATAGCTTATATACCTTAAAGGGGTAATAACGCTAAAGTCAATAAATTCTCAGATAATGGTCTCTGGTCAAACTGCTATTTAATCAAATATATACAAAAATCACCAAAAATTAATACAAATATATAAACAAAGACTAATATTTGAGGCATTGTCCTTTTCTACTAATAATGTCATTCATCCTTTTGGACATGCTTTCAATGACTCTGTCAATATAATCACTTGGAATAGATGTTATGGTTTGTATAACTCGCCGTTTAAATTGTTGAAAATTTTCACAAGATATTTCCTTTTCCAGAGCGTCACGCCACAATTTTTCGCCAACATATTTTAAAATGTTCTCAATAAGAGTTGATGTCGGGACTTCTGGGGGGGATCTTGAGCAGTTGTACGTTTACACTTCGTAAAGCTTCTCGAGCCTTGCCGCTGTTTTGTGAGGGGTCACCATCTTGTACGAATAAATGCGTATTGGGCTTTTGTGCTTTTCAGTAAATGTCTTTAAAATGGTCGTTAATAAATTTCGAAAAAAATGCACCATTCATTTCTTTGTAAGGCTTGCAGCAAACAGCACCACTTTTACGCGATATTGCTACAATCATCTTCACAGTGCATCCGCCATTTCCAACCTTTTGTCCTTTGCGAGACAGCCTCATTGTAAACCTTCCAATTTTTTCCTCCAAAAACTTGTTTTAGGGGCACGAGCTTGGTCCAGAGGGTTCATTTTGTGAACAAACGACGTACCGTCCAAATAAAACCATCCAGCCCCTTTTTCCTTGCTTGTAAGAAGAAGTAGCCGTTTCGATTCAGCATACGTTGTACAGTTCGGACTAAACCATTAAGATGTGTTACCCCTGCAAAATGCAGTAACCCCTTTACAGAAAATGTTCCTCCCTTCAATCGTAACTTGGGAATTGCACGAATTATTTTCCTTTCAGTTCGCAGATTTATTTTTCGAGGACAACCTGCCTTCTTAGCTGAAGACTGATGTCTTGAAGCGCTGAGATCCGTCGCCAGAATGCATTTAGCACTACTCACAGAAATACCACATTTTCCCGCAGTTTCGCAATATTTTGATTGTCGTTCGGAATGCAGAAACCGTGCGTATGCTCTTACTTTAGCTGAAATTTTGCGAGTTTAATGCATTTTAACAATATAGCAGTAAAAGTTTCCACTTGTAAAATTTATATACCATATGAGTGCATTACCACCCATTTTACATCTTTATCGGGACTTGAACTCCATTGTTTATTAACTAAAATAGTTTGTTGAGAAGGTGCAAATCACGCTATCCGAAACGATACCGGAAATGTAAGACCTTATTTTTTCTCACATTAGAGGATTAACATGTACATTCTTTAAGTCTATTGTTTTCATCCTTACCATATCATTTTAGCCTAATGAAACCTCTCATACTAAAGTTTATACCAATGTATAAACATTCAGTGGTGAATTAGACATTTTAAGTAGAAGAGTAATGAAGAAATGGAAAGAAAGAAATTAAAACAAAAGGCAGTTCAATAAGTTTTTTTTAACCGCCACACATCTTTTACGGGAAGCTAGGTTTTTGTTATTGTGTACATCATGCTAATCTCTCTTTTGTTTCTTTTATTACAGGGTTTGTTGCTGCTTGTGCCCTGTGTTATCCGTCATACCTAGCATACTTTGGATGTTTGTTAGAGTTTTCTTGTAGAGCAATTTAAGTTGATTAAGACACTTTCGTTATTCTGGTTTGCGTGTGGTGTAGGGTTCGTTAAGTAAGTGGTGAATATATTCACTACTTATCATGTATTTTATAGGAGTTTGATAGCTAAAAAGTGATTTACCAGCGAGGAAAGGTATTATGTTGTCAGCGGTACAGGTCTGTAGTATATTTATTTCTATGTGTTAGTGAGTCCGAGGCAGCACCAATTTACAGGGCGCATTTAAAGTGGTATGTTCCTAAAATTTCTTGTAATTGACCCTTGTTTTTACGGACTGGTTGTGGGTTTGTTTATATTAGTAAGGGGTTGTTTGGAAGAGCGACTTTTCATGGCTCTTGGGGTTGGGGTGTAGTTTGTCAGTATTTGAAAAAGGGTGGGGTCATGGTATAGGTTCGACTGTTGAGCGGTCATTTATTAAAGCGCCCTGGGGGGTGCTCGGTTCCGTTAACGCCATGGCTGTACCTCACCGCTTGGTATGTATTTAGTTCTGTTATATATTTAGTTAAGTTAATTTATAAACGTGTTGGGTGCTAAATATTGTTTGGAGTGATGCTTCCTCGACTGTTGGCGTTTCAGTTTGTAAGTCCATGCAAGATGTGTACCATATTAGTTGTTATGTTTATTCTAAGAGAATAATCAAGTTTATTCAGTTATGAAAGGTAATTGAAAGATTATATATAGACATGGATTTTGTCAACTGTTTAATACTGCCTTTATTTTTATTCAATAACTCTAAGTGTGTGTCTCATTTAGTTTAGGGGCTGTCGCCTAGGTCCCTTGGGTTAGTGGACCCCTGCCCCCAGGAATTTTACCTTGTTATCTTGGTTTTCAGAGTTTGAATATCTAGTACTTATATTTGAAGCTTATTTCTTAGGCTCTGCTCTGATATTCGAGTGGCCTCCAGCTGCTCGATTACTCACTCTGCCACCCGGTCGTGAGAGTCATTAGTTCTTCGCCTGGGCGTTACAGTTTGGTGTCAGAGGTGGGATATATTTTAGGTAGTATGACATGAGACGATTACGTTTTGGGATAACATTGTGTAGTATATTTGGTTAAGTAAGCTTTCTTTCTTAAGTCTTACAGTTTAAGGTTATCTGGTATGCGGAGGATGGCAGCACAGCGGCACAGCACAGCAGACCCTGTGGGAGGATGGCATCACATACTTATGGGGAAATGAGTTCTATGGATTGGCCAGGAAATCAAGCGCTAGAAAGAGAAACTGAGGTAAGCCGTGCAACTGTTGAGATGATAGGTGATCAGTATTTTAGCACCCTCGTGCGGGAAAGTCCAGCACCAGTATTAGATAATGGTGGTGCTTCTAGACCCATTATAATGCCAGATTGTTATGATGGACATACTAAATGGGATGATTATCTCGCCCATTTCACCACTTGTGCAGAAATTAATGGTTGGAATAACATGAGGAGGGCTCAGTTCTTGGCAGCTAGGTTGAGAGGGCAGGCTCAAGAGGTGTATATGGGAGTGCGGTAGATGATAGAGTTAATTTCATTACAGTTGTGGGTGCTCTCTCACGTTTCTTTAAACCAGAGGTCCTAGTCAGTAGTAAGAGAGCTAGATTAAGGTCAGGGTGCGTGTTGAGGGTGAAGGTCTATCCTCAATGTGTTCATCTATAAGGAGGGATGTAGTGGATGCCTATCCTACAGTATGTACCCAGGCTCAGGACGAGTTAGCTTTAGATTTTTTCATAGGGGCCATCAAGGATAGAGATATTAGAGTTGCCATAAGGAGGGTAGACCAAAAGTTTAAATGAGGCCCTGGCATTGGCTATAGAAATAGAGGCCTTTGATTAGCGGAGGATTGTGAAATCCCGTCGGCTGGCCTGTGCTGTTACATCAAGGGATGATATAGTTGAGGATCTAACCCATAGGTTACAAAGGCTAGAAACGCATTTAGGAAAGGTCTAGGTAGAGAATGTTAAATCAATGCAGGCTTTGCAACAGATGCAAAGACCATTTGAAGCTCAGTCAATTAATCCAAGTAGGCCGGCTTCCCGACAGTGTTGGCATTGTCAGCAGTGGGGACATATTAGTCGTTTCTGTCCGGCTAGAGTTAATGGTCAGGGGATGGGAAACTAAGTTCGGTTGAGCATGCGGGGCGTCCCTCGACCGAATATGAAAGAGCCCTTCCTATCAGTACAGAGCTGAATGAAGTGACTTTTAAACAGTCTGGAGCTAAGTATGTAGATGTTCAGATTCGTAACACAATAATTCCTTTTTTAGTAGATACTGGTGCCAGTACCACTATGATTAGTGCCCATGTTTGGAGGCAACTTAGTAATCCTATACCGACGTTGTCGAGGGTTGACACCACTTTGGCAGGTGTAGATGGTAGGCCTCTCCAAGTCAAAGGTAAATGCGATTTAATTTTTAGGTTGCAGGCTTTGAAGTTCGGTACAGGTTGTAGTAGCAAATATTTCGATTTCTGGTATTTTAGGTGCCGATTTTCTTCAAAAGTATGAATGTGCTATCCATTTGGGAAGTAAGCCATTTATGTGCATTGGTAGAATACAGCAGGTCGTGCCACTTAAGGAGATTACTTCAGATCAGTCATATAAGGTAGCTTTAGCACAAACGTTAGAATCCCTGCGGAGTCAGAGATTATTGTTGAAGGTCATATAGAATTCAAGTATGGGGAGTTCTTCTCATCTGAGGGTGGGACTGGTCTTTTGGAAGCTGAGTCTAGTGTAACCGAGCATCGACAGGTAGTATTAGGTCGTGCTTTAGTGGACACAACTAGGGGCACAGTTCCAATTCGACTTTTCAATCCAACGGCCGCCCCACTGACTTTATACAAAGGTACTCATGTGGGTGTAGTATCTCCTATTTGTGGTATAGTTGATGCAAATACGTCTGGCGAGGGGTGTAGTGACTTAGATTTACCTCCTGATTTGGAAAAGTTACTAGATAAGAGTAGAGGTCATGTTTCTGATAGTGAATTGATCTTATTGCGTAAATTTTTGCAGGAGAATAGGGATATTTTTGCTTGTAGTGGTGATCCTTTGGGTAGTACTGGAGTGGTGAAGCATACTATTGATACTGGTGATGCTGCCCCATACGACAGAATCCACGTGAGGCTTCCCTTTTACAGTAAATTAGAGGCTCAAAAGAATTGGAAAACATGTTGAAACAAGGCATAGTTTCTCCTTCCAGATAGTGCGTGGGCTTCTCCTGTAGTTTTGGTTAAGAAGAAGGACGGTACTTTACGGTTTTGTATAGATTATCGGAAGATGAACAATGTCACTAGGAAAGATGCTTTTCCACTTCCTAGGATCGATGATAGTCTAGATGCTTTGTCGGGCTCCAAGTGGTTCTCGACATTAGATTTAAAGAGTGGGTATTGGCAGGTGGAGATGGATCCTAAGGATAAGGGTAAAACAGCGTTTTCCATGGGTAGTGGTCTTTATGAATTTAATGTAATGCCGTTTGGCTTATGCAATGCACCGCCACGTTTCAAAGGCTCATGGAGCAGGTACTCAGAGGTCTTCATTGGGAAATATGCTTGATCTATATTGTGATATTATAATCTATGCGAATAACTTTGAGGAACACATTGCGACTAAGAGAGGTGTTCGGTAGACTGCATAATGCAGGGTTGAAACTCAAACCTTCTAAGTGTGAGCTTTGCAAAGCAGAGGTCAAGTATCTAGGCCATGTTGTTACTGAGCAGGGTATTCGCACAGACCCGACAAGATTAAAGCAGTTTCTGATTGGCCACGCCTACCAACCTTAAACAATTACGAGGTTTCTTAGGGCTTTGTTCATATTATCGTAAATTTATTCACCATTTTGCGGAGATTGCTAGCCCTCTCCACGCTTTTTAACAAAAAAATGAGAATTTCATATGGAGTTCTAAATGTGAGGAGAGTTTTCAGATTTTGAAATCTAAGCTGGTCACAGCGCCGACCTTAGCGTATCCTAATTTTGACCAAATTTTCATTCTTGATACTGATGCAAGTGATAAAGCAATTGGCGCAGTGTTGTCACAGGTACATGAGGGTTATGAACACCCAGTGGCTTTTTGCAAGCCGCACCCTTAGTTGTAGTGAGCGGAAATATTCCGTGACCGAAGAGAATTATTAGCAGTTGTTACATTTATCAAACATTTTCGACCCTATTTATATGGGAAGAAGTTTTTATTGCACACTGATCATGGTTCTCTCCGGTGGCTGTATAACTTTAAATCACCTGAGGTCAAGTAGCTCGGTGGTTAGAGATTTTGGGAACTTATGACTTCGACATAGAGACTAGGCCAGGCAGGGCACATGGTAATGCTGATGCTTTGTCCAGGGGAGTGCGGAGTCATTAGTCCACAGGGCACTAGTGCTCAGCCATATAGTTTGGTTGGGACTGTTAGCAACTGGGTAGGGAGTTACTCTAATGATCAGCTCGGGAGCACCAATTGCAGGACAAGCATATTGGTGTGGTTCTGAAATGGATGGAGGAAGGAACTCGACCCGTTGGGAGAAGGTTAGTGGTCTTGGTAGAGTAGTGAAGGCTTATTGGGCCCAGTGGGATTTGTTAGTTATTCATGAGGGTGTACTGTATAGGCGTTGGTTGTCTGATAGTGGCTCCCAAGACAGAGACTTAATGGTGGTGCCTCAAATACTGAGGAAAGATATTCTGTCTGAGCTTCACAGTTCTCCTACTGCAGGGCATTTGGGTCAAAAGAAGACACGGGGCAAGTTACTAAGCCGGTATTATTGGTTTGGTATGAAGAGAGAAGTAGAGAGTTGGTGTCGTAAATGTGAATTGTGCGCTCGGCGCAAGGCGCCCAGTCCTCATGCCAGAGCGCAAATGAAAGTTAAGATTGGGGAACCCATGCAGTGAGTTGCCATGGATATCCTAGGCCCTTTGCCAGAAACTTACAATGGGAATAAGTATATTGTGGTAATAGCTGATTATTTTACCCGATGGACTGAAGCCTATCCAATACCCAATCAAGAGGCTCAGACAGTAGCTTCTGTGTTTTTAGATTTTGTTGGCCGCTTCGGCGTTCCACAGACCTTACATACTGATCAGGATTCCAATTTCGAATCGGCATTGTTTAGGGAGCTTTGTAATTTATTAGGTATTGAGAAAACTCGTACCACTGCATACAGACCCCAGTCAGATGGTCTTGTAGAGAGGTTTAACCGCACATTAGAACAGATGCTTTCTGTGTATGTTCATGAAAATCAGAAAGATTGGGATTTACATGTTCCTCTTGTATTAATGGCTTTTCGTTCCAGTCCACAGGAAACCACTGGGTACTCTCCAAATCTACTCATGCTGGGACATGAAACAACTCTTCCAGTAGAACTGATGATTGGTCCTCCGTTCCAAGAAAAACGGCCACTACGACATCTGAGTACGTTGCCAAGTTTGCTGATCGTTGTGAAAAGGCCTACAGTGTAGCGTGACAAAGCACAGCATGGTCAGAATCGCCAAAACGGCACTATGACGCTCGTATCTTTAAAGTCGCCCCGTATGCAGCTGGTGATAAGGTCTGGCAAAGAAACTATTCGAAAAAGAAAGGTTTGTCACGAAACTACAGTTAAAGTGGAATGGACCCTTTGTGTAGTCAAAAAACTGTCAGATTGCCTATACCGCATCAGACCAGAGAACTCACAAAACTCAAAGTCGTACATATTGACAGGCTCAAGAAATATGAGTCTCAGATGAAGTGATAGAGGTACAGAATGTTGATGAAAGTAGTAATACAGGAGAGCGGACGCTCGTTCTGATAATGGAAATGACCACAATATTTTGGATAGGCAAGATCCTATAGATGAAGATGAGATGAGCGATGAGGTAGGAGATGATGATGAGGGGCACCGTCCAGAACCTTCGCGTCGGACGTGGCGACCCCCTGCTTGGATGCAGGATTATGAACAGTATTAGTTAGGCTGGCCAGCTAGCTAGTGCGATATGTATGAAATGGACAGTTTATATGTGGAAAAGAACTCTTATGTTAGTTGAAAGAGGACAGTTTTTATGAATTGATAAAAGTGATGTAGATGTGAACTTTCGTTGTTTTACGAAGCTGGAAGGTGAACAGTTATACGATGTGTATCCGGTTGGAGAGTACCCTTTTATAGGATGTGGTTATTGACTGAACTCTTGTTATGTATTAGGTGACGCCGCTTACCCGGGAAGTTGAAGTTGTCTCCTTGGTGTTGGTATATGTGTGGTTTCATTAACTTTGAGGAACATGTGTTATGTGCAACATGTGTCTAGTTAGTTATGTAGAACATGTGCTTAGGTAGTTACTTAGGGCAGTGTTTGTTAACTGGACGTCGGGGGCGTCCTTTGGGAAAGATGGGAGCAGTGTGACGCCCGCATTTTGTCACAAGGTTTTACCCGTAGTACTTCGATTGTGATAGAGCTTTTGTTGTGTGTGTCCACACATTTTGTCGGATTATAACCCCGAGTGCAGGTTGACCTCCTTTGGCATTCTTAGGCAGTTCAATAAGTTTTTAGCCAATGGGTCGCATGCTTTACCGGCACATATCTATTTACTGGGAAGCTAGGTTTGTTATTGTGTACATCATGCTAATCTCTCTTTTGTTTCTTTTATTACAGGGTTTGTTGCTGCTTGTGCCCTGTGTTATCAAATCATACCTAGCATACTTTGGATGTTTGTTAGAGTTTTCTTGTAGAGCAATTTAAGTTGATTAAGACACTCATTATTCTGGTTTCGTGTGGTGTAGGGTTAGTTAAGTAAGTGGTGAATATATTCACTACTTATCATGTTTTATAGGAGTTTGATAGCTAAAGGAAGTGATTTACCAGCGAGGAAAGGTATTATGTTGTCAGCGGTACAGGTCTGTAGTATATTTATTTCTATGTGTTAGTGAGTCCGGAGGCGAGCACCAATTTACAGGGCGCATTTAAAGTGGTATGTTCCCTAAAATTTCTTGTAATTGACCCTTGTTTTTACGGACTGGTTGTGGGGTTTGTTTATATTAGTAAGGGGTTGTTTGGAAGAGCGACTTTTCATGGCTCTTCGGGGGGTTGGGGTGTAGTTTGTCAGTATTTGAAAAAGGGTGGGGTCATGGTATAGGTTCGACTGTTGAGCGGTCATTTATTGCGCCCTGGGGTGGTGCTCGGTTCCGTTAACGCGGCTGTACCGCCGCTTGGTATGTATTTAGTTCTGTTATATTTAGTTAAGTTAATTTATAAACGTGTTGGGTGCTAAATATTGTTTTACGAGTGATGCTTCCTCGTACTGTTGACACCGTTTCAGTTTGTAAGTCCATGCAAGATGTGTACCATATTAGTTGTTATGTTTATTCTAAGAGAATAATCAAGTTTATTCAGTTATGAAAGGTAATTGAAAGATTATATATAGACATGGATTTTGTCAACTGTTTAATACTGCCTTTATTTTTATTCAATAATTCTAAGTGTGTCGTCTCATTTAGTTTAGGGGCTGTCGCCTAGGTCCCTTGGGTTAGTGGACCCCTGCCTGGTGGGAATTTTACCTTGTTATCTTGGTTTTCAGCCGAGTTTGAATATCTAGTACTTATATTTCGAAGCTTATTTCTTAGGCTCTGCTCTGATATCGAGTGGCCTCCAGCTGCTCGATTACTCATGCCACCGCTCGGTCGTGAGAGTCGTTAGTTCTTCGCCCTGGGGCGTTACAGTATTAAGATTTTTTTTAAACTCAGACAATCCGCGACAAAAGTACTTGACACCTTTTTTCATTCCCCTTCTACCCCTTTTCAATGTTGAAATTAAATTTCAGCTCTCCTTTGTGTCTCCTTTTTGGCATGCCGAGAAACGAACAACATTGAAACGGGGGAGGGGAAAGTGTCAAATATTTTGACGCGGATTGTAGGTCTCTTTATTACATTCGATGCTGTTGCTCTTGCCAAAAAATTGTTTAAATTTTTAGTTCTACAGGTAATTGGAATAAGACCAAAAGTATTTGGAGAACTGGCAAGTGGTTATCACAGGCAGGGTTGGCCAAACAAAAGATACAAAGACAATCTAAACTGCCACATGGAGTGGGCTGACCTTAAGTCAAGGGCATGGGTGTAGCTAGGAAGGTGGGGGGGAGGGGGGCGACAGGGTAGGCAATGGTAAAATGGTCCAGAAAATATGATAAAAGGTCCAAATATATCCCTTGGTGACCCCCCCCTTCCAATCCGACAGGCTGGCTACACCCCTGAAGGGACAAGGGCGGATTAAGAAATATGGGGGCCCTGGGTACATCCTGATGTGGGGGCCCATTACAGAAAATTTTCACCTGTAAAAATACAATCTACCTTTGGAGAAGATGACCAGAAAAGCAGTCTCATCTAAGTAACCAACAAGGCCTGTGAAAGGGGCCCTCACATCGGGGAAGGCAATCAGAAAAGGGTCCCATCTTAGCAACAGCTGAGGTCCATGAAAGGGGCCCCCAAATCAAGGAAAGTGATCGAAAAAGGGGCCCTGTCTAAGCAACCGATGAGGCCCCTAAAAGGGGCCCCCACATCGGGGAAAGGCAATCAGAAAAAGGCCCACCTTAGCAACCACCCAAGAGCCTCCGGCCCCAGTGTTACGTCACTGCACAGCCTAATTTCATAGCATAACTACAGGAAAAATGCAAGACCAACCCCATCAAAAGACAATGATAAAGTAAATAATGATTCAAAATGTGACGGTGGCAGTGAAGAAGAACCACAACCAAAAGGTTTTGTGGTTCCAATGCTTTCTTTTACATCAGCTGATTGATTTCCAAAATTTGTATTAATTGTCATGTTATTGCATATCATGAAATATTTGCTCCATGATATTTATTCAAAAGCCATCCCCACCATACAGATCAATACAAATGTTGACATTAGCATTTGCACAATAATTAACAACATTATCAATGCAAGTATGACATAAAAACGTTTGAGTCATTTATTCTATTTCAAGAATTTTTCAGTCAGCCCTGCTATTAATGATAATGAAATCACTACCACAACATTAGAACAAATATGTACAGACACATCTGTGATACCTGATATAGCATAAATCTGATATATTGTTCATGAAATATAGTATGGCTTTTACATCATTTAGCACTTTCACATTAATACCATGCATGCTAATGACTTCTGCTGATAACATAAGCATGTGCACAATAACCAAAAAAATTACCATGCCAATATGATACAAAATGGATATACAGTTGCTCATTTATCACTTAAATAGAAAAAATCACTGTAAGCCCTGCCCACTCATGAAGATGCATGATACCACCACCAAAAAACAACAAAGCGCATCTATAGTCCATGGGCTATCTGTGTACCAATTATGACATGAATTCAGCTTACCGTTCTTGAGAAACTGATTTTACAAGCTCCTTTAAGCAAAATCATATGAAGCCGTGCCCACTATGCATATTAATGAAATTCAAATGTTTTTTACACCATGAACATGTACACACCAGCTAACATCACAATTATTACAAATACGAAACAAAACAGACATGCGTTAAAATATGAATATTTCAAGATTTGTACTTTAAGCCCCACCTACTCATTAATGTGCATGATATTAACACCAAAAACAATAGGGCACATCTACAGACCATGGGCTATCTGTGTACCAAATATAAACTGAACCCCATGTATCATTCATAACTGTACCAAATATGAAACAAAACATATATGTGGTTGTTATAATATAAGCATTTCCAAGTTTTAACATTAAGTCCCACCTACTCATTAATATGCAAGACATCACCATAAAAAACAATAGGGCACATCTACAGACCATGGGCTATCTGTGTACCACATATGCCACATGTATCATTCTTAAGATATCGTGTTTACGAGCAGGGCATTACAAACACACACACATACATACACACAAACGCAGTCATGACCACATAGGTTGTTGATGCTATCACATCAGAACCAAAAATCACACATGGTGATTAAGTTTGATTTCTCACCAAAAGTAGTGGAAATCATTATGTTTTCATCATATTCTTGGGCAGGTGTTATACATATTTCCAATTTTGAACAGTGAGCCGGGCGTGCACAGTAGAGAACTTGTTTGTGGGGGCTCTGTCAATGGAACTTCAAAAGGCTACATCAGACAGGACCAGGTGGCACTCACTTGTAAGAAAGGCTTCAACCCAGTTGGACACTCTGCAGCCGCAAGGAAGTGGCGTAAAGCTTTCAGTTCCAACAACTGGCATTCTTTGCTCCAACTGTAACCATCTGTGTGCATCAGCCTTTGGGCTCAGAAGTCACAAGGGGATTCACTGATGAAAGCCACATCATCATCATTCCCGGCTCACGAGAGTCAACCAAAAAGAAGCTGATAAATTTAAATTTACTCAGATATTAATCATGTCTTCTTTGAGAACTCTTTTTGGCAATCCATGCCAACTTCCTATTCCTAAATCTTAACTGCTCTTGATTCAACATTCCAACCTTGAATGCCACCACTTAATTCACTGCAGAATTTCCAAGGTTTTCTTGATTATTTCTTGTACTTCAGTAATCCTTACATATACAACAACAAGGTAGCAAAGATAAATGACAACAAGAACTGTCTGGAGGACAGTATGCTCAAAGCTAGTATAGAGAATGGGCTTAAATATATACAGAAATAGGGTATCATGGGCAGATGATTTCAAATTACTTGAGCTTTGAAAGATGCACTTACATTTTCACAATATCTTTGAGATTTCATAGAGATATTTTAATGCAAAAATAAGGCTCAAGGTTACCTCACCAACGCAGTAACTTAGAAAACATGTAAAAGCTAGCAGTCTGTATAACCATAACACTTCTTTTAGTTCTATCAATTGAACAACAAAGAAAGGAGAGGCTCTAACTTGCCAATGTCAATGAAAGAAAGTCATTAAGCCCCATTTCCTAGCTGTACCTTCCCCAAACCCCTACACACTCCCAGAACTACATCCTGGATTGCAATACAACTTCCAATTTAAGAAAATATGTGTGTAAAGCAAAGTCAAGCAATATGAAAAATGTTCAATAACATTTAAAGCAAAATTATGCAAAACAATATTGCTTAACGTATGACAAACTAGACATTGGAAACGAAACAAATCCCCTCACCACTAATAATGCATATTCCAGACTGTCCCACATTCCATTCCAACCTGTCCCAAATGTCATCCAATGCCTATACTCCATGCAATCGCACCTGAAAACCAGATACTGTATGTCATTCCACCACTCGCATGACCCACATGCCATCACAACTGAAATCTAGATGACACCCCACCACATGTCATTCCACCCTGTCCCACATGTCAATTCACCCTGTTCCACATGCCAACCCCACCCTATTCCACATGCCAACCCACCCTGTTCCACATGCCAACCCACCGTCCAACATGCCAGCACATTCTGACCAACATCCAACCCTGCCCTACATAAATTCCACCCTGCCCTACATAAATTCCACCCTGTCCCACATGTAAACCCGCCCTCATCCTAATTCCTTCAGCTATTTTATCATCATGTCATCTTCTACCCCACATTCCACTTATTGTTTATATTTTCCAAACCCCTAATTAAAAACATTTTAGAAGCGAGGAATATTTAATTGCTTAGAACTTTATTCATGGCAAGACAAACAGTTTGATTCTTATTCATGCCAAGAATGTCAATATCATAACAAAACTAGAAATGTGAGTCTCGCCTGCCATATAATTTTGATCTCACATTTTTTTGGTCGAACCTTTTGCAGCAAAGTCTATTTTTATGCAAATAACCTAATTAATATGCACACTATACCGCACCATTAAGTGTGAACAATGCTCTTTACATATACTGTATGATCATTTTTTTAAGCAAATTCACCACACCCACTTTAATTCAAGAGATACTACCACAGATACATATATTTTCATTGCTATGCAAATAAGCTAATTAGTGTGCGCACACAACCCTCCAATCATGCTCATTTGATCAGTACCCATGTCCTCTACCCCTGTGCCATTTCATACCAATGTACAGCAATCAAAACTTCTGAAAACTTTAACCAACACAAACTTTAAGCGGACGCCAACGCTGGGGGTAGTAGAATAGCTCTACTATTCTTTGAATAGTCCACAGCTTCAAAATTCAAATTCCACAGCTTATTCCAGTCTGCCTTTTCAGATGAACAATTGTATAGAATGAGACACAACTTATTATTACTATTATTATTCTTAACAATATAGCATTTTACCAGAAAACTTCAATGCAGAAATAACAACCAATTAAAAATAAATCTTTATATCTTGTTTATTTTGCTAGGCAAAAATTTGATAGGATTCACATGTGGGCTGACAGATGCAACTCTCATTATTTTTTTTATTTTAACTTATCTTTTAAATCTTCCTACTTTAATACAGGGGTTGAAGGGCTTTTGGCGAGTATATTGCAACAAAACCGAATGCTTAATTCCAACAGAAATTATCAATTTCACATTGCTTTTTTCACACCTTTCTCCCCTTTTCATTTTTTCTGCATTTCCGACTTTATCTTTCCCTCCTTTTCCTTTCTTTCCCCATTGTTTTTCTTTCTGTTTTCTTGTCCTGCTCTTTCTCTTTCTGGAGACCTGAAAAAAGCTCTGGGACCAATGGTGCTGTGTAGTACGCTGTATTTTCCACCTGTGCTCCTTGGTGAACAGTGATGATTGTAAAATACTTTCACGAAAAGATGACAAAATACTTAACCAGAACCAAAAGGTTTTGTGGTTCAGATATTTTTTTTCATAAGCTGATTGATTGGTAAAATTTGTATTAAGTGTCATGTAATTGCATATCATGAAATATTCATTCCATATTTATTCATAATCCACATCCACCACAATAAAAATGTTGACAACATTAGCATTTGCATAATAATCATTAACACCACCATCAAAGCAAGTATGATGCAAAAATGATTGACAATTTATCCTATTTCAAGAATTTGTCAGCAAGCCCCATCTACTCATTAGCATTTATGACATCACTACCGCAACATTAGAACATACGTACAGACCATGACATGTACCACATATAGCATAAATCTGATATATCGTTTATGGTGTTTACACCATTTAGCACTTTCATGTTAAGTCAATCCCACCATGCATATTAATGACACCTGTTGATGTAGTCGGGTATATACGGGTGGTTAATGCACCCCCAGGACTCTTCCAAACCAACTTTTTAGCTTCTTTTATGGTCCTAAAACACATTTAAGATGTTAACAAAAGAAAAATTTGGCACTCAAGATATTCAAGATGGCGCCCAAAATGGCGTCCAAAATGGTAAAATTCTATAAAAAGTCATATATTGGCCATAAATAATAATTTTTATTGAAAGGAAACCTCAAAATATTGTTCTAGAAGCTTTTTGGAGCACTTGCAACCATATTCATAGTTTTTGCCATGTTCCTAATCCAATATGGCGGCCAAGATGGCGTCCAAAATGGCGTCAAAATGGTAAAATTAAAAAAAATCAAAAAGTTATTGGCCATAAACAATAATTATCATTGAAAAGAAACCTCAAAATATTATTCTAGAAGGTGTTGTGAACACTTGCAACCATATTTATATTTTTGCATAACTTTGCCATGTTCAAAATCCAATATAGCGGCCAGTATGGCATCCAAAATGGGCCAAGTATATCAAAAAGAAAATCATGAAAAAATTGCTTACATATGGACATTTTATATAGCGAATGTCCACTGCTTATCTGTTCATAAGAGTTACTAGTTTCTTCAACAATGTTCATATTTCATACATTTGAAATAACCTGTGTTTATAATGAATCAGTCACTGTCAGAATCAGAGTCTAGGCTGGAATAATCTGATTCATCTGGAACACCATCTTCCTCAGGATATTCTTCATCAGATGAATCCTCCTCAGTGTCATCAGCCAATATATCTTGAAGACATGACGGCAAGATAGGTCCCTCTAAACACACTGGCTCAATGTATCCATCACAAAGAGCCCATCCATGTGCTGTAGGAGGCGGGATTTCAAGTATGGGTATGTGTGCCCGTTTCCATTGAGCTACCCTGTAATTTGCACGTTTGATGTGTGGGATCAGCGACTGTCTACAAGGTGGCATCCTAAACAAATCTACTTTGGATGACTTGATGGTCTCTCCTTCGCCAACCATCTTCTTCAACATTGCACATCGAACTTGATTGGCATGCTCAAGTCTAGGAAAGCCATATAGAGCACACACAAACTCATCCAGCTCATCAACTAGACTCTTCTCAACTTCCCAGCTATTGCCCAACTTCACGAAAGAGTCTTGGTGGCGTGGCCTCTTTTCAAGTGTCTTCAGAGGAGTTTTCTTCCCCTTTCCTTTAAAAGCGCAGTTGCAATCTTCACCAGTAAAGCAGTAAATGCCGAGAAGTGCCTCACAGTATGTGGGTCCCAAGTCTTTTGCTATGTCACCGATGTCAAGGAGTCTCCGGTTAACTCCACTGCCAGTGTCAAACAGAACAGTCAGTGGACGCTATTTCTCTGCATAGTACAACAATATGAAGAAGATATCGCTATCTGGGCTGTGTACAACTGCCTGTTTGTAACCATGTTCCTTGGCATAAAACAAATACAGGATCACTCGGCTGTCTGTTTCCTCTTGGTTAGATCTAAGCCCTGGGATTTCATGTTGTTGCACAGATGCACCGTCGGTAGATGTTAGCAAGAACGGAACACCTTCAACCACAAGTATAACTTTCCTTCCTACTAAACGTCGTGCTGCTTCTGGACTACTCCAAGAGCGAAGCATGAGCTGACACAACTGCTTTTTGTTTTCGTCATTCTGCAGAAAGACCTTGAAATTGGCTGGCTTTCTGGTGTTGATGCCTTCCAAGAGGATTTTCTCACTGCAGCCACGGCGGCCGCTCCTGACTTTTGATGGACTCTTCCAGATACATGTCAGTTGAGAAGATTACATCTGGCTTATGGCTTATTTGGTCAAGCAGCTTGAAAGAAATTTGCTTGAAGGTTGGAGGCAGATCCTTCAATGTATGGAAATGGGCATTCCCATCTTCAATGAAGAGTGTTTCTCCAGCATTTCTGGACGGTAAGGAAGCTTGAGGCACGTCGCTTGTGAGGAAGTGGACTGCTGCTGCTTTGTTGGTTTTTGCCATGAAGCCATCGAGAGTACCTAGAGCATGAGGTACTGGTGTAATGCAGTAATTCATCAGTTCATCAATGCTTACAGGTTGAGAGAGCATCTGTGACTTCACAAGAATTTGAAAGGCTATATCCCCCTGCTCTTGATATTTTAAAGCATTTCCTTGAGCAGATGTTAGCTTAACTTTCTTGTTCAACTTTTGCATGGTCTTCAGCTTTAACTTCTTCAACGGGTCAAAGAATTCCTTTCGTCCTTCGTCGTCATCTTTTTTCTTTAGCCTCTCCTCAACAAACTTCTCCTTCTCCAACCTGCCAGCTTCCTCAGCAGTTAGAACATCATGTTCTACTTCAGAAGGTATGGGATTGCCAGATGAAATCACATACAAGCGGTCTTTGTCTGCTATGTCGAATGGGTTGAGGAAGCCTTCTATGGCATCCATTACTCGTTGTACTGCAGCTTCACTCCTCTTGATTTCTGTTTGGAGTTGCTCACGGTGCTTGCCACACTTGGCGTTATCATTGTCAAGACACATGTCACACATCTCCAATGTGGCCTGGTAGTACTTACTACGTTCTGATGTCGTCCGAATCCATCGCTGGTAAGCACCGTAGTTCTCTAAGATTCCAGTAAGGCCAGCTCCACCAGCACCAGCATGGGACTTGGCAAACTTCATGAAGGTTTCCTCTATCGTCTTGTCTACGGCACATAAGTTACCGGGTATTCTAGACCTGGCAACGGATATGGCTCCTTTCTCTAGTAATCGAGTAGCTCCTGGATGACTGACCTCAATGTTGGCGAGAAATGCATCAAACCAGGTGAGGTATCTAGAGTAATTGATTCCTCCAAAGCTAAAGAACAAGTCTGCCATGTCGGCCATGCACTTGTGGTACAATTTCAGATTGTTTGTCTTTACTGCATAGAGCAGCATGAAGATACGGTGTGCATGATCCAAAAAAGATATCCAGAACTTGGCGGTCTTTCCTAGTTCTCCATTTCGGACTCACTCTTGGAACACCGTGTAGTCATTCAGATACTGCTGAATTGTAGGATCTTAAAGAACAGCATTAAAGTTCTCAGCATTACAGAGTGTTATCAAGGCATCCAGAGCATCTGCATTTGTGGGGCCGTGAGCAGTTTCATCCCTCTGGGCGATATAAGCTGAAAGAAGTAGTCGTTCTAAGGCTTCACTTACTACTTTCAGACACCACATGGACTTGCTATACGCTTTGCCATTTAGAACTCCTTTCAGGCAGCCAGAGGTTGTGAGATTTGCTTCTATAATGAGCTCAGAGTAGCCCGAACCAGCCATCCTATGTCCAAGCATATTCATGTAGTTCATGATGGTATGGAAGGTTCCAATGAGGACGATGTGGTTCTTGTAAGCTGCAGGCTTGTCCCATATGATAGGCATGGCTTTTATGATTACACCAAGGTCAAATGTAGTTATTGTGTAACGCTGTCCAACTTCCTCAGTAGCCTTCTCGCATTGACGCAACAGTTCTTTCACAACATTGTACTCTGTGATAGGCTCGGCAATGGACGGATAAAAGTCAATGGTGGTAAGTTCACTTGGGGGCATCCAATGGCAGAAATGAACCCACACAGTGCTGGTATCTGCTGCTTGTCAGTACTACTTGCTTTTCGACAGAAAGCCCAGATGAAGTACACTGTTAAAGCTCTCTGTAACAAAGCCAAATTTTCTTCTGGCTGCTGGACATTCTGTAGGTCTATGTTAGGACCTTTTCTCTTTGCAATATGAAAAGGTGGCAATGGAGCAGGTGTGTCTAGCTTGAGAGAGTGCTCTTTAGTTCTGGGAATTGAGACTTGTGTGTGTACTGGGTCTTCAGGCTTCTTGGCTTCCTGTAGCATAATCCCAGCTGCAGTATTGATAGCAGGTCTGCTGTGTATGCCAGTAAGGAGTTGGTTGAAGTTGTCCCACTCAGAATGGAAAAGAACATTATGCGGCGATTTCACAATCTGTGCTGTCAGTAGTGAAGAACGCTGTTCCAGAGCAACTGCAAGCGCAGTCTCCAACTCCACACAAAAGAGGTAACTCTCGCAATGGCCTAATCTGCTCAGGAGGGTAAGCAACTGTCTACTTCGGTAGAGGTGGCGCAATGTCTAACGTTGCAGTGTTGTTGCTAACTCAGTCTAAAATTTTCGAAATAGGACTCTGCAAAACGGTCTGCGATACCGACTTGGGATTTAAAAGGGTAAATTGGATTCATGCAGACCAAATTGATGCATACAAAACAATTTTCCCATCGGCCATCTATGATTTAGAAAATAGTAACAATACAAACATGGTTGGTAAGAGTTCCCAATGGCCCTAAAATAATATTCTGTACTTTCTTTTTAACTATGGACAATATATGACTTTTAAATTAGAATTTTGTCATTTTGGCGGCCATTTTGGACACCATATTGGCCGCCATATTGGATTTGGAATATGGCAAAATTATGCAAAAATATAAATATGGTTGCAAGTGTTCCCAACAGCTCCTATAATAATATTTTGAGGTTTCTTTTTAAAGATAATTATTGCTTATGGCCAATAGATGACTTTTTAGAGAATTGTCCCATTTTTGGCGCCATTTGGACGCCATCTTGAATATCTCCAGAGTGCGGATTTTTTTGTTTGTTAACATCGTGAATGTGTTTTAGGACTATAAAAAGAAGCTAAAAAGTTGGTTTGGAAGAGTCCTATGGGGGTGGGGGGGGGGGGGGTGCACATTATGTACCTGTCTAATAACTTATGAACACAATAACTAACAAAATTATCATGCCCAATATGATGCAAAACGGACATACAGTTGCTCATTTATCACTTTTCCAAAATCAATTGAAAGAGGAAAAAAAAAAAAAGTTTCAATAAAATCCCCCAAAATACCAAATCCAAGGCCAAATTTCCCCCAAAAGGTCAATTGTGCCATTTTTGACCCATAGTTTAGAGCATTTTCAGTGGTATTTCTTAATTCCCCTCCCCCACCCCCTGCAAATTTAAAATTCTACTGTGAACGCTGCCACACCCACTATGTATATTAAGGAAATTTAACATTTTTACATAACGAACATGTACACACCAGCTAACATCATAATCATACCAAACACGAAACAAAACAGACATGTTGTTAAAAATGAACATTTCAAGATTTTCACTTTAAGACCTGCCTACTCAATAATATGCATGACATCACCATCAAAAACAATAGGGCACAACTACAGACTATCTGGGCACCACATATGACATGAATCTAGTTTACCAATCTTGAGACACTATGTTTACAAGCTCTTTTCAGCAAAATCATATTAAGCCCCATACTGTGTTTACAAGCTCTTTTCAGCAAAAATCATTTTGCTAAGCCCTGCCCACAATGCATATTATTAAAATTCAATAATCTTATATCATGAACATGAACACACCAGCTTACATCATTTATATACCAAACATGAAAGAAAACAGATATGTGGTTCTTAAAAATTAAACATTTCAAGATTTTTACTTTAAGCCCGCCTTTTATTAATATGCATGACATCACCATAAAAATTATAAATAAAAAAAAGCAATAGGGTACATCTACAGATCATGGGCTATCTGTGTACCAAATATGACATGAATCCAGCTTACCGTTCTTGAGATACCGTGTTTACAAGATCTTTTCAGCAAAATCATATTAAGCCCCGCCCACTATGCATATTAATAAAATTTAGCATTTTTACATCATGAACATGTACACACCAGCTAACATCATATTTAGACTAAATATGAAACAAAACAGACATGTGGTTGTTAAAATATGAACATTTCAAGATTTTTACAATAAGCTCCGCATTATTCAGTTGGAAACGTGACCTCGATTGACCAGGAAACTTTAATACAAATCACGTGACAATCAATTTGAGTGATGAATTAAGGAATCAAGTAGATGGTGCCGAGGTCTCTACTGCTCATTCAAAACCGGCTATGACGTCACAGGGGAGGCTGAGAGGCCCGAGGCGCAGCCGAGGGCCTCTGCCCTGTTAAGATTCATTTAACAACAAGATGATAACACGAATATACGTTATGACGGGTCGATCGAAAGCGAGCAGCAAAAAAAAAAAAATAGGCTACTATTTTGTTTTGGCGTTGAAATATCTAATTTTCATTATAAACCAATAAGTACAGGGATAATGTATAAAACAAAAGTGTAAAATTGAGGTGTATGATCTGAAAGACACATTGAAAAGCAACAAGTGCAGATTCATTGTTGATCAACAATTTTAATTCTCCCAACTTGTTTATAGAAATTTATGTGGAAGCTCAAGCCATGTCTCGATACTTCATTCGAACAAGGATTTCCTTAAAGTATTTATGAATTTCCATTTAATCTGTTCTAGATCAGGGCAATTTGCTCTAAAACCGAGAACAAATATGTATATCATACGGATACATGAAAAAAGATAAAACTTTTAAGAATTAAGGACATCATTTTATGTCACAATGTGAGCACTACTTTTCGCACAACAGCCTACCAAAGATTAAAAAACGTGATAAAATTGACAACCAACCGATACAAAAAAGGATGAAAATCACGAGAAAAAAACAATTTACCAAATCGTGAAGTAAAACCAAATGTTGTTTAAAGTATGAAAAAAATAATTTCAAATTCATCTTAGGACAAATCACAAACCAAGAGCTTAAGAAAAGTTATATTCCAATTCGATTACACCCGCTGTTGGCTTGAATTGGACGCCATGATTATAACGCATGCGCATTGAGTGTATGTCCGTATAACAGATGTACAACGCCAATAGACGATCTACAGTGCTCCTGCCTCTTAAGAACAACTGATGCTATTGGAGGAGAAATAAACGCTTGAGTTTTACCAGATACTCTTAGATTCGATTGTATATCAAGAGAACGAGTTTATTTTGAGATTTATAATAGTGATTGCATACCTAATTTTGAGATGCTATCAGCTTCAGCGTTTGAAAAGCTAGTAACCTCCCAACTTTTATAATTAGTCCAGTTTAGATAGATAAGTTGGCCCCATAAGTATTTTTCGTACCCAATTTACCTCATTTAATAATATAAGAGGTAACATTTATTACAATTTAAAAGAAAACAGTTTTATTCCTAACAGCCAACAATTGACCTCAATTTTCTGAAATTTAGTGGAAGGGGCTCTGCATGGGGCCCCAAAACTGTGACAGCTTTCATATTTCACCTGGAAAGTGAGTTGTTTATATATCTATTACTTTTTTTTCGGATTTTGTGGCAAATGTTGGACAATTTTTAACCATGCCCCCCCCTTCATCCCTATAGGTCCAGCACTGGTTAATAGGAACTGTTATTATTGGGAACCAAATTGAAGGGGTTGAATTATTTAGAACAAATCACTGAAGGGGCAGGCTCCCAAAATAAGTTGAAAAAATGTTAATTTGTAGCGATTATCATATACATAGCATGGGACTTCAACATGCTCTGTGGTCAGTGGTGTAGTCACAGGGTTATGGGGGGGGACCCCCTTTTCACAAATATTTTTCAAAAATTGAGATAATCTTTGTTGTTTATATATATATATTTCGCTTTTCAATATTGCCTTCAGAATTGGGCCAAATGTGAGAACACTTTGTCTTTGGAGGGGGTCTTGGATTCCTCACTTTTCTAATGTTGGCTACACCACAATCAGTGGTGCAGCTATCGCCCATGGGGGATATTGTGTTCGGGACCCTTGTCTAAGTGTTTGAAATATGACATTGCTTGAGCACTTACAGTTACGTTGAGATGTATGCAAACACTTTAATCACACTGGCATAGTATGGAGGCTTACCCATTAAAATTGGTACCTCATTGGTTGGAGACCCTGGGAATAGAAGCACAAAGCTGATATGCTGGTACTTATACTTCCAAGTCACTTGTGTCTCCTTACCAAACACATTCTGGGGTATTCTGATTGGGCTCAGGGTCTTGTGAATGGTGGTGGGGGATGTAGAGGCATCTGTTTCTTAACTGGGTGGATTTATGAGGGTTCCCTGAAGAGGAATAGTTGGATTTCCGAATGCCATGTTCATTTTCTAACTGGCGTCCCATTTTGGGGGAAAGCACCACCCCACCCCCCTTATAGTGACATCTCTGCTCCTTACCAACCATTTTGCTATAACCCTGGTAGGAATGTTTACCTCTAAAACTTTTATAACTCACCTGTGTAACATGGAACTCCAGACTTGATTGAATTAACATTCCAGCTTTAAATAAGTCTGTCTGTCTGTCATGCATTCAAGTGGTTCTTCTTCTGTGCAATGTGGGGCAAACTGTCACTTGAGAGTGAATTCATAGGGCGGGACATAAAGGGAACTGTCACTAAGCAATTCATTGGAGAATACAACTCTTGACCAATAGAAGATCATGAATAGTTGCACGTCAGGCTGTAAGGCGTATACATAACACCGCTGAGGAGCAGTCCCCACCACGGGAACTTGGATAACCTATATTATTAAAGCACTATTATGAGGGCTTGGGCAACCTATCACAAACAATCATGGGAAAGGCCCGAGAGGAGTAAAATGATAGGGAAATCAATAACTATTAGGCATACAAGTGATGTATCAGAGGGTTGTGCCGTGATCCTTGTCACTATCTGCCAGTCTGTCAAGGTTGTGATACTGTTTTCATCTGGATGTGCTTGAAGATAATCTGAATGATCCAAGGTGCTTCCAAGTTCTAAACAGAAATATGAGTTATATTAAGTCACTGCAAATTTTCCATTCACTGAATTCCATCCCCTCTTGTGTGAATGGACCGTTTTTAGGAAAGGCTAAATGTTTAATACAGGGTCTTATCTAAGGCTTCACACAAGTGGCATAACCCAATAAATAACCAAATGTGGCACCACCACAGTACTAGAGAGTCCCATCCCAATGAGCATATCTTAACTAAGATCATGATAGCAATTTTTCATTTTCAAGGCAAAACGTACCTCTGTATACAGACATACATCAATAATTGAATGAAAGGTAACTCTTTAACACAATGTGGTTTTCCTTCCCCCCTAAAAAATCTGCCTCACACTTTTCAATTAAATCATTGTAGCACTTTTGTTTGTTCAAATCCAATTAAATTTTACAGCTAATGGTGCATCACTCTTTTCCCATTATCTATTAAATCATTTCAAGAATAAGCATTTCAAAATTGGGCATAACTTTTCTCTGTGCAGTCAGATTGCATATAAATTTTTTAAATATTACATTTATACCTTTCATCCTTGTTTCTGACAAAAATAGACGAATAAATTGTTGGATTGGTCTAGTGTTACATACACATTACTTTGCAAATGCAGGACATTCATGTGTACCTTGCAGGTCTGTTACGATAAGCCTGTCTGCTATTTCAATTAAAAAAAAAGTGGCTCCATCAGATCTACAGTAACCTAAAACACCAAATACATACAAAACTGGTATGTCTATCCTTGTTTGAGGCAGATGAATAGATAGATAAATAATTAGGGGGTAAATGGTACACAAATACAAACATTCACATAACACTTAAAAAAAGTCAAAGAAAATTCTTTATTTGATAGTACAATTTATTTATCTCTTTTGGTTGAAATGTAAGTCTTGTTTACATAACTTCATCACAAAGAAGCAATGCATTAAACCCTTTATATGTATAAGTGCTTCTTTAAAGATATATAAATGTGTGGCAGTAACTTTTTCTAAATTGCTTTAAAATCCATGAAAAATAGCACACAAAAATCATCCAAATCAGTTAAATATTAAGAATTTTTGGCCCTTAGACCCCTCCAACCCAACATTACCGATTTTCTCAAAATCAGGGGTAATACACAACATTCAACCAGAGACTCTTCACAATTCATTGACTAGCAAGCAGCTATTGTTACACATACACAACACAGGGGTAATCTATACCTTCTTAACTTACAGCATATTCATAGTCTATTCTAGTTCACTTGTTAGCAACCAGCTACTGTTACACTGTACACAATAGGTCATTTATCTTGGACTCAAGCCACATAAGTGCTGTTCAATGATGCGAATCAGATTGGTCCTTGGCAGAGCCTAAATAAAAATATACATTATATGCTTGGGAGGACTTTGTGCAAAACTCTTGAATGATTGATGGACCATTCCTCGTAAGGATGGTTATTTCATCATGAAATTGACCATTTTAGAGCATTTTGATTGTTCCTCTTCTGATGTATGGGTGGGCGGAAGTTCCTATTTCCTTATGTAACCCCATTGTTTTTTTATATCTATTGTCACACATTTGTAAAAAATGGAAAGGAATTTTAACCAAATGTAATTAAGTGTTGACCATACCCTTAACCATAATCTAGCAGGAATAGACTTTGTCCTCATTTTCAAAAACTCAAATTTAGGAAGGAAATATAAAGAATTACATACAGCTTTTCACCTACCCATTCATAGACTTTTAAACTTTGATTTGGACTACAGATATATTTTACTTTACATATGAGCAAGCTTCATATGTTTGCTTTAAATGACCAGTGATCAGTTAATGATATAAATTAAATTCAGTTTTAAATTGAGTATTTTAAAGCTTTGTGAAATACAGAGTGTTGGTTGTCTTGTAAGTGGAATTGCCCTTCATTTCCTGTTTTTTTCTTCAAAATTGTAATCTAAAATAGTTTAAAAGAAAGCAACTAGCTTTGTTTTTTCTTTGCCATATCCCACAGTGATTTTTTTTTTGGATCTAGGTCAATAGAGGTAAAAGACAATATATTACACTATACAAATATTCATATCATATTGCATCACATCACATATTAAACATACCCTAATGAAGCTCAAATCTTGATATGATACTGTTTGTTTGAAACTTAATATGCTTTTTAACTAGACTTCCTTGTCAATTTTTCTTGCACGAAACTGTAAGGTAAATTTTCTAGATGTCACAAATCTTTTATCACAGCCTTTCGAAGTATGTGTCTATGAAATACTATAAATGAAAAACTATTCGATATCAACAAATCTATCAATGTCTCACCCTGGTGTCAGAAAATGGACAGAAAATCTCATCAAATATTGTAAAAGAATCCTTAAAACTTATTTTCCTGCTCCTCCCCATCATTTTCTCTTTGTACAGCGCAAAGAAATGATTAACATGATTTTGCACTATACAAATTAATTAGTTTTATGATAATAACATTATTGTCAAAGACAGTAATTATTGACCATTAACCAGTTACATGGCACTTTACTTTTTCTAAGTTCAGTTTTCTAAAGGACCGATAATGATAGTTTGCATAAGACATTAAACCATCTGCATCTTGTTTACCTTTTCTGTTGATGCAAAGATATATTGTTGTACCCAAATTCATGTCTTACACTGCTCCAATATCAAAATGTACTGATCTAATTCATAACTGCAGGTAAAACAAACAAAGATATAATATGAAAGAATAATTTCATGAAATAATATTTAACATTTAGTAACACTTATTTCTTTTTATCATCTATGAAGTATGCTGTAAAAAACAGGATGGATGGAGACATCATTCGATGCTGTATAACTGTCAGTCACAGCATTCTTCTTCAGTTGCTGTTGCTGTAGTTTCCATGCAACCTAAATGACTAATGGGTAAATATGGATCTAGTCCTGATACTGCGCTTATTTGAGCATTTTTTCTTTCTTTTAAAAATATAGTACTTATTTGATTTCTTTGTTGCTTTGCCACGATCTTTGATGGAAAGTAAAAGGTAGTGATAAGGTAATATCAAGACAATGTGATGCTGCAGTACTTTCCTCTCAAACAACTGAGGGATAATTGAAAAAATATTTCAATATCAAATGATACGTAGGTTATGAATAAAAAATATGACATGTGAGGTAAAAAACTTGTGATGGTTTTGCTATACAAGACATTTAGGTTTTGCTATACAATTTTTTTTGACCAAATGTGTTTTTTAATTGAAGTTTTGATCTCTTTCAGCATTGAGCAGAAGCAGATTTCAAATATTTTTGAAAGTATCACAAAGAGTAACTTCAAGTAAACAAGACAGCATTTTAACAATGTAAACATTGACCCTTCTTACATTCTGGGCTGCAAAAATCAGTAATTTATATTTAAAATCTGAAATCTTTTTTCCCTAATATACACTGTTCTGAAATGAATATGATTTGTTATTTCTAGATATACAGTACAGGGGCCTTGAAGCAACATGCATGAAGGCAATTTGTGTAAAACAATTGTTAGTTTTCTTAAGAATGACTGTATAAAAGGTGAGAAAAATGGCTGCAATTTAATAGCAGAACTATAAAAGAGAGTAACACTCCATATGGAACCAAACTACACCCAAATTATACTCTTTTCAATCTACAAAAACAATATGACAGAATTAATGAACTGTAATGACAAGTTTTTTGAAGACGGTACATAATGTTACTGTAAAGTCCTGTCAACAGTACACTGCTTTATATATACTGTATCTAAGGGGTCAAACTGGGAATCAACAGTGTTGCTGATGAAAAAACAAGTTTTTCAGATCTACATGTACTATAAGAATGGTGCATGGGGCCTGTGAAAGCATGAAATAATCACAAATCTGCAATGTAGAACAAGCATAAAATGTTTCAAATGATACCAGTTCTGAAGTGAGAACAAGACTGAGAACAGAAACATCAAAATAGTGTCTAGTACTGTAGCTTATTCCTCACTTAGAAAAACAAAACAAAAAAACACACAGTTATTTCTGCATTAATGCTCTATACTGGTCTAGCCAGATAATGATAAAGAGTATGCTTTAAATCAACTCAGAAAAACAGCTCTACAGACCTATGTGCTTAACATTTCAAAATGCCAGAATTTTGATAAAATTGTTTTTGGAACAAACAAAAAACAAAAAACATTTTGTTGTAATTTAAAGTAGTTAACATTTCATAAACTTTCTACATCAAGGCATTGTGTAAAGGTAAATATACAATGTATGATTAAGCACTACAAAATTATGTTCAAAACCAATATCAGATTTTTGTGTTACTTCTGTGATCCAAAAGTAAATTGCCACATTTTTGACAAAAAAATAGCAAATACATTCATTAACAGTACCATAATGCAATGTTATGGGTCATACTATTTTGTAACTCTGCAGCCTGCATTGTGTCTGCATGACAGTTTCAGAAGTTGACATGGAAGAATTGTTTTTGATGTCAAAGATGACATAATTAATAATTTTCAAATATTTCATAGTAATCTGAAATGATCTGAGTATGACCATGACTACTCCAAGCAACTTGGTAGGACTACAGTATATTAAACTGTTACTTTAGTAAGGACATACCAGAGAAGACAGTAAATATTAACAATTTTCCAATACTTCGGGACACGCTAACTAAAGGGGATACTACTATACTTACTAAATTGTGTTAGAATCTGCAGTTGCTCTTAAGAATGTTACACAAAAAGAATGAGCAATATTAGAACTTAGCAATTATCAATGTTGTATGCTTACATTTTAAAACACTAAATATATCAATCATAAGGTAAGATTTTAGTAAGAATATCAATACTAAGGGCAATCTAACACCAGGATGATGCGGGCTGTAAATGTATGCTTTATATATTATATTTATGGACCTGCTATTTCCAGCATTTACTTGGATCAGTTTTTGTCTGCTAAAGTTTTGTTATGTAATAATTTATGTGGTCAACTACTGGTAGGCCCTATGTCGCAAATTATTTTGTGGGGTGACTCATAATAGTACTGGTCTAGTCTAACTTCTAAGCAGGGACTATTCAGCTAGGCAATCAATGGAATAGGCTTCTAGGCCTACATGGTATTTGAGGCATGGCCATGATCTAGACCTTAAGTCTCTCTGATGCACGGTCCTTCATATGCCCATACTCTGTACTCATGAAAATGGACTTTTTTACATAACAATTTTGTCCGACTTCGCTAAGGTGGGTAACAAATTTGGGTCATACGTCAGTAATAGGCCCTAGTAGGCCTTAGTACTAGACCTAGTATGCCTACTGCCAGTGCCAGTAGGCCTAGGGCCTAAATATTTGGTGCATAAACAGATTGTCTTTGGTAGGCCTAAACCTAGAAGTAGCAAATCCAAAATTGTGGATAACAGTAACAAGAATATCATTTGTTTATATCTGTAAGCTCTGTCAATAATCGTGCAGCAAAATTAATTCTAGTTTGCATAATTCCGTCCTGTCCCAACTGCTAAATGCATTGCCATAATAACAACCTAGAGTTACGGAAAAGCCACACCTTATCACGTTGAAAAGGAAATTAGGTCCAAGAAGTGAGAATTTGGACTGGCATTTTTTTCTGAGCGTTTTCATCCACTGAAAGTACTTAAAGTTGGCTTAAATTTGACGACTCTAATAGTTCACTTTATAAAAGCATATTGAGCCTAATAAAAATTTGTCTGCTATGAGGAAAAGTGACTTACACAGATCAGAAAAATGATTGACGAATCTTACCTTTTCAAACATCATCACAAAATGGGCCATAAAAAATCTTTATTTTGGGAACTTTACCGAGACTGAAAATGCTCGGATCCCAATTTAATCCGAAATATAATGTCTCGTATATCATCTGATCTTCTCCTGTAGTGACAACATTAAAACTGCATAAGTGAGAGCAATTTGAGTTATCCGGATTCATTCGAGAGTGATCGTTTTACAAACCATGAAATGCTCAATTCGAACTTGCGGGTCAAGTCCTCAGAAATTAATAATATGGCAGTAACGGTTATATTGCAAGGTCATGTTCCCAACTGTTATATGCATGACAACACCATTAACTACAATAGGGCACATATACAGACAATGGGCTATCTGTGTGCCACATACGACATTAATCCAGTGTACCATTCTTGAGATATCGCATTTCCGAGCTGGCTGTTTACACATGTACATACACCCATACACACACCAGCATGACCGCATAGGTTCCTGTTGCTATCGTATGAGAACCAAAAACAAGCAAGTATGATGTAAAAATGGTTGCTCACTTATCCTATTTGAAAAAAATTTCAGTAATATTCATGACATCACTACCACAACATTAGAACATATGTACAAACCATGACCCATATGTGTTTGACATATGGTTTACATCATTTAGCATTTCACATTAAGCCATGCCCACCATGCATATTAATGACATCTGTTGATAACATATGTTATACATAGCCAACAATATCATTCACAATATGACACAAAATAGAAAAAGTTGTTCATTTATAACTTTTCCAAAATGTTCACTTTAAGCCCTGCCCACTTAATAATATTCATGAAATCACTACTACAAACATTAGGGCACACTTACAGACCATGAGCTAAATGTGTACCACACATGACATGAATCCAGTTAATAGTTTTTGAGATATCATGTGCTTTTTGTTTGCAAAATCATATTAACATTATAATTATAACAATTATGAAACAAAACAAAATGTTATTTTTAAAATAAGAGCATTTAAAGCTTTTATATTAAGCCCCACCCACTCGTTAATATCACTACCAAATACATAAGGGCACATCTACAGACCATGGGCTATCTGTGTACCAAATAATACATGAATCTAGCTTACCATTCTTGAGATACCATGTTTACAAGCTCTTTTCAGCAAAATCATATATATTAAACCCCGCCCACTATGCATGTTGATGAAATTCAGCATTTTTACATAATGAACATGTACACACCAGCTAACATCATAATTATACCAAATATAAAACAAAACAGACATGTGGTTGTTAAAAAATGAACATTTCAAGATTTTCACTTTAAGCCCCACCTAACTCATTAATATGCATGACATCACCATCAAAAACAAAAGGGCACATCTATGGATCATGGGCTATCTGTGTACCAATTACGGCATGCATATTTCTTGGGATACTGTGTTTACAAGCTCTTTTCAGCAAAATCATACTAAGCCAGAGAGAGAGAGAGTTGAACACACAATTACAATGACAGGGTCGTCGCCTGCGTATTCGGTTATGATAGTACAAATGCTATTACGAAACGCTTAATACGACCCAGACTAGAACACATGTACGACGTACGGACAGACATAACATCGACAACCAAGTCAATGTCCACGGCCTCTGATAACCAGTTGTGGTGCACTGGCGTGTCTACCCACCCCAGGATTGAACCCGGGGCCTCGTGGTCTGTAGACAGGTATGATAACCGCTACACCACAGTAGGTAGATAAAATAAGCCCCCGTCCACTATGCATATTAATGAAATTCAGTGTTTTTACATCATGAACATATACACACCAGCTAACATCATAATTATATCAAATATGAAACAAAACAGAGATGTGGTTGTAAAAATATGAACATTAAGCCCCACCTACTCATTAATATGCATGACATCACCATCAAAAACAATAGGGCACATCTACGGACCATGGGCTATCCGTGTACCACATATGACATAAATCCGGTATGGATTTGCACATACTGTACTTTAAATCCTAAAATAGAAGCATTTAAACAAAAGGATTTGTCAGGAGGCTTAAATCTGTTTGACCTTAATACTGTACCTTCTACCACGTCTGATTGAACCAGCTGAAAGTGACAAAATATTGCAAATGTGCTCAATGATGGAGAATAAACAGCTTTAAAAAACAGAAACAATCATTAACCTATAAATTTCAAGGTATACTTGCCATTTCAGTGTGTTGTATTTATTAGAAAATGAATATTGAACAAAGTTTCTTGGGGCATTCTTTACTGAAGTGGGAAAATAAGAATCTTATACAAAATATGCTACTTGAGTTTGGTAGTATTCATGAAGCAACTTTATTTCTTTAAAGGTGGTATGCCATTAAATCAGAAAAAGCTCTGAAATGACAATTTTACAAAAAACAAATTATTTTACAGAGCAGTCATAAATTTGTTAATTAAACATTTTAAAAGTATCAAATTGATGCAAGGACACATAACTACTGTTGAAAACATGCAAACATAACAATTTTCAGGTCAGACATAAACAAAATTCCTGTCAGACATAAAAATTATCCCTGAGAAGATTTGGAGTAAACTTGAGTGAACATCAAAGTGTGAACAAACAACAAAGTGTGCTTAAGTACATACATTTCAGTGCACTCATGTGAACAAACCTCAAAGAACACCCGAGTACATCGACCTCAAAGTGAACTTAAATGAACAAACATCAAAAAGCACTTCAGTAAATAAACCTCAATGATCAATTTAGTGAACAAACCTTAATGTGCACTCAAATAAACATCTTCGATATGCACTCAACTGAACAAGTATCAATGTGCACTCCAGTGAATAAACTCAAAGTTCACTTGATTGAATCATCTTTTTCAGAACCCTCGAGTGAACACACCCTTAATGTGCACTCGAGTGAACAAGCCTCAAAGCAGAATTGAGTGAACAAATGTCAGAACTAAAAAAATCCATCCTTCTATTCCAAATATTAGCAATGTAATGAAATAGCCACCTGCCAATTTGGTCACTTTTCAATAACGTATAGAGAACTATCTAAAATATATTCAACCTATATAAAAATCCTTACCTTTATATTTAATGCCAATGTATGACTTGTTACATTTGAGTGAGCAATTTTCTACAGATTGTACAGCAAAAGATAAGTTCATACAGGCAAAGAACTTGTTCCAAGTCAGTTAGCCTAGCAAGACATCACAAAATAAGTCACACATAAACTTTTACTCTGAATCTCATACAAGATGCTATATGCACTTTTGGCAGGTGATATAAGATATGGTATTAGTAGTATTAACTTAAAAATCGCTGACAACACATTAAATAATACAAAAAGAACTTTTGGGAATAGCCAAATGCACTAAGAACAGTAAATACGGTCATGGTTCATGTGCCCATGTAAATTGACACCCATATCATATGACCAGGCCAATTATAAAAATGGTATCTCACACTAAGTCCCATATTGCATCCCATGTCTCACATGGCATCCCACCCAATGTCCCACATGACACCACATCCCCCACATGGCATTCCACCATATGTACCATGTAGTATTCCAATATATGTCCCACATGGCATCCCATCCTATGACCCACATGGCATCCCATCCTATGACCCACATGGCATCCCACCCTATGTCCCACATGGATCCCATACCATGTCCCAAATGACATCCCACCCCATGTCCCACATGACATCCCATCCCTTGTCCCACATGGCATTCCACCATATCTCCCACATGGCATTCCACCATGCAGTATGTCCCACATGGCATTCCACCATATGTCCCACATGGATCCCATCCTATGTCCCACATGGATCCCATCCTATGTCCCACATGGATCCCATCCTATGTCCCACATGGCATCCCTCCCTTTGTACCACATGGCATCCCTCCCTGTATCCAACATGGCATCTCTCCCTATGTCTCCCATGGCATCCCACCTTATGTCCCACATCAGTGGCTTCCCACCTTGTCCCACATGGAATCCCACATGACATCCCACCCCGTGTCCCACATGACATCCCATACCCTCCATAAGAAGTCTCGTCCTAGCTGTCACAGTCCCTGATTGAACACACTATGTATGAAAGTCTGTCAGTTACAATGACTTATATGCAAATGACTTTTTGATAAGAAAAAAAAGGCGGAGTCAAATAATCATGCCTGATATAGCCCTTGGTGCATACCTCATGGCATATATTCTATCCTGTGTCCTACATGGCCCCCATCCATGTCCCATAATGAATCCCTCCTATGTCCATATGCAGTCACATCCTGACACACTTCCTGACTGAGCATACTAAGTACAAAAAGTATTGTCAGCTCATACACTGTAGCAACTTTATGCAAATAAACACAATAATAAAGGTGAAGGCAGAGTTTAATAATCATGCCTGATATAGCCATTGGTGCACAAATATTTTAAAGAAGTTTAAAGGTTTAAAACCTCCAGCATTATGACAGACACTTGAGGATCTCAGAAAAATTTTGGGAAATTATATCATCTTACAGTTATCTTTGAAGGAAATATAAAATGTTTTGTAGACTTTTTAGGAAACTAGTCGTCAACCTGTCTTAACCCTTACTCTACCACACTGCGATATTATCGCCGTTTTGGGTGCCCCATCTTCGACCCAGCCTCCCAAGCACATTCTCAAAAAAGTGCTAGTAGAGTAAAAGTTAATCAACCCGCGCCAAGTGTGCCAACTCAAACATATATGCAGCGTGGTCCCACTGGGTCACTAAAGCAGATTAAGTCCGACTGCTGCTCGAAAGACGGAGGACCCTTCAATAATCAGCCCGTACTTAACCCTTATTCTACCACGCGGCGATATTATCGCCGTTTTGGGTGCCCCATCTTTAATCCTGCCTTGAAATTCCAGGCATGAGGATATCTGATAAACATTTGATGAGGAACTCTAAAGAAACTTCAACATTTTTTGAGGAATTCTCAGGCAAAACTGTGGATGACTGGCTGGATGAAATTGCCATAGGTTCGCATTATGATAAAACCTGAATTAATATCATCTAAGTTAAATAATATCTTTGTAAGTAAAAATACAATTTTTGATGCATTCTTTTGTTTTTTCGCAGCTTTTGCTTTTTACTCTTCTGATCAGAAAATTTATTTTGATGGTGTATTCTTTTCACACTATATAAAATCATCTTAAAACTGCCCCGGAATTATTACTTAAACAGTTCTAGCTCTAGGAGAGCTGGATCGCTTTTTCCTTTAAAAGTCAAACAATACTTAAGCAAATAACTTACTGGTTAAGACTTATTCTTGATAAAGACAAGTTTTAGACTCATTGTTATATGTAGAACAAAGAGTATTGGTAAACAAAGTATTGGTAAACAAAGGAGTGCTATCATGGGGACTGTGTGTTAAAAATATTTTGTATGAAACTGGGTTTGGTAACGTTCGGGAATGGCAGGGAGAAGGGATCACTACACATTTAAAAATATATTTTCCTTTTCCTTTAAAAGTCAAACAATACTAAAGCAAATAACTTACTGGTTAAGACTTATTCTTGATAAAGACAAGTTTTAGACTCATTGTTATATGTAGAACAAAGAGTATTGGTAAACAAAGTATTGGTAAACAAAGGAGTGCTATCATGGGGACTGTGTGTTAAAAATATTTTGTATGAAACTGGTTTGGTAACGTTCGGGAATGGCAGGGAGAAGGGATCACTACACATTTAAAAAAAAAAAATAAGCAGAGAGTTTGTGACATAGATAGCCAGAACTGGTTAGGTGATATTAATTCTAGAAATTCTTTGTGTTGTTATGTACAATTTAAAACAGAAAGTTATGCAGAGCCATACCTTTTATTTAATGTTTTTAAACTTTACAAAATGTTGGTCTCCAAAATCAGATGTGCTTGCCTTGAAATTGAAGTCAACGAAGGCCGTTATTGTTATATAACTTTAATATGAATAGAGGTTTTGTCAAGTTTGCAATTTAAAAGAAGTTGGAGCTGAATATGAATATCATTTTCTATCAATTTGGCCTTTCCTTTCTGAAATCCGCAATTTATTCCAAAATATTTCTTTCAACCCGCAACTAGATCAAAATGCAATATTTTATTATCAGCTAGTTATAGATACTTATTTTTGCAGTTATCACTTTATTTTATACACTATGGAAGCAAGACATTTGTTTCTTTCTCCTTGATTATTGTTTGTTATAAGAACTTCAATCATGTACCATTTAATTTGTTGTTTATGTTTGTGACAAGGGCCAGATGGCCTAGAGCACTGTAATAAATTGTATTGTATTGTATTGTATCAAATTGTAAAATATTTGTTAACTGCCACGATATTTCTATGTTTAATTTATTAAAGTATATTATTTTCAGTTCCTCAGATCATAATATTATAGTTAAAATGCACAGCAATTTTTTGAATATTTTGTTTAAGATTTACAAAAAAGATGGATCGCAAATCTTACCGACATGAGACCTCCAACGAGATCACTGGTGACCTGGTCTTCCTCTCTGACCTGCTGTGACAAAAACTGAGGACTGTACAGCTCCGACGATCTTAGAATTTCCAGGACACTATCAAGCGCTTGCACCACAGTGACAGGACTGTTCTCTTGGGCTGCATTAATGATGTTAATTACCTGCAAGCAATCACAAGTAATCGTTGGCATTTATGAAATGTCAAAATCAAGAGAAGCTTGCATAAAGGCTTGAGGTCAGGAAAAACGGAAACCCAAACTTGCATAATTATCTATTTAAAATCAATCAGGTATGAGTGGATGTGAAGTGCACAAATCATATTAATGGAGGAAATATTAACAACAAAATGTTTCTTCAATGAAACAGTTGATATTAATTTGAATACTAATATCACATACCAGTTGAAGGTATATACTGTAGACGCAACATTAGGCTTTAATATCAAAGCCCATGCAAGAAGCAAAAAAATTAATCTAATTTGGTAAGAAATGAACTATGTACAGAGTTTTGAATTCTCATGCATCAATATGCAAATTTGTGACTTACAAAGCACCCTTGGTATATTCTTTTGTAAATGCTTTGTTTTTTAAATGCCTATCATTATTCTTTGAAGTGGTGGAACATATTATTTACCATATCTGTAGCCAAGTGTAAGAGTACATACGAGTATACTTTCCCATCAGTTTTAGTGACTGAAATTTAGGAAAGAAATTTAAAGAAATACATCAAGATTTTGAGTTGTCCACCCAGTAATACATTACAAAATTAACACAAATTGAAACTTTATTAAATTTTAATCAGCCATAACTCAAAACCTATTTGAAAAAAAAGATTTTTTTTTTTTTTTTAATACTCTTATAACCAATATAGAAATTGCTACATGTCCATAGACCTTTAAAGCAGTAACATTGTGTAATTCTCCCCAAAACAGCTACAAGGTAAAATTTTCTTTACAGGACTCACAAAAATCTAATTGAAATGCTCTTAACCCTTTAATTCCCACGCGTTCATGACACAACCAATCGGACAAGCACATTTCAAAAAAATATTTTACTTTGTCAATTAGGCCCACAGCAGTGATCCTGGTATCATTTAAAAGAGCTTGAATGAATAGTTCTCTCAGAAAATATAAATTTTTGATGGGTTATCTTGAAGATTTTTGAAAATAGATTGTTTTCTTCAAAGACTTACTTGCCATAGTTCCAGACCTTGCTTTTACCTGAAAACCTGTGAGGAACTTACACAAACATCAATGCATCCAATTTCGGTCGAATTTTGACAACCCAATTGAAATTGAAAGAGCAACTACCCCCTCTTCGCTTAACACCGTAACATAAGTTAAAAACAAATTCACACACTAGGACATACACAAGGTAGTCTAGCGGTAATGTGTGGGATTGCAATGTAGGTGCCCTAGCTGGCTTCAAATACCGGGCCAAATGCATGGCTTTGTTCTTCACGAGTAATTACAGCGGATTGTTTTTGCATGTTTTGCTTTGAGAAAAAACATTAAGACTGGTATCATTGGAAAGGAAATTTCACAAACAATCTAAATATTTAAAAAGATCCTCCATTTTCATTATCAATAATTAAAAATACCAGCATATTTATGTCAATATTTTCTTTATACTTTTTTAATGAAAAGTGTATTGTCTTAGCATTCATATAAACCAAATTAGTAGTGATACAAATTTTGGACCCCCTGGGACTCTTTAAGAGTTAAAACTACAAACCCCCTTCATCTCCATTTCACTGTGCCCTCAAATTCTATGACCTTAATTCAATGGTCAATCATTTTTTCAAATACTTTAATAACTTTTCAACAGTCAAAAATTTAATCAAACTTTTCTCAAATTATCTGTGGAGAAGATAATCAAAGGAATATCTTTAAAAAAATATTTTCTCCGATAAGCAGTCACAAATTTGATTTTCTATGACCTTGCATTTGAATAGGTAAACTGGTTTTCATGATTAATTCTTTCATCTATGTGAGAGTATATATTTTACTTTAAGAGACAGGAAGAAAATTTCATAATTTGTCATTCAATGTTGGTGAGTGTAGAGGATAGGCGAAATATCAAGTAATAATGATAAATGTAAAACTTTAATGTTGAAGGTTAAGCTTCACTTATATTATGTGAAGGCGAACAATGAAAGGCAAAAAATGGGGTAAAGAAAATGTTTAAAAATCTTAAGTGCTGTCAGATTTGAATTCAGTTCAATTCATTCTACTTTATGATTAGGCCACCGGCCTTTACATGAATATATACATAATAATAACAAAGGATTTCTTCTACTTGACTGCACAATGAAGTATACAAAGCTTGAATTATTAGAGATGAGAGCTTGTGCTAACAATACTCTTAATGCAGCAGTGTACAATAGTTTAAAGAAAAATGGGCTGCTTGTGTACAGAGGAAGGAGGGGTGGTGTTCACATAACCAACAGATCTGGATCTTCATGTACTTTTGTGGCAAAAGAAAAGACAGGGTTTTCTTGTACTTTTGAACAAAGGTTCCTTAGTAATGTGGAGCAACTTTCAATACCAACCCTGGGAATCAGCTGTCCTTAGTAATGAGCAACTTTTAATTCCAACCCTGGGAAATCAGCTGTAAACGTGAGGTTGGTAAAAGACACCTACATTACGGCGTACATTTAAAACTATTAAAAACATTAGAAAAAGCACCCCTCGAGTATGACAATAATCAATACATCACATGGGGTACTATGAATATACGCTCAATCCGAAATAAGACAAATGAAGTTCTTGTTCAACTAGCACAGAATGACATGGATTTTTGTATAATAACTGAAACATGGTTACGTGATAAAGATGCTGCAATAATAGCAGCTCTCCAGTCAACTGGGTACACGCTCAATGGTTATAACAGATCTAACAGAAAAGGTGGTGGGGTTGGTCTACTATGCAGAGAAAGGTATAGAGTCAGAGATATCTTAAAGGGTGAGAGAATATCATTTGAGTTTGCAGTTTGGAATATACAGCTAACATCTTCTACATCATTTACAGTTGTGGCAATATACAGGCTGCCTTACTCTAACAACCACCCAATTACCTCTAATATCTTCTTTTCCAAGTTTGCAGACTTCATAAGCACATTTCAAACAGATCATAAAAACATACTGATTGGTGGAGACTTTAATATTCACATGGATGAATAATAACGATAGTGATAAGACCAAAATCTCTTGGCTATTAGAATCTAGTGGCCAACGACAGCATGTCACACAACCAACACACTGTTCAGGTCATATACTTGATTTACTTATCAGTGGACAGGATGAAAAAGATCTAAGAGTTGAACATATAGAAACAACAGGGGAAATATCAGATCATCAAGTTGTTCGTGCTAACCTTACAGTTGTAAAACCAAAAATATCACCAACAAATATTACTATACATGCAACAAAAACAATGAAAAAATGGCTTTTCAAAAAAGCTTAACAGAATGGGTAAACGTGTTGCTGCACCAGGAGTTGTCAACAGAAAAAATGGCAGAATGCTATAACTCTGGACTAAGCGAGATCTTCAATAGACATGCACCCTTAAAGAAAATCAAAATCACATCCAGACCAAGAGCTGAATGGATTAATGATGAGATAATTGATTTTAATTTAAAAAGAATGGTACGCTGAGCTGAATGAAGGTTAAGATCAACACAGAGTGATGATGACATAATAGCCTGGAAAAATCTTTAAAAAGACTAAAGAAAAACACTTAAATTTACCAAATCAAACTATGTAATGATAGAGTCGCGGCTTGTGGAAATGATAGCAAGAAACTCTTCAACAGTCAACAAACTACTTGGAAGAGTTAAAAACAACACACTGCCATAACATACAAGTGATAATGAACTTGCTGAAAAATTTGGTGATTTTTTCTCTTAAAAAATCCAGCAAATCCCTAAACTCCATGGAGAATGAAGAGATATATGCTCCACCAATGTGTGCTAGCAGTTCACTATCAGAACTGGAATATTGTTTAAAGGAAACAGTCCATTTGATTGTTTCTAGCATGAATCCAACAACATGTGCATCCGATCCAATACTTACAAAGTATGTGAAGGAGAACATTGATATCTTATTGCCATTGATCACTAAAATAGTTAATCTTTCTCAAGAAAATGGTGACTTCAGCCAATCAATGGAAAACCTCCATTATTGTTCTACTTCTTAAAAAGAGCACTCTTGATCTTGAGGTTAAGAACTACTGTCCAGACAACACTCTACCATGGTTATCAACAGTTGTAGAGAAAAACTTTCTTCACCAGTGGAACCCATACATGACGAGGAATGAACTACTTCCATCATATATCAGTGCCAACCGTGAAAATAACTTAACCGAAACAGTACTTGTGAATTTAGTCAGTTACATTTTGCTTTATATGGATAGAAAGTTTATAACACCACTTGTAGCAGCTGACTTATCAGCTGCTTTTGATACAGTCGACCATGGGGTATTGGTAAATGTTCTTCGAAACATTTTTGGACTTGAAGGCACAGCTCTTACATGGACAAAAATGTATCTATGTAACCGACGAACAAAGGTAAAGATAAACAAATCATTGTCACAAGAAAGGCAGTTGCCATACTCCGCAACTCAAGGATTTTGTGATGGACCAGTTTTCTACAACACATATGCCGGCACACTTTTGGGCTGAGATAATCCACTACCAAACAAACATCTTGGGTTATGCCGATGACCATTTCCTGTACGACAGTTTTCAAGCAGACTCAAGGCCAAATGAACATGCCCGCATATCAAAACTTGAGGAATGTCTTTCCGCAGTCACAGAATGGATGACAAGAATTAAAAATGAACAATGAGAAAACAGAATGCATCATGTTCGGAAATAAAATTCAGCGGAAAAAGTGCATGACTACAAGCATTACTGTTGGTAACTCAGAAATAAAGCTACAAGATGGAATTGATTATCTTGGTGTGCCACTGGATAAGGTCTTGAGCATGAAATCTTTCTTTGCAAAAAAGTGTAGAATAGCCTCTTTTTATCTTCACAACATCAGGAAGATACGTAAGCACTTATCTAAAAAAGCTGCCGAACAAATTGTAATCTCATTGGTCACATCCCAACTGGACTATGCAAATGCAATCCTCAATAAACTTCCTGCCAGCTCAATATACCCATTACAGAGAATCAGACCGCAAAATTGATTTTATTGCGCAAGCGACAAGATAGTGCCACAGAAGCACTAAAGGAGATTCATTGGCTTCCAATAAAATGGCGTATAATTTTCAGTTCTCTGCTTAGCTTTCAAATGTGTCAATGGCCATGCACCTACATACCTCAAGAAACGTTCGTCAATACAAACACTAGTCAATATATCCTACGATCAAAGCGCCAAAAGAATTTCAAGATACCATCCATCCACGAAGTGTGTAACACTGGGTGATCGCCCGTTTGCAGTTGATGTACCAAACATTGGAATACCCTTCCCAGTGAAGTGCGAGAATGTACAAAGTTTAACTCATTTAAACGGAAATTAAAAACTCATTTAATTTTTCATGCTTTTTGTGAAAAGCGCCATTAAATGTATGTTTACGTACAAATATGTGCACCATATAAATTCCTCAATAATAATACTAATAAACAAGCAGCAGAGGGATACAAATAACAACAACTTAAACTTTCAACAAAAGCTTTAAAATAAAAATACTAAATTTCATCAAAATAAGATTCAATTTCTAAATGAAACTTCAGCACTTTGTCCAGAAATAAGCAAATGTTATTTAAAAGAGAATTATTTCTGGTGTTTAACATTTCAAGAAAAGCTATCCTGTTTAGATTTACATAAAAGTATCTTGGAAAGTAAAGAAGTCTGAACTAGTATTAACATGTGCATTCTAAAAATTTAATTCGTCTTCAATGTTTCCTAAATTACAAAAAATGCAAAGCCTATTTTCCTTGAACCATTATTTCAAGATTAAAACATTTGCATCAAAATCTCGTAAATAATGAGCGAAAATACTCAGAAGGAATATGAGTGATGTAGAATTTAAAGTTGTTTGGGGTTTCATACACATTATAAAGTGACAATCTGCTCATAGAATTACCACTAGTACTCCAAATCTGTTTATTGACACCAATTAAACATTATAAAAACATTGAAAGAAAGCCTTGTTCATCATTAATTCCCTGTTCTATCCAAACATCTCCGAAACCAAAGGAAAATAACATTTGTTTTACTTCAGTAGCCCAGCAAGGTGTATTATTCTCCAACAAACAGAAGATATATCTGTAATAAATGGATGTAAATCGATTATCATGCTTCAAAACATTCAGCCAGTATTTTTTTTTTTTTATGAATAACCAATGAAGAAAAGAAATATGTTCTACCTAGTTCGCATATAGCTACAGCATTAACAGACTTGGGTGGTAATCCCAGTACATACAAAATTTTAAATGAATTAGTTCAATATCTATATCTTGTGACCCCCAAACATCCGATGCATACAACAATATAGGTAGTATCTTTTTGTCAAAAATATTCACTTGCAAATATGGGGGGAGTTGACTAAACATAAAACACTTCTTTAATAACAGTTGCTTGTTCCCTAAATTTTTCAAGAGCAGGCTTCCATAAACCTCTGAATGGAAATGGCTGAAATAAGATTTGGTTTTGTGGTGTTTCACGGCACGTCAACTCAACAGAGTGGTGATTGATGCCAAATGATTAACTAAAATTAAACGTAAGTTGATTCTAAAGAAACAAATATAAAAGGAAAAATAAAACAGAAATGGTTGGTTGGCTGAGTTTCAAGGCATCATCACATCTTGTGATGGTCAAGTTGTACCAGAGAGATTAGATTAAGTCAGAAAATAGGGCAAAAGGGTGAAAAAGTGCTGTATGAATCGAGGGGTAAAAATACAGGTCAGATGTTGTTGTAGTATTCGAGGGTGAAAATGTGTTTGACTTGTCAGTTGTTTGTGGCAGTTGCTGCAGGGCATTGAGAATTGTCATTAAGGAGATGGGAGTGTTATGGGTCATGCTGACTTCGTCTTTATAGGGAAAATGGTGCATTGAATCACTGGCAGACTAATTTGGAAAACATTTTCTCAAGGAAATAGATAAAATATCTATTGACATTGATAGTGCCCATGATAACAAGGATTCTGCTTCCAGAGAAAAGGTACCATCTCATGGATGTTGTGATGTCACAGAGTTTTCCCACTTTTCTGAATTGACTTTGAAGGATGTATTAAAATTGATTTCTGATTCTTCAAACAAGCATTGCATGCTTGATCCTCTTCCTATCAAGACTGTTAGGGAATATGTGGAACTTATATTAGCAATAATCACGAACATTATAAACAGTTCAATTGGTCAAGGCTATTTTCCCGAGTGCTAAAAATGTGCTGTGGTCATTCCACTTCTAAAAAGGACAGGATTATCCCTGGATTACAAAAACTATTGGCCTATTAGTAATCTGCCTTATTTATCCAAATTAATTGAGGTTGTAGTTATGCGTCAATATGATGGTCACTTGCTCCAAAATGATATACCTTTTGCCTATTCATAATTCTGCCTATAGGAGGCACAGCAACACAGAAATAGCTCTCTTGAAAGCACACTCTGACAGTATGCGTAACATGGACAATGGAAGGTAATACTTCTTGTTATGTTAGACTTGTCGGCAGCTTTTGACAGTTGATTGATTATGGTGTTCTTTTTAAGTGTCTTGAAAATCAACTAAGTATAGGGTATGGTGCTAGTTGGTTCCATTACTGCAGCTTCAATACAGCATTTACAAACTTTGGCATATCCGCAAATACCTTGATGATGCTTCGTTCGAATCTGTGGTACATGCTTTTATAACCTCTCACAATGATTATTGCAACTCCTTATATTTTATTTTGCCTGACTGTATCTTACAAAAATTGCATTTGGTTCAAAATGCAGCTGCCAGACTTGTTACTAGAAGGTCAAAGCACAGTTATATTTCACCTTTGTCTTCGTGGCCTTGCACTCCATTTACCTTGCCTACTTATTAACTCCTTATGAACCAATAAGACTATTAAGATCATCAGCTAAGCATTTTCTTGTACCTCGGACTCCTGGCTCGGACCAAGATCTAAATTGGAGCCAGAGGCTTTTAACTGTGCTGCACCTAAACTTTCTCCAACCATCTCCGTAGTGAAACTTACCCAACTCGTTTTAAGAAAAATCTAAAAACACATCTTTTTATCATAGCCTTCAAATGATAGTTATCTTTATTTTTTTTAAATGTTTTTATATTTCAAATCAGTTTATTTTATATTCCTTTTATCACTACAGCTCATGTATCCATATTGTTTTATATAAATTACTTCATTTTTTTTCCCCCTTATCGTTTAACTGTTTTGATATACATGTATTTTATAGGCCTATCTTCTTGTTAGTCTTGTAATTATTTTTGGCCTTGTGTATTGTTAGATCTTATCTTTCATTTCTTATCTCTTACTGTAAGTAACTTTTATAGGTATGTAAGTAATTAGTTTTTTAAATCTTTTTTAAATCTTTTAATATGATTCTTAATTCATGACGTATTCTTATTGTTTTATATAGATTACTTCAGGTTTTTCTTACCATTCAACTGTTTTGATATACATGTTAGGTATTTTATCTTTTAGTATTAGTCTGATCTGATTAGTTTTTGCCTTTTGCATTGTTAGATCTTATATTTTAATTTTTGTCCCTTACTATAAGTAACTTTTGTACATATGTAAAAAGCTTTTTTACAATTCAATTTCATTTTATATTATTCTACAATGTTTGTGAAGTGCATTTGAATGTAATTTTTTTAAACCTTTTTTGTGCTATGTAAGTAAAGTAATAATATTAATAATAAGCCACGCTCACCATGCATATTAATGACATCTGTTGATAACATAAGCATGCACACAATAACCAACAAAATTTTTATGCCCACAATGATGCAAAATGGACATACAGTTGCTCATTTATCACTTTTTTCATAATTTACATTTTAAGCCCTTCCCACTTGTTAATATGCATGAAATCACCAACAAAAACATTAGGGCACATCATGAGCTTTCTGTATACCACACATGACAGATCATAGTTTTTGAGATATAGTGTTTACAAGCTTTTTGTTTACAAAATAACATTATGCCCCTCCCACTATGCATAATAATGCGTTTTTATATCATGAACATGTACACACCAACTACCATCATAAATATACCAAATACAAAACAAAACAGACATGTGGTTGCTAAAATATGAACATTTCCAGATTTTTACATTAAGCCCCACGTACTCATTAATATTTACGGCATCACCACCAAAATTAATAGGGCACATCTACAGACCATGGGCTATCTGTGTACCAAATACGACATGAATTCAGTTAATCGTTCTTGAAATACAGTTAATCGTTCTTGAAATACAGTGTTTACAAGGTCTTTTCAGCAAAATCTACTATGCATATTAATGAAATTCAATGTTTCTATATTATGAACATGTACACACCAGCTAACAGCATAAGTACACCAAATATGAAACAAAACAGACCTGGGTATTAAAATACGGACATTTTAACATTTTACCATTAATATGCATGACATTGCCATCAAAAACGTTAGTGCACATTTACGGACCATGGGCTAGTTGTGTACCACACATGACAGGAATCCAGTGTATCGTTCTTAAGACATCGCGTTTATGATCTGGCTATCACATACATACATACATACATATATGGATACATACATACACCCACACATACATACATGGATACCCACATACATGCCATCATGACCTCATAGGTTCCTCCTGATGATATTACATCGGAACCAAAAAACAAATTTCCAATAAAATATAAGATATAGGAACATTTCTTGAAGACAGTGTGTATTTGATGTCTCCGTTTTGAGAAGACTTTCTACACCAAAAACTTTCAAAAAATTTGTGATATTTTTAACTCTCCTTAGCTGAATAATTAGACATCAAAGTAGTTTCTTCTGTTTTTATAGCCTCTATCAAGCTCACATATATCTGACAGTTAAACTGGTCCATTTGGATATCCTTTGGATTAGTTTTAGATTTGAATTTTTTTTTATGGCTGATCAAAGGCTGGTCAGTATTTAAATTCATGCAAAAATTGGGATGTACATGCATGACTGTGCAGACAACTTAATTCTTTATGTAATTCTATCTTAAATCTTTGTCACTGAAAATAATTACGACGGATTTAAAAAAACAAAAACAAAGGATTTACAAAGAAAATACCAAGGTCGTCCTGCAATGCATCAAAAGATTTGCATATTGATGCAAATTGATTCCTGAGATTTAAAATGGTGTAATACGGTCAATGTTTAACAGAATTTAATAACTTTTTTATGATGGATTTTAATAGATTTAAAATGCCATTTAGCTAATGTTGCATCTCCATATACCTTTTAGGTTCTTTAGTATCACACATCTATGTAATTGTTAAGATAGCCAGTGATTATTGACGAAGAGGTAAATATTTAAGTGTCAATCATTCTACCAAGATTAAACACATTAATACACTCACTGCATGTTTTGCCATTTTTTTACCCAAGCAGTAAATTTATTTTTGATAATGCAATTGACAAGCAAGGGCGACAACATACAAATGCAAAACAATGGTTTTATGGTCGTTGCATCATTTGCATCAAGATGACAGTAAAGAAAGACATGGGCAGCTCTTAAAATTAAAGCATATTGACTGCTTGAAGCATTTTTAATGGTGATGATCATATTACGATGGTTCAAAAAGAATAAAATGCAGCTGAATGATGATCATCATTACACTAATCAAATACAACTCTGTTCGCCCCCTAGTAATGTTTTCCAACCAGCGTATAACGAATAAAACCCTGCGATTGATTTCAAATTAGGGTCTATTGTATTACCTTTGTGATTGGTGCTTCTATTGTCATGGAGTGTATCCTAGCAACCGACTGCTTCCGTACGATGCCATAGGAGTCTGTAAAGAAGAGTAGAGGCATGATATGAGATTGAAAAGGGGAACAACCAGAACCAAACGGTTTTGTGGTTCCGATGCTTTTTTATAAGCAGATTAATTTGCAAAATTTGTATTAACTATGATGAAATTGCATATCATAAAATATTTGTTCCATATTTATTCATAAGCTACATCTACCATGCAGATCAATAAAAATGTTGACAACTTTAAAATTTGCATAATATTTAACATCCTCAAAGCAAGTATGATGCAAAAAAGGTTGTTCGTTTATCCTATTTCAAGAACTTGTCACTTATTAGCATTCATGACATCACTACCACAACATTAGAACATACATACAGACCATGACCTATCTGTGTACCACATATAGCATAAATCTGATATATCGTTTATGGTGTTTACATCATTTAGCACTTTCATGTTAAGCCACCCCATCTGATTTCAACAAATCATTGCCTAACTAGAAAAAGCACTTTCCTGTCACAATGACTGAAATTTAACAAAGAAATTTGCAGAAGTAATTACAGATATTATGTTATCTGCCTTTTCATACATCAAATAATTTAGATATAATGAAACCCCACAAACTTTGATTAAGAACTCAAAAGCTAGTTCAATAAATGTGCAAATTTCAATGACTGTTCCAGTCAGAAATTAACATTCTATTTAATCAGGTGTCGACTTGTCCAACCACCGTTCAATCTTACCTTCCATAGTCCACGTGGGTAGCAAGTACTGGATAACAATCTATATTCATGCACTAGGATAACAATCTATATTCATGCAATGGACAACACTCTATATTCATGCACTGAACAATACTCTATAGCCATGCACTGGACAACACTATATCTATGCACTGAACAACACTATATCCATGCATTGTACAACACTATATGCATGTACTGGACAACACTCTATATTCATGCACTGGCCAACACTCTACATCCATGCACTGAACAACAATATATATTCATACACTGGCCAACACTCTATATACATGCACTGGACAACACAATATCTATACACTGGACAACACAATATAGTCATGCACTAGACAACACTCTATAGTCATGCTCTGGTCAACACTCTATATTCATGCACTGGACGACACTATTTTCATGCACGGGACAACACTCTATTCATGCAGGCACTGAACAACAATCTATATTCATGCAACATGCCCCAAATCCTGATGATGGGACTTGGCTTCCACCAACCCTCTTTCTGAGGATGGCTCTATATAAAGAGTTGAATGTGTACTTTATATTTGGACATCTGAGTATTTGACTAACTTTGAAAGTATAAAACTCATCAGTCATTATTCCTCTTTTCTTTCCTTTCTTATTTCTTAAGTGACCTGAATGGTCTTGCACTTGTCTTTCTTCTCCCAAATATCTCATTCTCTATTTTGAAAATATATTCTCTTCCAATTATCTTTTTAGCTAACTTAATTTAGGACATCTATAGTAAATGTACAACTTCTCAAGCTATTCAAATAAATGAAACTTACAGCAAGCTGATGTAATTGCAATTAGCAGGTAGCTTTCAGGGTAACAATATTACCTTCGGCTCCATGAATTACATTTTCTATGAATATAAAATAATTACTTTAGACACAAAGGGAAAGTTGCCACCTTTATTATACAAAAAGCAAATGCAAGCTTTCCATTGAAAGAAAAAGATACAATATGTGATCAAAAGTATACAAAAAAAATGACAGTATCTTTCTTTGACCTTGTCATTTGTGTCGCCTGTACCAATGTTATCAACTATGCCTTGAAAAAAATTGTCACTTAGAATAACATGGTGATACTTCTGGTGATGAATTTTATGAAAATCCTTAGAAAGGATCAACATCACTTCCAGATTGATGGTACCAATATATCAGTGCCAGAAGCGTTAAATAACCATTGAATCTAATGCTACCATTACAGTTCTCTTTTCTTTCATCATGATAATCATCATCATCATTTTATTCACCACTTATCACAATCCTTTGTGCAAGGGCGGATCCAAAGCATGTTCGAGTGGAGTAAGAAATTCACCAATGGCAACATTATTGAAATCAAACTTTGACACCCTAGTGGTCACTTTGCTTGTTGCCCTTTCCTAAAAACGGTTCTCAGTAACCCAACTTTTTCAGTTGGTTGAAATTAGAGCAATAATAAAATTTAATAAAACTAACTTTTATTATAATAATGCAATTTAAATTTGTATCACAATTAAAGCAACCAGGGGACAATTAAAGAAAAAAAATTGGTAAAAAATGAAAAGAAAAGAAAACAAGTTGGTATCTTATTCTTGAAAAGCGTTTTAATACTTAACCCTTACTCTCCCAAGGTTCCAAAAATAGAATAAGCTATTTCTGAAATTTTTGGAAAGAGGATTTTTTCAGCACTTTCTGTTCCATTTGTACCAAAACAAGTTCGACTTTTATGAAAGCTAACATGTTGAACTTTCCAAAAATGTGCATATTTCCGAACTCAAATATGCAAATTAGGTCATTGAATTAGCATATTAGGTCTCCAAACATTCTATCTTTATGACACGCTTGTGCCTTGTGGCTAAATATCAAAAAAAAATGTGGATAGAATTTCTAAATCGTCCTTGGAAAGACCTTTCATTTGATACTATTCATGGATTTTTAGGAATCAGAAGAAGAAAAAATGACGCAAATATGAAAAATTTGGTACATTTTGATGTAAAAATTATCCCCCAATTCTGTGAATAATCTATCTAATAGTGTATGGCACTAAATTTTCCAAAAAAATGCATTTTTCCCTTCTATGATGTCCAAAACTAATAGAATGCAGAAAAACAAGATGTTTACATCATCATTTGCAAAAAAAAAAATAAGAAATTATGCAAATGATGTGCAAATTAGGTCATTTATCTCAGTTATTATGCACGAAAGTGTTTTTTGTTTATTTCTGACCCAATTTCAGCCATTACAAGCTTCACAGCTACTTTTATGTTGATAGACTATGCTGATTATCTATTGAACACTTACTTCTGTTCATTCCACATGGAATTCATAAGAAATGTTTGCCGAAAAGGTCCAAATTTGTAAAGTCTTCTGCTATACCTTGTTGCTGCAAATAGAATTAAAAAAATTAAAAAAATTGCAACTATATTCATTCAACTTACTTTAGTTTGGTCTTGCCATAACCAGTTACCGAAGACCTCGTGTCTATCCCGGTCACTCTCCACCAGTACTTCCCACAGATGATAGTCTTTATCGGCTGCAGGGATGACCTTCGACCGTTGTATCTCCTGCAGCCAAGCATTCCGCTCTTTCGCCCTGGTTTTGAAGGCAGCTTTTTCCCCTGCAGTCGGATTTTCTTTGAGTGGTGATGGTGGCGAGACTGCAGAGGAAGGCCTGGAAGAGGGGCCTGGGCTCATCTTCAACGGTCTGTCCCTCTTCCTCTTGGGTTGGGGAGTAGCGGGCGGCTCGTCCTCTTCAAGCATACGCATAACATGTTATCGCATAACATGTTATTGTGGTTTCTAGTAGCAGGCGGCTCGTCCTCTTCAAGCATACGCATAACATGTTATCGCATAACATGTTATTGTGGTTTCTAACCTGCCCCACAATTTTGTGGTAACGTGGGGACAGACTTTTACAGCCGGGAAGCCCGGGGGTACATACAGGGGTCCAAAATGTTTGTTTTATCGATCTAGTCATCACCACAACAGTGGCATAGCCAGAAGGAGGGGAAAAGGATCATGGTCCCAAAAAATGGGGCATCAAAATAATGTACCGGTACTAGGCCTATATACAAGCATTTTCCTCTAAATGGGCCTGGGGCACCCCCAACATGTGTATTTTGCCCTAACATGGGACCCCTACTCCACTTTCCCCCATAAAATTGTGATTTCGGCCCCTGAAATAATGGAACTTGGATTTTGTGAAATTGGGAAAACACATATTTCAGTAGGCCTAAATTTACAATTTTGCCATTGGGAAATACATATATTTCAGTCCATTTAGAAATGTTAGTATTGGGGTTCAGCTTTCATTTGTTTCATCCGGGCTATTATAGAAAGGACCTAAATCATTTTTTTGATATGTGATTTTAGTGTCCCTTTTACTTGTTTATCGTAACAAGCAAAAAATCCCCACTAATTTATCATTATAATTCTATAAGCCTTATTTTATTACTACACATTTACAATGTAGTACTTTCGCTATTTTTGAAAGAAAACACTTACCAACTCCGTAATTTGGAACAGATCACTATCCATCTCAGCAGGCTCTATATTCTCCTCTTCCTCAATCTGGTCGAGTTCTGGTACATCTTCTTCATCAGAAGTACCTTCCGACCCCTCTGAGTCATCATTATTCTGAAGAAAACATAGGAGTCGGAAGGCACGTTCGATGTTGTAACTTATATGTCGCCATTTTGTGATGTCGAATGTGCGAGGAAAAAAAAAAAGAAGCAAATTGACGTCAGCATCAGAGACCTTTTAGGCAAGTAGAGGGGGTGCATCTGTTATTGTAATAGTTTGTCTGAACGATCTATTTCTCCTCTACCTGTAGAGATTTTAAAAATGTCAATACAATATTTGGGCCGTTTTTTATAATTTTTTGATCAGAAAAGGTCCAAAATGGCCCAAAATCACAAATTTGGGCATATTTTCTCCAAAAAAACGCAAACATTGACCAAGTACAAGTAAAAATCGTGTAGCAACCAACAATTCAAACTATCTTTACACTTTACCTAAAAAAAAAAAATAGAACAAATATTCACGTATGACATTCGTCTTTCAAAAAAATAAAAAAATAAATGCCGTTTTAAAAAAATGCACTTTTTTGTAACAATTTTACTCAAAAATGTCAATCTAACCCCCCAACAAAATAACCATATTATGAAAGATCTATTCAATCTGGTTTGAATGAACGTATTTGCAGCTCTATAGGATTTTGGGAAGGTACTCAAATTGTTTTTTGGAAAATGGATCGTAACTGTCACGGTCACCGTGACGCTGGGAGAGTAAGGGTTAAAAGGACTGAAAGAATTATCAAGAGTGACATCACACCATCACATTTCTCCTAGTTGTTGTGTGGTTTATAAACAAGACTCTTGGGTACAGGAAAAGTGGGCAAAACCTATCCCTAAAAAGCAGATGTTATACCCAATCTATTTAAACAAAACAAATGAACCCAATCATTTTATCACAGCCATCAAAATTGCCATGGGAAAGCCTTTATGACATCATACTATTAGACTTATTGCACCAGTCACTTTTGTTTCTTTGATGAAGGCTTAATGGCACCACAACAGCAAGGGTCAAATTGTGCCTTAAAGGTTATATCATTCCAGAGGTAGGAAGAAAAATAAAACAGGAGTCTGAGAGAAGTATGGGGATTAATAGCCAGAAAGCTGTGATCGAGAGAGAAAGTGCAGAAGTGCTACAAAAGGCAAAAGTTGGTAGGGGAGGGTAGGGGAGGGGGGAGGGGGTTGGGAGAGGACTAAACATGGTTGTAGAGGGAGGCAAAATGAAGGAAGGAGATACTTTTATCCGGAGGGTTTTTCTGGAAGAGCTCGGTTATGGAGTTGTGAGGGTTGAGGGAAGCTCTGGGAAGGTTGTACAGGGGCAGGCAAGGAGGATGTGGTGGGCTGTGAGGGGAAAATGGCAAATGTGAGGGATGGGGGTAGCCAGTAGGGAGGTGGGAGTGAGTGAGGTGGGTGCGACCTATTCTAAGGCGGGTAATGTGAATGTTGTCGATACGGAAGAGATTGTGAATGGTGGGTTTGGTCGGAATGGTGGGCTGGATGTCGTGGAGTTTGTTGTCAATTTGGGAGTCCCATGAGGTTTGCCAGCGGTCACGAACAAGGGAAGCTATAAGCGGTTTGATATCAGAAAGGGTTAGGGAAAGAGGGTAGGGGGAGGTTGAGGGCACGCCTAGCAGCCGAATCAGCTCTGTCATTGGCGGGGATGCCAACATGGCTGGGTATCCAGAAGAAAAAAATACTTTTCCTGTAGAGAGAGGGGGGGGGTGGCAGTTAAAAGGAGTTTTATGGAGGAGAAGTTGGAATGTGGGGTTAGTTACTTTTGAATACACTTGTAGAATCTTTGAAATTTGATCAACACTAAGCGGAGCATATATTTACCAACATTCATTGTTCTCTATCATATGCAATACACTTGTGAAAACACAGAAGCATTCTTTTAAAGGATTTAATATTCCCATGATTTTTTGAAATTAAACAGCTTAGGAGTTATCACACTTCAAAGATTTGCACAGTGTGTTGCAAAGTGGTTGATGCAGTTGGTCTCAACAGTGTGATGTGACAGCAGCTGCACTTCGAAGACAATCTTCTTTTTTTTTAAACACTGTTTAAAAATGAGTTTTTTCTTTCTTTCTAAACTGTTGGTAATTTTTAGCTCAACATCTCATCCCTCTAAGGGATGTGAGCTTATGCGATGTCTAACTTAAGAGCCAGGTTCTCGCCCAGATACATTCAGATTTTTGCAGTGTTTATCATATCCTAAGTGTCTTTTGGATATTTTGCTGTGTTTGTCTTAAATGGATCAATATGATGATGCAATAACAGTGTATATTGTTGCGTAGTTTTAACAACTTTTGCATTACAAAATTCCCTACAAATGTTTCAAATACTCGGATTTCGCTCCGCGCAGTCCGAGTAAATTTAGCTTATATAATAACATTGGCTCGGGAAATACCACGGAATATCTCCAATGGAAAGAAAACTCTGGTTTTAAATAGTTCAACCATTAAACTAAATTAGACATGTGCGCTAATTGGGTTTAATATCCCGTTTGGGATCTGTCCCACAGTATAGCCAAATTGGAGTAGTTGATAGCTCGTTTGGGCTATAAACTTGGGGTTAAAAACTATTAAATGGGGCCTACTACCCTAAATAAGCTATCCTTTCATGCATATACTGCAATTGAGGTTATAAAATCATCAAAGTGTAAACAACCAAAATCCACATTGAGTCCACTGCCACATTACACGCATGAACTGGCCTGCAGCAATATTATCCACAATAACTTGCCTATCCTCAAGAAGTTATTTGTTTGCATATTGTTGATGCATAAAATCACAACTTTATTCTTGATGTGTATATTTGTTCAGGGGTGCAGTAAGTGGTCCATCTTTGACAGAGGACTGTGAAAGAAATTTTTAAAGGATTAGTTCAGTGGTCAAGCATGTCCATCCTATATAAAAGAGAACTTCAAAAGAAACAAAATAGTGAAGAAAGCATTCAAAAATCTTATTCCGCTAAAGAAATATTCAAGTTTAAAGCTCTGTCATATCTGTATAGAAATGACCGGTGTAGTAAGTCTAAGTTGGCGTATTTATCCTCACATTCTTAACAATTGTTAATGTATCTATTCATTTTTTTCATTATTTAAATTATCCTTCCTCACTTTCATCAGGCGGTATATCATCAATACACTTTTACTCTTTTTTGACATATCCCATAGTTTTTAAGCCACAAAATGGCAGACCAAAATATGATAGAATACACAAAGAATTTGAGAAATCTGAGGCTATAACATCACAACTAATCTGATTCAGTTTCGCTTGTTTCTACACACATGATACCAAATTTTGAACTTAAATATCTCCGTAACGAAATGAATTTTTTAAATGCTTTTGTCACTATTTTTTTGCCACTGGACGGGTATTTGTGGGATGCTATTATTGATTAATTGTGCTATATTAATTGCGATTATTAATTATTTGCTCAGAATGGCCAATATATTAGCCAGTTAGCAATATGAGTAAAATATATCGTACTTAAAATCATGTTTTGTTGTGAGGATGCAAAATCCATCTTTATTTTATATAGCAGTATTTTGCTGTTATTTTGTCTGTTTATGATTTCAATTTCACTTAAAAGCAAACATAATAAAATTTACATCATATTACAGCTGAGGCTTAAGTTTCTTAGGCTCACTTGAAAAACAGTTTTCACATTTTCAAACGATATTTAAGCTCCAATACGCAGTCGGGCAACTCGAGTCCTGGCATGCCTGGGGGCCTGTGGGGATTTTGGCCTCTGCAGCAATGTCAGAACCATGCAGTCTTATACCCACCCCCAAAACATATATTGAGCTCATACATCATTGATGTTCTAGCATCACAACCAGTGGCGTCACCGGGGGATTTGATATTGAAGGGCACAAACCTTTTCGACATGTGGTCAAGGGGCCCACCTTAGGGGTCCAGGGACAAAGTCATGGTGGGGGTCTTGGGGGCAAAGCCCTGGAATCCCTCACATTATCCAAGTTTTAGATGTCCCAAAAAGACTTGGAATATGTGCAATACACAGCTTTTAAAAAACTAGATTAGGATAATTATGAACAATCTAGTATAGCAGCATACAATTTTGCAATAATACAGACTACACCCCATTATAAAATGTCAAAATAGCCAATTTAAACAAAATGTAGTTTTTGACATTTCAAACATTGCCATGTCCCCCTCCTCCCTAACGATGGTGCCACTGATCCCAATGATATTATAGCTCCCGCTTGCATTTCCCAAAAATAAAATAAACATTAAACATGTATTTTTCCTACTCGAATTAACTACCCACCAATATAAACAGGCTTGTAACCACCCCAAAATATATGTTGAGCTATTACATCATTGATGTTCTAGTTAAATTCATCACTAACGATTGGTTGTAACATCCACTTCACAAGAACATGTTTTGTCCATCAGCTGTACGTAATATTTTTTTTAAACCAAACATTATTCTAATTTTGAAAGAATCACATAAAAAGTCTTGGAAATGCAGCTACGACATCACACTGTTGAATTATAGGGTTCCTGTACCCCTTCGATCAACAAACTAGTGGTAAGTATAAAATGCAGCAACTCCTAAATGGAATAAGATATCAGCACATTTTTTTCTCTCTCACTAATATAGTCCTAATATCATATATGAATGTACATGAATATTTAATGTAATTTTCCTTTTAAGTCAAAACTTACTTGTGGTTGCTGAGTCTTGAGTGATTTTCTCCATGTGCTGGTTGTACAAAACTGTGCTCTGCTGTACAATGTTCGATGGTCTCTTGTGATACACATGATGTCTAACTTTCCTGAAAGAACCAAAAAGGTTTCAAATTGAGTCTATTTAAAAAAAAAAAAATTAAACAAACTTGATGTTACATTGAGTTGTAATTATTGGAGAACGAGATATATGAAATATGCCTTTTGGTGGAGTACAATAAATACCTTTATATAACCTTCACTCTTGAGAAAGGGATATAAAATACCCAATCTACCTTAAATTGGAGAAATTTACCCTTTAATATTTCTTATTAAATTGTTGTTCTGTTTTGCTGCAGTCACATTTGCATAAAATTGTGAATGACACCAATGCAGACATTAAAAATAATGAATCTTTGGAGCTTCCACGACTTTTCCCGTGGTTCCCAAGTTGATTCATAATCTTTTTCCCACCTTACCCCCACTTGGGATTCTCTTAAAAAAATTGTATTACATTTTACTTCATATTTCCAACAGGCCGTAGCTAGGAACTTTTCAATGGGGAGGGGGGGGCAGGCAGCCCTTGTTGCACCCCCTCCCCCTGACTACGGCCATGATCACAACATACTTTTACACAACTGTGCCCATTCCTAGAGATGGAGAGAGTATAAAGGCAAACGCATGGATGGCAGGGGAGGAGGGTGCGGAGTGCATAATATTGAGCCTATCATAGCTTGGAAAAACTCAAGAAGTTTGATATACGAGTAAAAGAGTAAAACAAGCATCCCATCATCGTGAATTTGGCCACGACTTTTATTCCGATCCAAATTTTGTGAAGAACTTTCCACATTTGGCAGAGGTTGATGGTTTATTTACAAGCTCGCGCAATGCTCGCACAATGGGTTCATACTCAGATGCATAAAAAATCAAAGAAACTTATGGAATTTCCCCCAAAAAGCCTACCTGATCACAAAAATGGCAACATGCATTAAAAGATCAATAAATATCTAACGAAATGTTATAACTGTCCTACCACTTGGTGTAGCCATTGCTAGTTCTCGGCTATATGCGGTGGCGAAGAGGGACTACACTCAAATTTGGCACTGCGGCTCTACTATGTATGCCTCTGCGTGTAAGGGTGTTCCACGAATGACAACCAATCTTCAAATTATGACTGTTTAATGTCATTGCACGATTTAAAAATCCACTGTTTCCTATTCTAGAGACTTATATCTAGATCTGATTCCTTGTGAAATTTTACGGTTCAGTATGATCTATCCTTGAAAAAAAACATAGGGTCACAAGCAGCGCGTATGAACATTATTCAAATTACCTGCTCACTTCTAAACTTAGGCCTACATACGAGAGCAGCAAACATGAACAAGGTTGGAGGGCAGCTAGGAAGGTTTTGATGGGAAGGGGCAATTGCCCCCCCCCACCCCCTACTGGCTACGACCATGATTCCCTATCAAACATTTCAGTCAATTTTTAAACATATGCACATTCAAAATTGTTAAGAAAGTGAGTGAATGACATCACTCTTCTATGGCCATCTCTTTACACCAGTCACTTTTAGAAAAATAAATAAAAGTAGAATCTTTACAGCTCTGTTTGCCTCCTCTATCATACTACACACACATATCTGGCCATTTCCTTATCATACTTAGATCAGAGAAGTTAAATAATCCTGATTAATGGTCACTCAAACATGCCACAGTGTTACTGCTCAAAGCCATCAAAAAATCTTTCAAAAAGTTTTGCTAGTGGCCTGTGAAGATCACTTAATCTATTGTTGTGACCCTGACGTTAGATAACCATGAAAAAAGGGTGAAAAACTGTCAAAAAACGCTACTTACCCACCAGAACCAATCACCGGGGTAATCAGAAAGTTTTGAGGTATGCTTTCCCCATTCTTCCTCTTGCAGTATAGAAATCCTTCCCAAGACTATAATAGAATATAAAAAAATACAAATTAAAAACGTTGGGGACTATTGTTGTAAGTGATGTGTATGTAACATGTTTCAGAAATGTGCAAATGGCTGAACTGAAAACTAGAAGAAACCACATGTGACTGACACTGTGCTGTACAATATCAGAAACAATCTTGTCTGCATTGATAAAGGTCATCTAATTTTAACATATCAATAGTGATACAAGCAGTGTTGTAATGGCTATGAGTGCCAGAATGGCAGGCATCTAATTAAATGCTTGTACAAAAGTTCATTTTCCTCGTCATTTCCTTTCGTCATTATACCATCTAATATGTAACAAATTTTAACTTTATATAGTTATAGAATCAGCTTACCTGTAAAAATCAAATTCAAGTTTACATTAGTTATTTACATGTTCTGCAAAGTTAGTTCTTTTGAAGAATATATCAGTTGACCAGTAATTATGCTCAAGTTTACATAGTTTTTTTTTTTAACTTATTTTAAAAAAACAACTTACCAGTAAAAATCATGTCAAGTTTACATGGATATTTACATGGTTCACAAATATTCACTTAAATATTTACATGTTTATTTTCTTTCGTCATTACACCATTTTACATGTAACCAAGTTTAAGTTTACATAGTTATAGAATCAGCTTAACTGTAAAAATCTAGTTCAAGTTTACATGGATATTTACATGGGTTCACAAATATTCACTTAAATATTTACATGTTTATTTTCTTTCGTCATTACACCATTTTACAATGTAACCAAGTTTAAGTTTACATAGTTATAGAATCAGCTTAACTGTAAAAATCTAGTTCAAGTTTACCTGGATATTTACATGTTCCACAAAGTTACAATTCTTTTTTAAATTATATCAGATTACCAGTAATCAAGCTCAAGTTTACATGGATTTTTACATACTTACACGTTCTAATAAGTTATGACTATTTTGTGGATTATATCATTTCATCTGTAAGCAACTCCAAGTTTACATGGTTATTTACATAGTTACATGCTTCAATATGTTAAAATAATCTTGTTAATTATAATCAAGTTGAAGTTTACTTAGATTTTTCGTGAGCATTTACTATTGTTTATCTAAATAAGCCACCTTTTATGCTGACCAGAAGGTTTGTTCATTTGGTCCACTTTGATGACTTGTGGACCTTTTTAGGAAGTTTCAAGTAACTCTTCCTGTGAGAGTGTTTCTTTATTATTTTTAATTTTACTTTCTTCTAACTTTCAAAACTCCGTATATTCTACTAGGTTTTTGTAGATATATGTCTTTATCAATCTCAATAATTATCTCCTCCATATTTATTGCCTCATCCAAATATTTACTAGCAATAGCTCGTTTATTTATCATGCGGATAATGTATATGCTCCACACTATTTTATCAATTAATTTGAAATTACTACTATAAAAATTGCTTCTTTCAATACACGGGGCATCAGAGACTGTAAGGAAAGGAGAAAATATTTTGCCTTTTTTCACAATCATTTTTTTTATATTATTTTTTACAAGAGACTCATTCTACCCAGTGATATTAAATACCGGAGCAATGAATGGATTGGCACGGTTCTGTTTGCACACAACTCCAGTGATAATCGTGGTGTTGTGATTTATTTAAACCCTCATTCAATATTTGCATTGATGATATTATGTGTGATGTTAATGGTAGATACGTTGTAACTGATTGTCATATAGAGAACACTTCTTATCTTTTAATTAATATTTACACTCCTTATATTGATCAATCTATTTTTTTCATTAATTTTGGCAATATTATTAGTAAGTATAGCAATATCAATATAATTTGGGGCGGTGATTTCAATCTTATTTTCGATTTTGATTTAGATCAAAAAGGGGAAAATAGGGTAACTAATTTCAATGCGAGAAATTCTGTGTTGGAACTCATTAGCAGGTTTGACCTTTTAGACGTCTGGAGAGAATGGCATCCTAGTTATTCTTACTATACTTGGCATTCTACTATTGACAAAACTATACATTGCAGGCTTGACTTTTTCCTTATCTCCAGATGTCTAAATCATCTTGTTGACAATGCTTCTTCTTATCCTTTGTTTAATTCTGATCATGATATTGTTACCATCAAATTGCTTTCTTCATTGGAACGCAGTCCAGGTACTTGAAAATTCAATGCCTCCTAACTCAAAGATAATGATTACGTAAGTCTTATCAATGATATAATCACTTCCATTACTGTTGATTATTCTCATCTAAATACTTCTTTGTTGTAAGAATTTCTTAAAATAAAATTCAGATCTGCTACTATTGCTTACTCTAAACGTAAGGCTTGGAAAGATTAGCTCATGAGCGCAAGGTACTTCAATCAATTTTGTATTATGATCAACTATGTATAACATCTCCCACTGATTCAAACTTATCTGCTTTAAGAGGTTTCAAAAATGAGCTCGATTTGATATACAATTATAAACTTAAAGGTATTTTTATTCGTTCCAGGGCAAGGTGGGTTGAGGTGGGGAGAAAAACACCAGGTATTTCTTAGAACGTAGAAATAAGGCCTGTAACTGTATTACTAAATTAATAAATGGTACTGGTTCGCATGTTACTGATAAGCATGTACTTCTTGATGAATTATAATTTTCTTATTGTTCTCTTTATTCCAAACGTCCTGGTAGTGACCCCTCCACTCTTTTCAATTCCCTTAACAGTAACAAACGTCTTTAGAAGGCCCATTAACTTTTAGCGAATGCAAAGATTCCCTATTTTCTATGCTGTCTAATAGACCACCAGGTACCGATGGTTTAACTTCTGACTTTTGTAAAAAAAAATGGGATTAAATGGGGAAATTCGTTGTTAATGCGCTAAATTTTTCTTATAATAATATGTGTTTATCCAAACAACAATCACAGGCAGTGATTTCCTTAATTCTTAAGCCTGGCAAAAACCCATCATTCTTAAAAAAGTGGAGACCTATCGCTCTACTTAATACCGATTACAAAATAGCAGCCAAGTCCCTGGCCAATTGTTTAAAACGTATTTTAATTAATCTTATCAGTCCAGAGCAGACTGGTTTCCTTAAGGGTAAGTATATCAGGGAAAATATTCGTTTAGTGTTAAATACTATTGGCTATTGTAATCATAATCATTTACCAGCTTCATTAATCTTTCTCGATTTTGAGAAAGCGTTCGACTCCTTGGACCACTCATTTTTAACAAAGGTACTTTCTTATTATAAATTTGGGGTGGGGTTTCATACAATGGGTTTCTACCCTTTATGCAAAGGCTACTTCATGTGTAATCAACAATGGTCATTGTACTAATTATTTTCAGGCATCACGTGGCGTACGACAAGGCTGCCCTCTTAGTCCTTATTTATTCATAATTTGTTCTGAAATTCTTTGTATCTATATCAAGCATAACCATTCTATTAGAGGTATACATGTAAGTGATATCAACTTAAAAATTTGTCAATATGCTGATGACACTGTTCTATTTACGGACGGTTCTAAGTCGTCCACTGATGCCGCTATTTCAAGTCTAAATGATTTTGGCAAAGTTTCCGGTCTCTTAATTAATTTTTATAAATCATAAATTTTCCCCTTTGGTTATTATACTAAAATACTCCCAAATCATCTTTAAAATTATATTCTTAACTTTTCCAAAGGTCCTATCTATCATTTAGGTATTTCGTTTACAACTCACCATGACGATTTTTTCCATCTGAATTATCAGCCCAAATTATCTCGCCTTACAAACATTCTTAATCTATGGTCAACTCTTGACCTCACACCCATATGCAAAATTACTATCATTAAATCTTTTGCTCTTCCCAACTAGTTTACTTATTTACTGTGCTTCCAACCCCTCCCCCCTCATTCCTATATCAAAGAACTTTATTAAGTTTACTTGGAATGGTACACCACATGTTAAAAGTTCTTGACTTATTAATGATTATGATGGGGGCGGGCTTTGTATGGTGCATGTTGAATCTTTTATTTCTACTCTAAAGTGTTCTTGGATTCGTCGTTATTGTTCACCTATTTCAAATAATTGGAAGATCTTTTTTGATTTAGCTTTACGTAATTTTGGAAATATGTTTCTATTTAAATGTAATATGAGTCCACATGACTTTTTGAATATCAAGAACTGTTTTGTAAAACAGGTATGTAAAGCTTGTTTTTTTTTTAACTTTAATATGTCGCTTGATCACTTTAATAATCAAATTGTTTTAAACAACTCACTTCTAAAAATTGGGAACAAGACATTTTTTGATAAAAATCTTTTAAACTCTGGGGCATTTCGGGTCCGTGACTTTTTCTGCATTGATGGTTCCCCGAAAAGTTATATTGACTTTATAAAAGAGTTCAAAGTTTACATCGTTACCTTTCACCCATTATTTTGGTATTATCTCTTGCATACCTGCCTCTTGGAAAGATAATCTATCTCCCCATCTTGCCAACTCTGTTAATGCTACCCGTAATGAATCAAATTTATCACTTTATTGTTCCAATTGCATTTCCAACAGATCAATCTATTATTCTATCGCAAAACAATATAAGAAGTCACCATCCTGTTTAGATAAGTGAAACGACTGTATTCTATATTCAATTTACTCCTTTTGTATGTGGTTGAGGTTATTATGTATCTTAACCCAACAATTATCTACTTTGATGCTGTGAAATTTATTGCTTTGTTTAACTTTATAAACAGAGCCTTGATACCTATTTTTTTTTTGTACTCTTCACATTCTCTGACGGTTGATATTCATTGCATCTCATTGCCTCATATTGTGTTACTTAATCCTTTACCACCGTTAATGTTTATCTTTTATTGTGAATGGAAGGAGGCAAGGTGCGTCTGTGTATTTTGCACATTCCTTTCATTGGTAATCTTCTTAATTTATTGTTTTTACTAAATTAGCTAGCTTTTGCTTAATTTCTCGCATAGTTGTTTTTATCAATTTATTTTACTTTTATTCACTTATTACTCTATGAAGTCGCAGAATACACAGATGCGCTTTTCTCATCAATTTTAATTGATTGTATAGTGCATTATATCAATATCATTATCTGCTCTTAGTTATGTTAAAAATCATCGAATGTTTGTTATTATTCGTTATGTAAGGTTTCTTTTACAAATGTATGAATTGTTACTGTGTTGTTGAAGATGTCAATAAACGGAGTAAAATTAATATATATATATTTGTTTAATTATTCAATTGATTATATAATTACATAACTAATTAATTAATTAATTACAAAATTAATAAATTACATAATTAATTACATAATCTTATTATTATTATTCTTTTCCTTAAAGTTAAAATGCTGTAATATTGTAGGTGCTTTAAAAATATATCAGTCGAAAAAGTGCCTCTTAAATCCTGTGCCCCCAGATTTAAACAGTCTCTGCCACCCTTGACATTGAATTATATGCCACACTTGAAATGGAAGGGTCATCAGTCAGTTAGTGTTAGGCTGCATAGAAAAAACCTAAACTTTTGTTGAATTTTGCCTTTTATTTAAAAACTCTTGCACACCTGGTCATGAAACACTTTAAAATTGCAAAATAATTTTGTTTGCAATCCATTATCTGCAAAAAAATTAAAAATCATAAACTTTCTTCCTTGGATGCAGAATCGGGGGAAATTTGAAACTATGCTGAAAGCCATGTTAGACTTAAAACAGCGGTTTTTTTTAAGCCTCTATATAATCTAATGACATAACTAAATAATAAATGACTCAAAATAACAGTTAATATAATTTTGGAAGGGTATTTTCATCCCAAATATCAGATTTGTTCATGATCAAATGTAAAGTTAGATTTTGCTTGAATTTGGTAATAAAAAGATCAGATCCTTATTCTGTTAATAGAAATCTGAAATCAAGAAAGTGGCCTCGCTGGATTTACTGCCCCCTTGCCATGAGGTCATTCCAACACCCCTGATTACAATGTGCACAGAATTAAGTCATAGGTTAGCAATAGTAACATGTAATTTCATTTTGTCCGGCAAAGTTTTAGGCACCCCATTCTCCTTAAAAGGAAAACAAGGATTTAACAAAGGTCTCAAATTATTTTTCAAATCACGTTCGAACTGTGCAATCAACAATTATAAATGATGCTCCGATATATCAGTAAAATGTTCCGATGCGGTTTTGTGATTTTAATTTTGTTCATGTTTTCCAATGACACTTTGAAAAAAGTGTGCAAACTACCCCAAATTTTATTATTGAATTCCTTGATTTGGAGCCCCCTCAGATAGCTTCTACAAATGATGAATACATATTCGGCTCTTGGATCAAATTTACCTGCTAACTGTTTGATGGAAACCTCCGTGTACCATAGTCAAAGCACAGGGACCACAGAGATCGGAGACTGGGGATAAAGATGGGGGACAATAGATTTTCGTAGAATTGACAGGTAGAATTGTGAAAAAATGAAACATTTGGTCAAATTGGTTGAACAAAATTGGTGAAATTACTTGAAATTTTGGTGAAAATATCATTTGACATAAAGTTCCTCAAAATCGTCTTAAAATGAAGGAAAATCCCCCCAAATTATGGCAATTTCTTTCAAATCAATACAAAAATTGAAGATAAAATTTAAGGAAAATTTGATGAAATAATTTGAAATTGTTATTGGTCAAATTTGTCAACAAATTGACCAAAAATGACCGAAACATCCCGATTAACAGCAACTCCAGCGATGGAACTCATCCCCCTCCCCCTCCCTTTATATCCTTTCCAACCTATTGAGAGGTGACCGATATGGTCGGGAGTTAGTTCAGGGTTTAAAATTAATGTGATGGTGCCTTTCCTGATTAACAGCAGCGTCAGTGATGAAACTATCCCCGCCCTCCCCACCTATTGAGAGGTGACCGATATGGTCAGGAGTTAATGCAGGATTTAATATTAATGTGATTGTGCCTTTTATTTTCTTCATTTTTACTTCTTCAGCCCCACCCCACCTATCCCAACCCACCCCACCCCATCTCACTCCAGCCCCCACCCTATTCCCATCCAATCTACTACCCTGATTTAAAAAAATTGCTCTGCGGTCCCTGAAGCAGATGATATAACATTTTATTTTCCAATATCTTCCTTCATTTGTCGATATTGAATAAAATGGTCAGGGTTGAAACAACCAGGGGCGAATCAAGCATAATCTGTTTCTTCCTCCTCACAATTTAATCTATCATCACCTTAATTACTTTAGAGAATGAAAGGCCTTCCAGCTGTCCATTGACCTTTCAGTCTTCGGACCCTGAGATTTTCGAGGCAATATGTAATACTCCATGGTGACTGGGTGAAGTCTTAAGTTTCTTTAGTCATGTTAGTGATGTATGCGTAAAAGTGTTAAAAGAGACAAAAAAATACAACAACAAAACACAACAATAACACCCTTTAAAAAAATGCTGTCATGGCATTTTTGTATGGATAGTAAAGAAAATAGTGAGGTGTAAAAGGGGGCTATTGGGGGCTTAGCCTCCCCCTCACCTTCCAAAATTCTGTCGAAGCTATAAATATAATTAACTGAAATACAAATGAACGATGTGTGGCATATTTTGCAATCGTATAGACTGAGTTATTCTTAATTTTGGACCAAACCTTTTACAGTTTGCACCCAAAATTATCCCATTTTCGACCAAACATCTTTCGTTTTGGCCCCAAAAGCTTCAATATTTACCCAAGAAACTGCACTTTTGGCTTTTATTAAAAAATTCAATTTTGGACCAAAATTTTCAAGGGCCACAATCTACAACATAAAACCAAAAACCTTTGGATACGCAAGTGACGTTCACATAATATCATGGCCATGCTAGCCATTTTCAAAGCAATACCAATTTTTGAATAGGCCTTTATCTTTTTGCCCACACTGATTGGGAAAAATTATGGGAAATTTTCAGGAATTCACATTGAATTTACAGGAATTTTGCTTCATTGTCAGAAAATTTTCTTTATTTTCAGAAAAGTTTCTTCCATTTCTGCAAAATTTTCACGAATTTTAAGGAAATTTCTATCAAATTTCGGGAAATCTCAGGAAAATTTTCAGGAAGAATTATTTTCAGAAACTGTTGCCAAAATCGAACAAAATTGCTACAAAATTTCAATTTTATGTTAATAATTTCACAATTTATTATCAAAATAAAAAACATGCATGCAAGCGGGAAACTTTTTTCGGGGGTGGCCTCTAACTTCCTACACGCCTCTCTGTCAGTCTGTCCTTCTTAATCTAAAACCGGCCCTCAGTCAGTTTCCTCAAAAACGAAAAGCAAAGAAAGATAACAAGGTGATTTAGGTATTAATTAATTTATCATAAAATAGAATAGACACAATCAACAAAGTCGTCATAAATAATAGAAGAAAAAGAAAAAAGAACACCCGCTTCCATATGCTATAATCAATAACAATCATCGCCACTGGTAATGATAACTTAATCCCAAACGTAATAATCAATACAAGAAATAATTCATGATATCCGAATTTCCACGTTCCTTTTGCTAAAATGAATGTAAATACTCCTTCTTTAAAAGATTGAAATGCTTTACTGCCAGACCACCACACATTGATATACATTCACCAAGTCTGTTTCAAAGCTAAACTTAGCCTGCTAAACTTTTAGGATTTTTGCTTAACCTATAAGTTTTTCCAAATTCCGGCTGAAGTTCTACAGGGAGACACTCTTGCTCCCTTCCTGTTTATCATAACACTCGACTATGCTTTGAGGAAAGCTATGGAGAACCATGAATACCTGGGTTTTACCTTGAGGCAACGGCAGAGCAGACGCCACCCATCTACAACATTAACTGACACTGATTTTGCAGATGACATTGCGCTGCTGTCAGACAACATTGCTGATGCTGAACATCTATTACACAGAGTTGAACAGGCTGCCAAAGAGGTTGGTCTGACAATAAATAGTCAAAAGACTGAATACATGATGTACAACCATCCACAAGCTAGCCTCAAGGACATTAACAGTACCACTTTAAAGCAAGTCACCAACTTTCAGTATCTTGGTTCGTGGGTAGACTCCACCAAGAAAGACATAGATGTCCGAATTGGAAAAGCATGGACCGCCTGTTCCAAACTGAGCAACATATGGCGTAGTGATCTCTCCAGAGATCTCAAAATTAATTTCTTCAAAGCAACTGTTGAAAGTGTGCTGTTGTATGGATCTGAGGGATGGACTATGACAGATGCACTTTCAAGGAGACTGGATGGTACCTACACAAAATTGCTGAGATTTGCCTTTAGTGTGTCATGGCAACAGCACCTCCCTAAACAGCCAACTTTATGGAAACTTACAGCCTATTTCTGAAGTCATCCAGGCAAGGCGCCTTAAATTTGCTGGCCACTGTTAGAGGAGCAGAGATGAAGTCATACATCAGACACTTCTCTGGGACCTAAAACATGGAAGAAGAAGTCGTGGTAGGCCAGCAATAACCTACATTAATGTTCTTGAGAAGGACATTGAAATTGAAAGAGATGTCCTGCCAGGTGCCAGGGATGATCGCAAGCAGTGGAGAATCTTTGTCGACAGTGCCCGAGTTCGCTTGATATGATGATGATAAGTTTGCAAAGCACCATTAAATGTTTAATAGTAATGTGCGCTATACTATAAGTTTCCATTACTTTACCTTAAGCTATTCAGATTATTGTTCTCATTTACTATCATTCTCCTTTACTATCTCTCCATGACTCTTCGAAAAATATTTTGGTGTAATAAATATTTTCTATTACATTTCTGAAACAGTAAAAATATCTAAATGATACCTTTCTTCATATCACCTTTTGGACCTGGCTATTAAAATATTGGATTGGCACCAGAACTTATCGTCTGCATTCCTCAACGTTGCCAATGTACATGATTTTTGCAAATAAAAACATCGCCATACATTTTTAAATTAGCATTGCTGAAATTGATTGTAGCGTCGTAACCATTAAAATACAATCTTAAATAAATGGCACTAAATTGGAAGTCCATATTCTTAAAAAATAATTCTCAATTAAAAGATGGCGGATTTTGAGCATGGAGATTACAATACTAGACCTGTCGCGTCCTGAGGCGACGACAGAAAAAAAAAGAGGTCCTTGCTTTCTGAAAGCAAGTCTCGCCCAAATCTGAGCAAGGAGGTACCTCCTATCAGAATCCCATCTACCCCACTCCCATCCCCACTTCGGCTGCTTTTAATGCATCATAAATTGTTTTACAGCATTATTTTTCAATTTTCAAAAATTAATTCAATATTTCTATGGTTTCCCGATTATAGGTCTTTGTTTTCCAAGTCTTGTGTCTTTGTTTTTCTGACACCCATTCTTAACTCCTGGGCAGAGCCGTTGCGGAGGAGGTGGGGGTGCGGGGAGGGGAGGGCCTGGGAAAGCCAACCCAAGTTCTAAGGTCTGTGCATTGAGCATATTTGGTCTATTCCACAAGATCGAAAGAGCTCGGACGTCATAGCAGAACAAAATATATTTTTAATTAAAAGTAAAGAAGAAAACAAATTCTTAGATGAAAATATATGTACCTCAGACTGAGCATTTGTAAAACATGGACCAAACCAAACCAAGCCAAACTGAGCAAGACCAACCCAAACCAACCCAAAATCGACCCAAACCCAAGCCAAACCTGACTAAACGGAGTGCATATATTTCCGGGTGAAACGTTATAACAACTTTAATGTTTCTAATCTCTCCATTCTTCCAATCTGATCTAATCTTATCCGATATTAGTCTTCAAATTTCATAAAGATATACAAAAATTGTTACGTACATTGTTTATTTCCTGACAGATTTCCTGTAATCGGCAATATATTCCAAATATTACAAGAACCGTAGGCGCGGGGGCCAGGGGGACCTTCCCCCAATATTTTGCGAAAAATGACCATTGTTGTTATTCATACATATTTAATACAGTCTTGACCCACCCCCTCCCCGATCATTTGAACTATGTTATGTTTCATTATAAACGAGATAGATTCACAAGCACCTGTCAAGGATAAGTAAATAGTCTTATTCAATGGTTTTTTAAAAGATTATGAAACTTTATTTAATTTGTATTGGATTAATATAGTGTGGTGGAAAATGTATAGTCTGATCAAAGAGATACCACAAACTCTTTGGTCTGATTAAGATGGTCGTATACTTAATTCCTCAGTAGGTGTTTTTAGTCTGCAGTTGGTCAGTCATGTCAGTAGGCATTTTAGTATATCTGTTTTAAAATTAACCTAAAAGTAATCCTCTAATTTTGACCTTCATCCCTTGTGTTTATGAATTAAAAACTGACAAATTGAACACAAGAATGTAAAACATGTTATCATTTGTTGACATCATCTTCTGATTGAAGAAAGACATTGTAACTTTGCTTTTATACTTCTTGCAGTTGAAAAGATCCTAAATAACAGGAGAAGCAAGGACTTGTTTTCACTTATCTCAGAATCATGATTCTCCTGACTCTGACCTTGTCTGATGAAATAAAATAACATTTTCATGTATTCTCACTTGAGTGCGGGCATGCAATCAGACCCACTGCAGGAGATCTGATCGGAGGTAATAACAGAAAACAGAAAAAAAACAAAAAAACAATTTAAATCATGCATTAATATTATATAGTATACTATCCCTTAATTCAGTGGTCAAGTGAATCTTACATGAAAGACAACTTCGAAAAAAACCAAAATTGCTCCCAAGTTTGGATAAGAAGCCATGCATACTTCTTCACGTTGTGTGAATTTACAGCCCTGAAGGGTTTAAGATTTATTGTATGCACATGCGTTTCTGCATCTCATCTACCCCATGCCCATTTCAGAATTCGATTGTCAAGGGCTGCGGAGCGTTACAAATATTGGGGAATTTTATGAGGTAAAGGGACATCTTATAATTATAAATTGCGGGAGGAGGGAAATGAAGCCTGTCCACCCCCTTCCCAGCTCCGCCGCCTCTGCTGATTGCAATTCATCCATTGATGATAGGACCTAAAAAATAAAATAATATGACACACAATGTAAATATTAATAAATAATTGTTATTATGGCAATGCATTGAGACATGGGACGGAATTGCGCAAAATAAAATTAATTTGGTTGTACGACTATTGACAGAGCTTACGGGATATAAACAAATAATGTTCTTGTTACCGTTATCCGCAATTTGGGATTTGCTGGTACTAGGTTTAGGTTTACCAAAGAACGATCTGTTTATGCACCAAATACTTAGACCTAACTAGGCGTAGTGGCACTGGCAGTAGGCATACTAGGTCTAACATTAGTAGTACTAAGGCATACTAGGGCCTATTACTGTGAGTATGACCCAAATTGTTTTACCCACCTTAGCGAAGTCGGGAAAAATTGTTATGTAAAAAAAGGCCATTTTAATGATTGATGAGTACAGAGTAGGCATATGAAGGCGCATGAGAGACATATAAGGCATAGCCTAGATCATGGCCCTGCCTCAAATACTATGTAGGCTAGACCTAGAAGCCTATTCCATTGATTGCCTCACTCAGTCAGAAGTCAAGACCAATAAATGAATAATCGCTGCTTAGAAGTTAGACTGGACCAGTACTATAATGAGTCACCCCATAAAGTAATTTGCGACATAGGGCCTACCGGCAGATGACCACATCTCAATTATTACATAACAGAACTTCAGCAGACAAAAACTGATCCAAGAATAGCAGTTCCATAAATATAATATATAAAGCATATACATTAACCGTGTGATTGGCCTTAGTATTGATATTCTTACTAATATCTTACCTTATGATTGATATTCTTAGTGTTTTATAATCAGACAACATTGATAATAATTTGCTAAGTTCTAATATTACTCATTCTTTTTGTGTAACATTCTTAAAAGCAACTGCAGATTCTAATACAATTGAAGAAGTATAGTGAGTATCCCCCTTTAGTTTGTGTGTCCCGAAGTGTTGGAAATTTGTTAATATTTACCGTCTTCTCTGGTATGTCCTAACTAAAGTAACAGTTTAATATACTGTAGTCCTACTAAGTTGGTTGAGTAATCATGGTCGTGCTCAGATAATTTCAGACTACTATAAAATATTTAAAAATTATTATGTCATCTTTGACATCAAAAACAAAATTTCTGTGTCAACTTCTGAAACTGTCATGCAGACGTAATGCAGGCTGCACAGTTACAAAATAGCATAATCCTTAAGATTGCATCGTGGTACTTTGAATAAATGTTGATTATTTGCTACTTTTTCGCAACTTATTTTTTTGTCAAAAATGTGCCAATTTACTTTTGGATCACAGATATAACACAAAAAACATAACATAAACCTGATATTGGTATTGAACATTAGTTTGCAGTGCCAGATCATACATTGTATATTTACCTTACACAACGCCTTGATATAGAAAGTTTATAAAGGATTTGACTAGTTCAAATTACAACAAAATGTGTCCATATGTTCCAAAAACAATTTTATCAAAATTATGATTTGTTGAAAACTTAAGCACATAGGTCTGTAGCCTAGTACAGCTGTTTTTCTGAGTTGATTCAAAGCATACTCTTTATAATTATCTGGATCAGATCCCTAGCTTTGCTGTTTCACAGGGGCAGCCTGCCCTGTCTCTCCGATGGCTTGCCCACCCGCTGGGGGTCCGCCATGCCCCTCAGAATGATGTAACAATTATCATTATTATTTTTTATTATTATTATTTTTCTACTTAATAATTTATTGAACCTCATAAATGAATACCTTACATGGATACAGAACACAGAACGATAGCATAGAAAGCAATTGTCCTGTTTGGCTAATGACTGGTCCTCATCAATCGAGACAGTTTCATTCAGAGGTTAAGCTTCTTCACCAGGGGCTTGAGCTTTAAGGGGCCCCTGGACTACATGTCGAAAAGATGCAGCGGGTCGCATGCATGAATGTGCCCCTCAACAAGTCTAGCACCCTGCCCCTTTTTAAATCAAGCTAGGGGTCTGTAGGCTAGACCAGTATACAGCATTAATGCAGAAATAACTGGGGGGTTTTCTGAGTGAGGAACAAGCTACAGTACTGTACACTATTTTAATGTTCTTGTTGTCAGTCTTGTTAATTTCAGAACTTATATCATTTAAAACATTTTATGTTTGTTGTTCTACATTGCAGATTTGTGATTATTTCATGCTTTCACAGGCCCCATAAAATAATCTTTTAGTACATGTAGATGTGAAAAACTTATTATTTTCCTTCAGCAATACTGGGATAGACAACAAATTTGGTTTTAACTGTTGATTCTCAGTTTGGCTCCTTAGATACAGTATACAGTATATAAAGCAGTGTACCATTGACAGGACTTTACAGTAACATTATGTACCATCTTCAAAAATCTTGATATTACAGTTCAGTTATTCTGTCATATTGTTTTTGTATATTGAAAAGAGTATAAATTGGGTGTAGTATGGTTCCATATGGAGTGTTACTCTTTTTTATAGTTCTGCTATTATATTCATAAGAAAAATTAATTTACACAAATTGCCTTCATGCATGTTGCTTCAAAGCCCCTATACGGTATATCTAGAAATAAACAAATCATATTAATTTCAGAACAGTGTATATTAGGGAGAAAAGATTTAAGATTTTTAATATAAATGCTGACTTTTGCAGCCCAGAATGTAAGAAGGGTCAATGTTTACATTGTTAAAATGCTGTCTTGTTTATTTGAAATTACTCTTTGTGCTACTTAAAAAAATATTTGAATTCTGCCTCTGCTTCCACACATGGAGAGCTGATGGACGTAAAGCGTAGCCTCCGGCAAAAAAAGCACCAACAAAACCCCCCTACACGGCTCTAACTTAATCCTCTGCAGATTTACTCAACACCCACATCTCATGGGCCCCATAAAAGTCCCTTTGAAACAATGTGTGTAGCCGCTGAGAGCGCTAGAGCAAGCCAGCAAATGACATCATTACTGTACTCCGGTCATTTTGAAGTGACCTGTGCCTTACGTTATACGGCTGCGCAGTGTGTATTTTGCCGTAGTTTCCTAATGAAAGTGATGTGCAGTGTAAAGCAAGCCGTTACAAAAATACTGAATAAAACCCAAAATTGATCGCATTTTTTAACAGTAAGTTATCTTAATATTATTGGTGACAGTTATGGTTACTAATTTAAACAAATTTGGGAAAATACCTTGCCTAAATTGTGTTTTTTGGGTTATTTCCTGCAGGTTCCTGCAAATGACGCTGGGTCAAGTTGGCTTGTTTACCTTTCTTTATGCACTTCTGACAGCGCTTGTATGTGTGCAATGTTGTCCAATCAAGAAAATCACACTTTTTGGGGGCACTTTTTGGTCCAATTTTCAGGTTGTTTTCATGGCAGCTACATTTTACCCAGGGTTATATTGAAAAACGTTTGGAAATTGTTGAATAATTGAGTTTTAAAATAGTAGGAATAAGGTTAAAAATCGAAGGGCAAGAAAGTGATACTGATACTAGGCCCTAGGCCCTTTGCTAAGTTCGTCAAGATAGTGTGGCAGGATTGGCCTTGGGCCTAACTAACAAAAAAACTTGGACCCATTCTAGGCCTAGGCCCTAGGTCTAAAATAATTGAAGCTACATATGGTGATCGAATGCAAGATTCTTTTAAAAATTAGTACAGTTGTGATGCACTGTAGTAATGTGGCTCAGAAGTTGGGGAAGGCTAAGGCAAAAGAAATTACCCTTAATTTATTCTCATTTAGCCTAAAAAACAATGATTCAATACACAATGGCAAATAGGCGTAGGCCTAGGCTTACCCTTTTTCTTTTTTTGCATGCAATATTTTGGCTCTCATTTTAAAATTGTTGAAAGAATTTGCATATCATCTTTCTATGATGTGTTACTGAACTTCATGGCATAAAAATAATAACTTTAGGTTTAAAATGATAGAGAGGCATAGTTAAATAGTTTCAGGCTGTAATTTTTGTGTCATGCTCCATTTACTCTATTATGATACATAAAAAAAATAGCTGGCGGCCTTGCAACTTTGCTGCCCAGCCGGCAGGGATATGCCATAGTTTGGACATACATAATAAGTTCTTCCAACATGAATATGCATCGTTCTTTTATTAAGATTAGTACAATGCTGGACCATGCTACTGTAGCCGGGGATACTGCATGGGAGCCATAAGATTACACAAAAATTTCTTCAATAATTGATCAGATGACATCATTCACCTCGGAAGTTCATGGGTCTGATTATTTTTTGAGAGAACCTGCTTCTCAAGTTCCTCCCAATTTTTCCCACCAGGATGATTTGTTTCAATTTGATCAAGTGGGTCTTAATCATATTTACAAAAAAGTGGAAAAATAGCGGTGAATTGGAAAAAAAGTTGTATGAACAAAAAGCACTTTATGAAAATGCTGTCGCATTTCAAATTTATCATTCAAAGGAAGGCTCTCTTGTGTGAACTTGTGCATTTGAATCCCTGGCCATCTTTTTGTGTTTAAATTGTCAATATCAACTGTTTTTACTGTAACTTAGCTATGCATTGTAATTGCAGAAGCCATTTACAAGTTAGTATAAGTTATCAATTTTCATGTACATGTATGTACAGCATTTGCTCAGAGATACTCTATAATCATTTGTGATCATTTGATCTGTGTGATCATTTGTACAAAAGATATTGCAGTAGTTTTCATTTTAGTAAATCATATGATAAATAGGGTAAGTTTCTGGCCATTACTAAACTCTTAACACATTGTGAGCACAGAATTTGTACATACTGTAAGGATGATAAATCATTCAGTATTTTGCCTCATTATTTTCTTTATTTCAGATGGAAATGTATCATCTCATTTTGAGGTCTCTTCTTCATCTCTGCGGAACAAAATTTTAACAGCATAACCTAGAAGGCTTGAGGAAATCTTTTTTTAATTTTTTAGCTTTATATTCACTTTCATGTGTATGTTTACTCAAATGATATCCAATCATCAGCTTTCAGGACATTTGTTGGTTGCAGCATAAGCAAGGGGATTTAAAGATCACCCCTTGAGTGTATTAACACTCTTTTGTAGGATTGGTGGCATATCATTATTTGAACAATTGATATTTTCCTTAAAAAGGGATTTTCAATTCTTGGAAGTCTGTAATTTAAATGCATTTTCTTGAATTTAACAAGGTGCTGTGTCTCAGAAGGGATCCAGATGAAAAATTCAGTGCTAGAAAGCATTTTCTGTGCTATGCTTACAGGGTTTGCTTCAGACTGATAATGGATTTGAATATGTGTAGCCAATACTTACTTCTACAACCAATACTTACTTCTACAGGGACTTGTTATAAACACTTTCTGTAGCATTCAGAATGACATACTTTGATATATGACTCCCTTTTGTCTTAATTTCAGTGGTTGGTAAAGGACTTCCTCAGCTTTTTGTCAGATTGGCAAGCAGAGATTGCAGGAGCTGTTGGTATCAGTAAGGAGGAGAGAAGCAGAGGCACATAAGGCGTGTCACCTCAGAAGGATTTCACGTAACAGGTGTGTTAAAGATTATTTTGTTTCAAAAAATGAATGCCTATGGATGCCGTCTGCTGTTTGGATGCCTTCTGCTGTTTGGATGCCTTCTGCTGTTTGGATGCCTTCTGCTGTTTGGATGCCTTCTGCTGTTTGGATGCCTTCTGCTGTTTGGATGCCTTCTGCTGTTTGGATGCCTTTCTGTTTGGATACCTTCTGCTGTTTGGATGCCTTCTGCTGTTTGGATGCCTTCTGCTGTTTGGATACCTTCTGCTGTTTGAATGCCTTCAGCTGTTTGGATGCTTTCTGCTGTTTGGATGCCTTCTGCTGTTTGGATGCCTTCTGCTGTTTGAATGCCTTCAGCTGTTTGGATGCCTTCTGCTGTTTGGATGCCTTCTGCTGTTTGGATGTCTTCTGCTGTTTGGATGCCTTCTGCTTTTGGATGCCTTCTGCTGTTTGGATGCCTTCTGCTGTTTGGATGCCTTCTGCTGTTTGGATGCCTTCTGCTGTTTGGATGCCTTCTGCTGTTTGGATGCCTTCTGCTGTTTGGATGCCTTCTGCTGTTTGGATGCCTTCTGCTGTTTGGAGACCTTTGATAAGCATAATACCTTAGTTTCAGAGTGTGCCATAGAAAAGCTATCATGTTGTGTTCTATTCAACATCTGATTGCTCCTTCGACCTTCTTTGGATCACAAGTAATTTACTAACTTGGACCTTAATAATAATGATAATAGTAATAATAGTAGTAGTAGTTAGTAGTAGTAGTTAGTAGTAGTAGTAATAATACTAATAGTAATAGTAGTAGTAATAGTAGTAGTAATAGTAATAGTAGTTAGTAGTAGTAGTAGTAATAATAATAATAGTAGTAATAGTAGTAGTAATAGTAGTAGTAATAGTAATAGTAGTAGTAATAATAATAGTAATAATAATAATAATAATAATAATAATAAATAAATAAATAAAGAAAAGAAAAAAACTCATTGTTTTTTTTCACATCAATGTCACAGGTTTCATATACTGAGGTTTATTGAAGAAATCAGCATTAGGAACCCAAGTTACAACAGTTGTTGTTCTCTTTTTCTTTCATAGTGAACTCATTTGTTGCAATTACAAAGGAATTGCTGCTAGTAGAAGGTAAGACATATGTGCTAAACAACAAGTTCAACCAGGAACCCATTGAAGAGTTCTTTGGTAAACAGCTTGGAGCCAGAGGTTCTCATGACAGCCCAACAATGGAGCAGTTAAGACATCACATGCTAAACCAATGTTGTTGCAGGTAGAGATTGGGGCATTAAAAAGCAATGTAACTGCCAGTGAGGCAGAAATAAGTGATGAGCTTCTGCTAAACAGGAAAAGGTGGTCAAATATCAGATAGGCCTAATATCAGATACACTGCATTAGCCCTTCTGTAAATTATTTTCCCAATATCATTATAGATCTGATGTTTATACAAATCTGACTGATTTTGTTATTATACTATAGTAGGCTATCAACAATTACAAAGGGAATCTGGTTTTGAAAAAGTTGCTTGACATCCTGATGCTTATTGTGCTTTATACTTATAACACCACTTCCTCAGCGATTATTGATTGGATTAGTAGTCTCTGTGCAAATATCTTGGGGTTCGCAAAATGAGACAACATCAACCCCGCTCTGTATGTAAATCATCACTGAAAGTGTTAAATTATTGCATTCACAAAAACTGACTATGGGCGAGCAAAAAAAACAAAAAAACTACATATTGATGGCATGGCTTTTGCTTCTGCTTTTCTTGCTTTTGATTATGTTATTTTTTCAGTTGTAAGGCAGTTTTATTATGTATTATGCAGTGTCTTGTGCTATATATTTACTGCACATAAATAGCTAACTTATGTGTATCTTGTTGATTTTTACAGGAAAAAGAAAGTTAAATGATAAATGCAAGAGTGTAATATAAGGTTTATTTATAAGTTTATTGGCTTTCACCATTTTAGAAAGATAAATTGTGTTTCGAATCTGTATACTTGTTCGTTTTTAATTTGATAGGGAAATTTTTATGGAAACCGATTTCACATAGAATATTTAATTTGGCTATAAGTTTTAAGCTGTTCAGATTTTACAGCAAATGTTATCGGTATGGTAATGTAGAAAAAGATTAATATTTACAGATAAACTCAAGGTAAATCAAAAGGGAAATCTGATTACACACAACAAAGGCACACAACAGAACTTGATTTAATTTGGTTGGTGATGCTAGTAGGTGCCTTTGGAAATGTAAACACTAAAGATTTCATTAAGATTTTCAGAGTAACTAGTACTGTATAAATACTATATGCTTTAAATATATGAGAGTCCACACTTTCATTGTTTCAAGTATGATATTATGAAGTTGAGGTTGAGAAGCTTCGAAGAGAGACAGGAAGAGTTGTATTATACGTGGGCAACAACTTACTGTTTGAATTATTGTCAGGTAAAATACAAGTTGCATGCACTATATTCTAGGAAAGAAGTAGGTATTTAATCTCTTCAACAACTTAAAATTCAGCTAACAGGTTCAACAGTAATTTTTCTTTAACTTATTTTCTTCTGATCACTGTACAGAATTGGAAAGATATTAATCATGAGAAAATGTCAGTTTTATTGATAAGAGAATTTAGTTGTGTGTCAAGTATGATGCATTTGAAAATGTATTTAAAAATGTATTAACACATTTTACTCTACTTATGTTTAGTCTTTCTTTGTAACACTTAACACGATTGGTTTGTGGGTGAAATGCATATCATAACTGGATACCTTTGGAATGATTAGTCTTTATTTTTCCTGGTAAGAAGTGCTGCAAAATTCATAATCGTTTATTTTGCATTTATGGAGATCAATCTTGATACTTGAGTATTCTTCATATTTTTTGCAGAAGTTGATCATATTTTATTAAATCTTGTTTTGACTACTGAATTTGCTTTCTATTGTTCTTTTTGGTGTTGGTAGAGGTGGGAATTTATACCTAGCTGGTATATACTGTTGTCCTTTAAGGCTATGAGGTAAGGCCTTTAAGGCAAAATTTCCACAGAATCCTGAATTCCACTTTCCCAAGACCACCAAACAAATAGAGCTTTTAGGGGCCTGGAGCCCCTGTGGACTGAATTTGAAGGGGACAAAGTGAAAGGTATCCCGCCCATTCCTCTCTAGAGTTCACCAAATGCTTCATGCCTCACCTCATTGAACAAATTGGAATTGGTCAATGTCAAAGTGGGTACTCCTCGCAGTGGGTAAATATCACATACAGTATGGCGAGTACTCATTGTAGTGGGCAAATGTCACATAGGGTGGGAACTCCTTGTAGTGGGTAAATGTCACACAGAGTGGGTACATGGCCTCTTTTGTCTGATAAAAGCCCTTTGCACTTCATTCCCCACCCGTGAACAAGTCTGATTCGGATTTGCTCAATATCAAGAGTGGGTACTCCTCGTAGTGGGTAAATGTTACATAGGTTGAGTACTCATTGTAGTGGGTAAATGTCACATAGGGTGACTCATTGTAGTAGGTAAATGTCACACAGGGTGAGTACCTGGTCCTCACTAAAGCCCTTAACAAAAACCCTTTGCACTTGCTTCATTCTCCACCACACCCATGAACAAATCTGGCTCGGAATTTGTCAATGTCAGAGTGTGTAATTACAGCGAGTAATGTTAGGCCTACATACTGTTTGGAAAGTACCCAGCTAGGGCCGTAATTCTCATTTTGAAAGTGTGTGTAGAAATGGGGGGGGGGGAGGGGGGAAGGGGGGGGGGGGGTATGGCCTCATCAAAAAAGTGTAGGGACAGGAGGCAAATTTCCCCCCAAATGTACTGATTTTTTTTTTGTGTGTGAAAAGTGGTAGATGACATTTGCCTGTGTAAATGTGATATGGTAATTCAGAAGACTAAAGCTTCTTTTCTTTTCCGTAAGCCTGAATATTGTTCACTTTAGCAACTAAAACTGCCAAGAAATGTAGGCCTATCTAACAGTACAGAGTTTACAACAGCTGGACAAACTCAGTATATATGTACTGTGTATATACGATGCGTTAAACACAAGTTGGTATACCTATTACGTAACCAGGCCATCTCCACGAGACCGTTGTCAAAGCGCATGTTGTGAAGTGATTTAATGAGGGGTTTTCCGGGATTTTTTACGACTTCCGATAAGTGATTTAGGGGAGTTTTACGATGGCGGCTACACTCACTGATATAAACGTTTTACGATCATCCGCTCCCCATGTGTGGAAGCTCTTTGCTCTACTCAAACACTGAAAGAGCTCAAAACTTCAATTAAAAAACACATTTGGTCAAAAACATGTGTATAGCAAAACCTAAATGATTTGTATAGCAAACCATCACAAGCTTTTTTTTACCTCACATGTTGTATTTTTAATCATAATCTACAGTATCATTTGATGTTCATTTTTTTTTTTAATATCCCTCAGTTGTTTAAGCGGAAAGTACCGCATCATCACATTGTCTTGATATTAGGTTATCACTACCTTTTACTTTTCCTCAAAGATTGTGGCAGAACAACAGAGAAATCAAATAAGTACTATAATTCTAAAAGAAATATGTGCTCAAATAAGTGCAGTATCAGGACTAATCTGTATTTACCCATCAGTCATTTACCCTGCATGGAAGCTACAGCAATACCAACTGAAGAAGAATGCTGTGACTGACAGTGATACAGCATCAAATGATGTCCCCATCCATCCTGTTTTTTTACAGCATACTTCGTACATGATAAAATGAAATAAGTGTTTATACTATATGTGAAATATTGTTTCATGAGATGAATCTTTCATATTATCTTTCTTTGTTTTACCTGCAGTAATGAATTGGATCAGTACATTTTTATATTGGAGCAGTGTAAGACATGAATATGGGTACCACAATATATCTTTGCATCATCAGAAAAGGTAAACAAGATGCAGATGGTTTAATGTCTTATGCAAACTATAATTATTGATCCTTTAGAAAACTCAACTAAGAAAAAGTAAAGTGCCATGTAACTGGTAGTGCAAAATAATGTTAAGCATTTTAATGTGCTGTACAAAGAAATGATGGGGAGAAGCAGGAAAATAAGTTGAACTTTTTAAGGATTGTTTTAGAATATATTGATACAATTTTTTGTCCATTTTCTGACACCAGGTTGAGGCATTGACAGATTTGTTGATATCCAAGTCTTTTATTTGTAGTACTTCATAGACACATACTTCGAAAGGCTGTCATAAACGACTAGTGACATCTAGAACATTTACCTTACAGTTTGGTGCAAGAAAATATTGACAAGGAAGTCTAGTTAAAAAGGTAAATTAAGTTTCAGACACAGCAAATCAAAATTTGAGCTTCATTAGGATATGTATAATATGTGATGTAATGCAGTGTGATATAAAATATTTTTGTTAGTGTAATATATTGTCTTTTTCCTCTATTGACTAAGAGAATTTATTTTTCACTGTGGGATATGACAAAGAATAAAAAAGCTAGTTGCTCTCTTTGAAACTATTGTAAATTACAATTTTGAAGAAGAAAAAAACAGAAAATTAAGGGCAGTTACACTCACGAGAAAATCAACACTTTGCAATTGTGTGAACAGTTATTTGTTGTGTTATTTCACAAAGCTTTAAAATACTCAATTTAAAACTATATTTAATATACATCATTAACTGATGTCTGGTCCTTTAAAGCAAACATATAAAGCTTGCTGAGATGTAAAAAGTGAAATATACCTGAAGTCCAAATCAAGGTTTAAAAGTTTACGAATGGGTAGGTGAAATGCTTTATGTAATTCGTTATATTTCCTTCATAAATTTCAGTTCTTGAAAATGAGGACAAAGTCTATTCCTGCTAGATTATGGTTAACACTTAAAAACATTTGTTAAAACTCCTTTCCTTTTTTTACAAATGTGTGACAATGAATTAAAAAGCAAATAAAAGGGGTTACATAAGGAAATACAAATTTCCGCCCACTCATACATCAGAAGAGGAACTTAAAGAGGAACAAAAATGTGCATATTTTGGCCTGAAAATTCAAAATGCTCTAAAATGGTCAATTTTAACCAATTTGGATGATTTGTTTTTTGCTATTTTCCATGGAATTTAAAGCAATTTAGCATAAGTTGCTGCTACACATCCATATATCTTTAAAGAAACACTTATACATACAAAGGGTTTAATGCATTGCTTATTTGTAATGAAGTTGAAACCAGACTTACATTTTATGAACCAAAAGAGACAAATAAATTGTACTATCAAATACAGTATTTTCTTTGACTTTTCTTAAGTGTGATGTGAATGTTTGTATTTGTGTACCATTTATCCCCTAATTATTTATCTATGAATTCATACGCAGACAGGCTTATTGTAACAGACCTACAAGGTACACATGAATGTCCTGCATTCGCAAAGTAATGTGTTGTGTAACGCTAAACCAATCCAATAATTTATTCATTCATTTTTATCAGAAACAAGAATGGAAAGTACATAAGTAATATTGAAAATATTTTCTATGCAATCTGACAGCCCAGAGGAAAGTTATGACCAATTTTGAAATGCTTATTCTTGAAATGATTTAATAGATAATGGGAAAAGAGTGATGCACCATTAGTTGTAAAATTTAATTGGATTTGAACGAACAAAAGTGCTACAATGATTTAATTGAAAAGTGTGAGGCAGATTTTTCAGGGGAGGAAAACCACATTGTGTTAAAAGTTACCTTTCATTCAAATATTGATGTATGTCTGTTACAGAGGTACATTTTGCCTTGAAAATAAAAAATTGCTATCATGATCTTAGTTAAGATATGCTCATTGGGATGGGACTTTCTAGTACTATGGTGGTGCCACATTTGGTTATTTATTGGGTTATGCCACTTGTGTGAAGCCTTAGATAAGACCCTGTATTAAACATTCAGCCTTTCCTGAAAACGGTCCATTCACACAGAAGAGGGGTTGGAATTCGGTAAATGGAAAATTTGCAGTGACTTAAAATAATTCGATTGCTGTTTGGAACTTGGAGGCACCTTGGATGAAACATTGACAGACTGACAGATAGTGACAAGGAGACCTGGCACAGCCCTCTGACTATATCACTTGAACGCCCTATAGTCACTGATTTCCCTATCATTTTAATCCTCTCAGGCCTTTCCCATGATTGTTTGCAATAGGTTACCCCAGCCCTCATAATAGTACTTTAATATTATAGGTAATCCGAGCTCCTGTGGTGGGGACTGCTTCTCAGCGGTGTTATGTATACCCCTTACGTGCAACTATTTATGATCTTCTATTGATTAAGAGTTTTATTCTCCAATGGATTGCTTAGTGACAATTCCCTTCATGTCCCACCCTATTCACTCCCAACTGACAGTTTGCCCTGCATTGCACAGAAGTAGAACCACTTAAATTCATGACAGATGGACAGACTTTTTTAAAGCTGGAATGTTGATTAAACCAAGTCTAAAGTTCCATGTTACACAGGTGAGTTATAATAGTTTCAGAGGTAAACATTCCTACCAGGTGTGTTACAACATGGTTGTAAGGAGCAGAGACGTCACTATAAGGGGAAGGGGTGTGGAGTTGGGGTGCCTCCCCCCCTCCAAACAAAAATGGAATGCCAGTTGGAAAATTAACATGGCAGTTGGAAATCCTACTATTCATCTTTAGGGAACTCTCATAAATCCACCCAGTTGAAAAACTGATGCCTCAACCCCCCTCCCCCTCCCAGAACAACACCACCACCATTCAGAAAACCCTGAGCTCAATCTGAATACCCCAGCAACATTCTTGGTAAGGAGACACAAGTGACTTGGAGATAAAAGTGCCAGCATATCAGGTTTGTGCTTCTATTCCCAGGGTCTCTAACCTGAGGTACCAGTTTTAATGGGTAAACCTCCATACTATGCCAGTGTGATTAAAGTGTTTGCATACATCTTAACGTAAATGTAAGTGGCTCAAGCAATGTCATATTGCAAACACTTGGAAGGGCCCCCGAACACAATATCCCCCATAGACGATAGCTGCACCACTGATTGTGGTGTAGCCAGCACTCAAAAAGTGAGGGGTCCAAGACCCCCTCTAAAGATAAAGTGTTCAAATTTAGCCCAATTCTGAAGCAATTTTGAGAAGCGAAATATATATAAACAACAAAGATTATCCTAATTTTTGAAAATTTCCAGTGAAAAGGGGGGTCCCCCCCATGGTTACACCACTGACTACAGAGCAGGTTGAAGTCCCATGCTATGTATATGAGAATAGCTCGAATTAACATTTTTTCAACTTATTTGGGGAGCCTGCCCCTTCAGTGATGTGTTCTAAATAATTTAACAAGGGGGTTCCCATTAAACAGTGCTGACCTATTGAGGGGAGATGGGGGGTGGTCCATGATATAAAAATAAAAAAACACCAACTTTTGCCACAAAATACCAAAAAAGTAATAGATAAACAACTCATTTTCCAGGCGAAATATGAAAGCTGTCACGGTTTGGGCCCGAAGCCCCTCTCACTAAATTTCAGAAAATTGTGTTCGATTGTTGGCTGATAGGAATAATACCAAAAAAATGTCAAAATCTGTAATAAATGTTACCTCCTATTATTAAATGAGGTAAATTGGGTCCGTAAAATACTTATGGGGCCTATTTATCTATCTAAACTTGACAGTTATAAAAATTGGGAGATATCTAGTTAACGCTAAAGTGTTTTCAAACGCTAAAGCTGATATGACGGGTAGTCTCGAAATTAGGTATGAAATTACTCTTATAAATCACAAAATAAACTCTTGATATACAATCGAATCTAAGAGTATTTTGTAAACATCAAGCGTTTATCTGTATAGCTTAAACAACATTTGGTTTTACTTCACGAATTGGTAAGTTGTTTTTTTTCTTGTAATTTTCATCCTTTTTTGTATCGGTTGGTTGTCAATTTCATCACATTTTTTAATTTTTTGTAGGCTGTTGTGCGAAAAGTAGTGCTCACATTGTGACGTAAAACGATGTCGTTAATTCGTAAAAGTTGTATCTTTTATTGTGTATCCATATGATAACCATGTGTTCTTCTATTTAGAGCAAATTGCCCTGATCTAGAACAGAGATTAAATGGAAATTCCTCACTCGAATTCAAATTAATTGTCACGTGATTTTGATTAAAGTTTTTGGGTCAATTGAGGTCATGTTTCCGACTGTACTAAGCCTATTGCAATCACGGGTGTTCCTAGCATATGGCAACCTATATACCTTTTTTTGACCACTTGCGAATCTTAATTGCATTTTTTTACTCAACTCACATTTGCCGGAGATTCCCTTCTTCGTTTATAAGCCACAGTATTTGTTATTTTTTTCCGATGAGATGTACAAACGATGAATATTCTATTAAAATTCTGCCCATTACACGCTAAATGCCCAACAATTTGCTGCAAACCAAAGAAATGTCCACGATGACGTCAGGAAGAAGCAGCACTTTAGTATTATTTTGACAAGAATGAACCAGGTATGTATCATCACCAGATGAAGATTCATGTGTTGATAAGGGGTCCATGGTAAGGAACACCAGTTTTTTTTTTTTCTTCATAAAAATCAAATATTCAATTCGGATGGAAGAAGGATTACATGTACAAAAATTAAAGACATTATTTTGGAGGATGTGTGCTTCTTTTTCAGGGAGTTAAAGGAATTTGTATAAATATAGACAAGCAACATCTTGTACTATTTTTTTATTTAAATAAGGCTACAGTGACAAAGATAATCTCTTTTTTGGGTAAATTTGTCTCATTTGACCAAATGTTGGGATGAGTATTATGAGCTTATACCACCCCTCATGTAGTTGGAGCCTTGTATAAAATGCACATCAAACTGTGTGCAGTGACAAAGGTCATCAAACTTCAGAATCGAATTATCAATTTAATTGATGTTAGAATAATTTGGGACATGCTAACAGAAGTTAAAATACAGCAAAATTAATTTCCAGATAACAAGCCCAACAATTGGCAGACTTCATATGGTTTAGGAGATCCTTTTCCACTGTGGGGCCTGCACGGGTCGGAGGGCCTGCACGGGTCGGAGGGCCTGCACGGGTCGGAGGGCCTGCACGGGTCGGAGGGCCTGCACGGGTCGGAGGGCCTGCACGGGTCGGAGGGCCTGCACGGGTCGGAGGGCCTGCACGGGTCGGAGGGCCTGCACGGGTCGGAGGGCCTGCACGGGTCGGAGGGCCTGCACGGGTCGGAGGGCCTGCACGGTCGGAGGGCCTGCACGGTCGGAGGGCCTGCACGGGTCGGAGGGCCTGCACGGTCGGAGGGCCTGCACGGGTCGGAGGGCCTGCACGGGTCGGAGGGCCTGCACGGGTCGGAGGGCCTGCACGGGTCGGAGGGCCTGCACGGGTCGGAGGGCCTGCACGGGTCGGAGGGCCTGCACGGTCGGAGGGCCTGCACGGGTCGGAGGGCCTGCACGGGTCGGAGGGCCTGCACGGGTCGGAGGGCCTGCACGGGTCGGAGGGCCTGCACGGGTCGGAGGGCCTGCACGGTCGGAGGGCCTGCACGGGTCGGAGGGCCTGCACGGGTCGGAGGGCCTGCACGGGTCGGAGGGCCTGCACGGGTCGGAGGGCCTGCACGGGTCGGAGGGCCTGCACGGGTCGGAGGGCCTGCACGGGTCGGAGGGCCTGCACGGGTCGGAGGGCCTGCACGGGTCGGAGGGCCTGCACGGTCGGAGGGCCTGCACGGTCGGAGGGCCTGCACGGGTCGGAGGGCCTGCACGGGTCGGAGGGCCTGCACGGGTCGGAGGGCCTGCACGGGTCGGAGGGCCTGCACGGGTCGGAGGGCCTGCACGGGTCGGAGGGCCTGCACGGGTCGGAGGGCCTGCACGGGTCGGAGGGCCTGCACGGGTCGGAGGGCCTGCACGGGTCGGAGGGCCTGCACGGGTCGGAGGGCCTGCACGGGTCGGAGGGCCTGCACGGGTCGGAGGGCCTGCACGGGTCGGAGGGCCTGCACGGGTCGGAGGGCCTGCACGGGTCGGAGGGCCTGCACGGGTCGGAGGGCCTGCACGGGTCGGAGGGCCTGCACGGGTCGGAGGGCCTGCACGGGTCGGAGGGCCTGCACGGGTCGGAGGGCCTGCACGGGTCGGAGGGCCTGCACGGGTCGGAGGGCCTGCACGGGTCGGAGGGCCTGCACGGGTCGGAGGGCCTGCACGGGTCGGAGGGCCTGCACGGGTCGGAGGGCCTGCACGGGCTGGAGGGTCTGCACGGGCCGGAGGGGTGGGGAAGGGAGGGGTGGGGGTCGGAGGGGTGGGAGTCGGAGGAGTGGGGGTCGGAGGGGTGGGGGTCGGAGAGGTGGGGGTCAGAGGGGTGAATTAGTTTGATATTTCATTAGAACTGTCAGGCAAATGTGCCCCCAATATCTTCAGGTCTGGCTACATGCATGTCAAGCTGTACAATCATGTTGAAACCTCAAAGAAAACTTTGTATTTTCGGCAAAACCAGGTGTATCTCAGTGTGTAAACTTTAATCCAAAACTGTATGCCAAAGTTTTATTGGTACTAACCCTAACTGTGGAATTTCAAACGTAGATGAATTTGAAAGTGCTATTGAGAACTGTAAATTGTCTTCCAAAATTTATCCGGAATGTGTTCGTATTAGTCTCAGATAATAGTAGCATCGAAATATTATGCCGGCAGCACCGGAATGACCAACCACATCAAAATGCCGTGCCGGCAGCAACGGAATGGAAGATGTACCGCATCAAAATGCCGGAATGGCCGATCGCATCAAAATGCCGTGCAGGCAGCATGGGAATGGGCGACAGCATGGGAATTGGTGGCAGCATGGGAATGGTCAGCAGCGTGGAAATGGCTGACAGTGTGGAAATGGCCGGCAGCTTACAGTAAGTCACTAAATGGTGGAAAGATGAAAATTTCATTTTACTTTAATTGTCATTTCCTCAAAAATGTATTATATTTCAATACTGTAGGATGCAGTTCAATCAGCAGTCTGATGGCCAATGAGTAGATTGATGACTGACGAGCAAACTGAGGTACTGCGAGCAGACTGATGAACTTCTTAATTGCTTCCAGAACAAAAGGTTGGTGGAGAGGTCCCTTTACAAGCAATGTAAATCTGGCTTATATTAAGTCACATCAAATTCATAACAAGTTAAATCATCCCTTTGTAATTCTTTATCTGACCAAATCTGGAATTTATATGAAATCTAGATTTTATCTGGAATAATATTTGGTTTTCTGTAAGGGGACATCTTCAAAAACCTTTTTTCCTTTCTTTCTACTTTCTTAAGAAATATCATTCCATAATAAAAAAAGGTCATATGTATAATTTGCTCGCGTAATCACTGTAGCAACAAGCAAATTATTCCACAGTGAGCAGATTGGAGACCTGTAACAATGTTTAAATATTCAAGGATGGAAAGGGTTATGACCATGGAGCGGCCAGGGTTGCAACCTGGGGGCGGTCCCGCAGTCTGTAATTCCATTACCGACTGCGGAATTGCCTCCAGCTTACCTTGGAAGGGTCCAGCTAGCAAAACCATATTTAGCCTTGCCCACATGATGAAATAACTATCCTAACAAGGAATGGTCCATCAATCATTCATGGGTTTTGCACAAAGTCCTTTCAAGCATATAATGTATATTTTTATTTAGGCTTCGCCAAAGACTAATCTGATTCGCATCACTGAACAGCAGTTATGTGGCTTGAGCCCAAGATGAATGACCTATTGCGTACAGTGTAACAGTAGCTGGTTGCTAAGAAGTGAACTGTGAATAGGCTATGAAGATGTCAGTTAATAAGGTATAGATTACCCCTGTGTTGTGTATGGTGTAACAATAGCTAGATGCTAGTCAATGAATTGTGAAGTCTCTCGGGTTGAATGGTGTGGATTATCCCTGATTTTGAGAAAATCGGGGGTGTCGGGTTGGAGGGATCTAAGGGCCAAAATTTTTTAATGCACTATGTAGGCCTATTACATTAATGATATTCAACAATTTTATATCATGATTATGTATACAATAGCTAACAACATAAATATACTAAGTATGAAACAAATTATGAGCATTCTAAGATTTTTACATTAAGCCTGCCTATATCACGTCCAAATCTCGCTACCAATTTTCAGTCTTTTCACCTGCAAGAACCTCCATTTCTGAGGGTATGACTTTTAAACCCTTCTAGTAGCAAGTAAGAAACCAACTACAAATCACTTAATGATTTAACACATCAATTATTTTTATACTCCTTATCATCTGTATGTACACAATGGACTTTCCTGTGAAGAGAATAGAATGGCTGCAGGGCCAATTCATGTGTAACGTGTGGCAGAGAATTCATTCAGATTGTGAAAGGATGTTTTCATCAGTGAGTTGTTAACACTCTGGTGATTTTTAAGGGCAATAGACTGAAAATTTATAGCTGAGTTAATCATCATGTACTAACTTTTATGCATGACATCACCACCAAAACCAATAGGGCACATATATGGACCATGAGTGCACCACATATGACATGAATACATTTTATCGTTCTTGAGATGACGTGCACATTCTTTATTTATGAAACTGGAATAATTTCCTTCTTAACTGTATCTAAAATCTTTCAGTTAAAGCCTGAGGTATCAAGTATGAAGAAGTAAAGAGCCAATTACCTGATGGCTTGTTACTTAAAGAGGCATATTAACCCAATTCTATCTCTTAATGTGCAAGATTAAATTGCCCAATTGTTATTCACTGTATAAGATCACTTCAAATAAATCTTTTAAAACTTTCTAAATGGGGAAAATATATGAAATCGGCTCATGGTAATCAGATCATCTGAAAATGGAACTTATAAGTCATCCTCAATAAACAGAATATTGGCAAACAAACGATTAAAACTATCTGGTAAAGGTTCTTGCTTGAAACAGGATCTCATACTGCCAAAAATTTTATGCAGCAAATGAATTTCAGAACTTTATGACTTTTCAAAATATTTTCAAAGATCTATTTACCATAAAATCCATTCAAAGCTTATAACTTCCAATTGGTCAAAACTCAACCATCATACGGATATTTGAATTTTCAGAGGGTTTATATGCAAATATGCGATGTATAAATGCATAGATCTATGATTTTTTAGGTAAATAATTTGTATTTTGAATCATTAACCACAGAATTAGACAAAAAGTGTTTGGTTCTTGGGCATATTCCTGATGACCATCTTTGGGAAAATTCTCATCAATGTTAAAGACTGTGTGAAATAAAGGAAAGAAATATCAAGAAAAAGAAACGCGCTTTGAGTTGTCTTTCTGTCCATACATCAAAAATGTAATTTAAAAGGTATATGAACATGTTGAGCCAGCTTTGCGCAGTAATTGTTAACCAGAACATCAATAATGTTGGAGCTCAATTTTATTACAAAAATGTTAAAAAGAGTAGTTAAGATATTATCCGAGGAAGACGAAATGGGAGTTCAAGCGTATACCTACACTGACCAGGCACAAAAAAAATATTTTGGGCAAAAGATTGATGAATTTCATTTTATTTTTTCTGTTATGATTGAACATTTAGAATGTGTCTACTGTTTGGAGATTCATCCAAATTGATTTCATATATTTTCTTCATCAGAGTGATTTTCCAGCTTGTGTGTTAGCTTAAAATATTAAAGGATTAGTTTGATGGTCAAGCATGTTTATCTTATAAAAAAAAGGACTTCAAGAGAAACAAAATGGTGAAAAAAGCATTCAAAAATAAAATAAAATAAAGACCTTGAGGAATCTGAGGCTGTGACATCACAACTAGTCTGATTTCAGTCGTTTCTACAGAAATGATACCACTTTAAACTTGAATTTTGCAATGCTTTCTTCACCATTTTGTTTCTTTTGAAGTCCTCTTTTATATAAGATGTACATGCTTGACCACTAAACTGATCCTTTAAATTCCCCCCACAAAAGGAAAAACGCATGGAACTTCGGGGAATTCAGGAAGTATACTTTACCTCCTCTCGACACTTTTTTAGACAAAAATATATATTTCTATCTTTCATACAATCAACAATACTTTTTCCTCTGGAAATTGTCTTATTTTTGTTGGCTAAAATCAACTTAAAGGAAATGACACATACATAAACTTCAGGGGATTTTGCCCAATGGAATCCCAAGAAGTACATTTCAGCCCCCCTCCCCCAACAATTTTCCTACAAAATATATTTTCATCATTCGTAAAATAATTAAGATATTATATTTAATTAAGATATCTCATACTTAATAAGATAGTGATTTTATTTGTTGTTGTTAATTTTCCTTAACCGGAAGATAATTCCATACTGCTTTGGAGTGGGGTTTAGGGCTTCTTCCCTCAAATTCTCAGAGAGAAGCTTCAGCCATCCACTCTTTTCAGAAATAGCTTTATTTGAAATTCAACTCAAAAAACAAAAGTGTCATAAATCAGTGAGTTTTGAAGCTTTGGGGATTTGTTTCACATATAGCCAAATTGGTGTGTGTTTGTGTGTGTGTGTGTGGGAAGAGGGGTAGGTGGGTGGGAGAACACTTGTAGTTGATAGCTTGTTTGGGCTATAACTTGGGTTTAAAAACTATTAAAAGCTCAAGAATAAATGTTAGGGCACTTTTTGCAGAGCATGGCATAATGGTGCATGTTCTTTGTAATAAAAACACATTGTCGGGTGGTACGTTTGTAACCTTGAATTGAAATAATTTTAGATAGGTAAATTGGTGATAAGCCATTTAGTAAATGTAAACTAAAATAAAGATTTTGAAATGTATTCATGCTTTAATTGGTAGTCTGAGCAAGTGCAATGTTCTCAGGAGAGGGTTGACGCCTGTAGACATGGGTTGTTGGAAGATAAGTTAGCAGCCCAGTTTTGAATTTTTGTAAACGTCTTAGTAGGTTTTGGGGTAGGCCAAAAAATATCGAATTACAGAAATCAAGGCGGGATTGTCACGAAACCATGGATCAAACATTCGCTTATTTCATTTGTGAGATAGTATCTAACAGATTTTATATTTCTCAAGTGAACACAGTATGATTTAACCCTTCGGGGACTGAATATAATTTCGGAATCTTTTTGTCGCGGACTAGATTCTTTTGGATAAAAACTGAAATTTGAAAACTATATTTTCAAAATGAAATTACAGCAAGTTGAAAGTACTTTATGAACCAGAAAACCAAAGCTTTTGAGGTTCCGACAAACAACATGGATTTTAAATTTGAACTATTGAATAACTAATGCTATTGCACGATGGGCTCAAAATAACAATGACAACCCAATAACTCAGTTCTCATAAGAATGGAATTTCACAATCAATCAAATTGAACTATTTTTATCCCATTAACATATTAAGCGCCACCCACTATGTACATTTATGAAATTCAACATTTTTGTACCATGAACATGTACACACGTGCTAACAACATAATTATACCAATTTGACTTCAAACAAATAAATCATGTGGTTGTTAAATTGTGAGCATTTTAGGATTAAGCCCCACCTACTCATTAATATGCCTGACATCGTCACCAAAAATAATAGGGCTCATCTGCAGACCATGGGCTGTCTGTATACCACATATGGACAAAATTCCAGGCATCCTTCTTGATTTACCGTATTTACAAAGGTCTTTCCAACAAAATCATGTTAAGCCTATGCATATTAATGAACTTCAACTTTTTGGTACCATGAACATATACACACTAGAAAACATCACACTTACACCACATATGAAACAAAACAGACTTGTGATTGTTAAAATAGGAGTATTTTAAGATCTTATCATTTAGCCCTGCCTACTCATTAATATGCACAACATCGTCACCAAAAACAATAAGGCACATCTGCAGACCATGGGCTATCTGTCTACCAAATATGAACTAAATCCCATGAATCATTCTTCAGATATTGTGTTTACAAAACTCTTTTAACAAAATCATGTGAAGGCCCGTCTACTATGCATATTAATGAAATTCAACATTTTGGTACTATGAATATGTACACACTAACAACAAAAGTAAACAAAATAGGTATGTGGTTGTTAAGATATGAACATTTTAAGATTTTAACATTAATCTCTGCCTACTCATTAAAATGCATGACATAAACTTATGAATTTTAAGTTTTTTTGTTTATTCTCTTCCATTTTTATTGTATTGTACAGCGCTTTGAGATTCTTCTGAGTTAAAGGCGCTTTATAAGCACCAGCTATTATTATTATTATTATTAAACACCAAAAACAATTGGGCACATCTACGGAACATGGGCTATTTATGTACCAAATATGACATGATTCCGGTGTATCGTTCTTGAGATATCATGTTTACGAGCTAGTGTCACACACATTCATACACACGCCATCATGACTGCATAGGTTCCTGATGCTATCGCACCGAAAGCTCAATTCAATAATACATACCCAAAGTAAGGATGATTTAATTAAAAATGCAAATTAAGCCAAAATTTTATAATTTCACCATTTTTTTCACTCATCTGAAAAGCTTAGTTGTTTACTAACTTCCTGTGTAAAAAATATGCAAAGATAATGCAAAGATAAATTCTTTACAATGACATTACATTTGAGTACCTTTATGCTTATCTTATATGTTGATGTTATTATCCCATTATTATACATTTCATGATAGCACTAGCGCTCAATTACACAAATATACATAGTACTGTATGTACAGTACGTGTATATCATTACATAGCTAGTGAAAACACTACCCATTCTTCCAGGCTTTACTCTTGTTTCCATCCAAGCTCCAATCAGAATATCTCCCAGAAAATACTCATCATAGCTATCTCGATTCACAAAAATGCTACCTCAGCAGTACACATTTTCCCTTTTTCATTCCAAAGTTTCTCAAAATTATTTGCGCTCAGCAGATATATCTGCCCGCAGTGCCCAAAGGGTTAACTACATTAGAAATTAATGTTCAAGGGAAAAATTTGAATCTAGAGTTACTCTTAAGTTACGAGCCAAATGACATGAATCTATAATGTTAAACATGTAATTATCTCGTTATTCTTACAAAAAAATGTTTTGGCTACCTAACACAACAAAACTTCAGTTTGATTTAATTAAAGGAGACTAAAGTTTGACATAAACCTTATGACCAAGTTCCATACATCCCGTAGCAATCTAACACATTTTTGGGAATTATCAAAATTTTTAATGCTGCTACAAAATAGTTCTACGGGAGCCGCCATTTTGATTTCAAACATGCAGATTATGATGTCATCAGCCCAGCAGGATGTTGGAATGCTTTGTATTTCTTTTATAATCTACCTCAAGTTTTCCAGCTTATGAAAAATGATTTTTTTTTAAAGGGTCAAGAACATATTTGTGTGCACATGAAATTATCAAAACATGCTCTTAAAATTTTACATCGCATTATTTTGGAATAAAAATTTGAATCACATTTATAAAGAAATACATTATAATCCTTATGTACCTGTTGGGGAATTTATGTCATCATGCACAATATTTCAATGCAGAATTGAACAAAATGGCAACCCCCATGTATTTAATTTAAACATAAATATCTTTAGATAGGAAAAAGATGTTGACTTGCTATTTGTGGTTGTTGGTTAAAATTTTAATCCACTATCAACTAAAATAATAGTTGTATTAGACTTTGTCTCCTTTAAGATTGATGGAATAAATCCTTTCTGCTATGAAAATTTATGAATATTATTGTTTTTCAACATTATCTTTTGATTGAAAGTTCCCAAGTTATGTACAAGTGAAAAGCCTGATTTGGCTAATATAGTCTGAATGGGCTATACCAACGATTCTTAATAGGTGGCCCGTGGGCCAAATCTGGTCCGCCAGACAATCCAATCTGGCCCGTGAACAATAGCGGAAAAAAAACATATATATATGTCTCAATTGATCTAAATGAGATCAGTAAAAATCTCAAAATACTCGTTTATTTTTTGGTTTTACTTGGGAAGATCAGCGCACTAGAACATCACAGCTTATCAAATAAAATGTTATCTTTAGATCCGTTATAAAATGGGCAAACTCGTGGCTTGTCAAAGGAAGGCAGATAAAAGAATTGCCTACATCTTGCATACATCCTTCTTATCACGTGCGTGCATTTTCATCTTGTTTGTATTCAGAGATTGTTTTGATGGGTTTTGTATGTCACGTAATGTTGGGTTTGCCACACGATTAGAAAAAAAAACCATTTAAAAAATTTGTCAAGTGCTGTTATGAGTGATTTCAAACAAAGACTTAAAGAAGCTGATTGTTTGTCGCTAGCAGTCGATGAATCAAATGACATAACTAATGATGCACAACTTCTGGTTGATATCATTTAAATGGGTCCTACGATGAAGGGTAGAACAACGGACGGTGACATCTACAAAGCTCTTGCTGCTGTTTGAGAATCATGGAAGTTGATGTCTCAAAGATAGTTTTAATGACTGTTGGGGCACCAGCAATGGTAGGAAGACTCTAAGGGATGGTTACTAGGTTAAAAGAAGAGATGTGTCCAGGAATACTGACATATCATTGTATCATCTATCAGACTGTCCTTTGTTCTGAACTCGGAGCTAGGTACAAAACTGTCATTGACACAATCATGAAGTTGTTGAACTACTTAAGGGCAACGTCTGCGTTAAGACATAGGAATCTGATAATTTTCCTTCATAAAGTTGGGGCCGAATTTGACGATCTCTTGCTACACAATAATGTGCAATGGCTCAGTAAGGGGATGGTCTTATCATGTTTTTGGGCCATCCGAAATGAGCTAAATCAATTTTTTTCAGAAGCTAACTACGTGAAGGCAAATCAACTCATGGAATAGCTACAGGATGAAGAAAACATTAACATCATCACCTACCTAGTTGACATCACTGGCTATCTAAATGGTTTAAATTTGAAACTTCAGGGATGTAGCCATACAATATGTGACCTAGTTTCATCCATGAACACCTTTTAGGTGAAACTGAAACTTTATCTGGATGACTTTTCAAGCGGTAAATACCTGTTATTTCCAACTTTGAGATGCAGATTCACATGTAGACCTCAGGGATTTCATGAATGGACTTACAGCAAATTTCTCTACCAGATTTGATGGATTCATAATGATAATAATAATAATAATAATAATAATAATAATAATAATAATAATAATACATAAATTTATATAGCGCTAATTTTGTAAAACATTCAAAAGCGCTTTACATACAAGGAAATTAGATACAAAAACAAAAATAAGAATACAGAAATGACAACATAAATAGAAATACAATGGATCAAGCTGCACATTAAATTAATGTCATTTTAAACAAAACAAATTTAAGCTTAGTTTTGAAGGAGATTAGGGATACATTATCAATACATTTGAGTTCAGTTGAGAGTGGATTCCACAACCAAGGACCTTTATAAGCAAAGGCCCTTTCGCCAAGACTTTTATGCTTAATACCGGGAACAAATACGGACTTGAAACGAAAGTCATAGCGGGATGGTTTTTCAACTACCATTTCACATGAATAATTTGGAGCAAGGCCTTTAATGCACTTGAAAACTTGTAAAATAATTTTATAATCAATTCTTTGTTTGACTGGTAACCATTGAAGGGACTTCAAAACAGCATTAATGTGAGAAAATTTTGGTAGTCTGAAAATCAACCGAACAGCACCATTAAGTATTCTTTGAATTCTGTAAAGTTGATAATCAGGTAGTCCAACAAGAAGTGTATTACAATAATCAATGTGACTTATAACAAAAGCATTAATAAGGGTTTTCATGGAATCTACATTTAGATATTTGGCAATCTGACGAATGTGATAAAGACCGTGAAAAAGCTTTGAAACAAACTTTCCTAATATGAATATTCAAAGACATGTGATTGTCCAAATAAACACTCAAATTTTTTACACTAACAGATGGTTTTATTTCAGCATCACCAACTTTGATGGACTGGACTCCAGCTTTAGCTAATTAGAGATTGCATTGCCCCGACTGCCTCTTTCTCTGAGATAGAGCCGGCAGTGACTCGCAGTATAAAGCTGAGTATCATCAGCATAGCTATGGGCTTGTGGGATATGCTTTGATACAATACTGAAGAGTTGAGAAACATAAAACAAGAATGATATGGGACTCAAGCAGCTGCCTTGAGGTACGCCACAGTCCAAAGGAAAGTTTTTGGATCTAGCACCTTTAACAAAAACATGTTGCTTTCTAGACGATAGATAAGATATGAGCCATTGTTGGATGTCACCAGCAATGCCAAACTGAGAGTGAAGTGTGTTGAGGAAAGTGCTGTGGTTTACGGTATCAAATGTCGCACTCAGATCCAAAAATAACAACAGGGTGCATCGTTGTTTGTCCATATTTAACATAATATCGCTGTGAATTTTTATCAAGCCTGTCTCTGTGGAGTAGTTTTTTCTGTAAGCAGACTGATAATCTGGAAGGGGAGCATGTTGTGAGCAGTGAAAAACAATCTGGTCAACCACCGCCCGCTCGACCAATTTTGATACGAAGGTCAAATTACTCACAGGTCTGTGGTTGGAAAATGAACACTCCAATCCTGCTTTCTTCAGCAGAGGGACAATAGTTGCATTTTCCCAACTATTACTGTAGGTACTGCACCATCTCTAAGAGAAAAATTCACCATTGTTGTAAGCACAGGGAGAAGTGATTCAAGGCAGTCCTTAAGCAGCCATGTTGGTATTGGATCGAGGATACAACTCAAACTTTTAGAAGATATAACCAGTTTGCGAACATCGTGTGCAGATAATGGTGTGAAGGAATCAAAAATCACATCAACACAGTGGAGTTCATCGCAGGGTTCAAAACTGTTAACTTTAATAGTGTCAATATTGTCTTTAATCTTTTGAATTTTATAACCAAAGAAATTTCCAAAGTCATTAGCAAGTTCTTCCGCATTGCCATGTGGTGGGAAAGAATCCACATCTGCTTTTGCACAGTGAGTTCACAACACCAAAAAGTTTTTTGGTATCACCCTGACAGTCGTGTATCTTTGTAGTGTAGTAATTTTTTTGCAGAATCAAGCTGAAATGAGTAACAATTGCGAAGTGAACGAAAATTTTGCCTATCTGATTTCAAACCTGATTTCCGATACAGCCTTTCAACTTTCCTGCACTGTGAGGGTAGTGTTTTTAAATCATTTGAATACCATGGCACTGTAGGTCTAGTGGTAATATCTTTGGTAACTACTGGAGCATGTTTGTCTAAAATGGAAATTAATGTTTCGTCGTAACAGGCCACAAGACATTCCAAATCCAACCAGTCTGTTTTAATTAAAGGTGATTCAGCAATATCCTCACAAAATTGGTCAATATTAATGTTCCGATATTTCCAAAATTTAATTTCCTTAGTTGAAAGCAATGTCCCTGGTATGTTCAGAACACATCTGAGTGACCAATGATCAGATAGTTTAAGTTCTGGTTGTGGTGGTGATATAAATAGATTATTGGTGGATCTTGTAATGATAAGATCCACGGTATGACTTGACTCGTGAGTTAGAAAACAGATATGTTGTTTCAAGCTAAAAGTATTCAGAATATCAGCAAACTTACAAGCATTAGAATTACTGTTATCATAAATACTAAAATCACCAGTCAGAATGAGTCTTTCAGGCTGGTGTAGGCATTATGCTAAATTGCTCATGCACGCTCAACAGCTTTGAGATTCAAAAGGCAGGCACTCCACTTGTCAATTTGTATAATAATGTTAACATCTCTATCATTGTAAACCAAATGTTTAAGCTCGTGGGTATGAACCCACAGTAAAATCCAAATAAGTGAATATGTACAGTATGAAAACATTGTCAAAAATCACAAAAATTCAGCAATGAATGCACTGAGAGGTTAGACTAGAATGATCCAGGTATTAAACACTTTCGACAGTGCAAAAAATAAGAAATGACAGTTCACTATACACAGAGCAAAAATGAGATCTCTGTGGAGCAGCATTATAGTGGCAGCAGCTAAATCAGTGCCCAAAAAATATATCATTTATCCTGAATGAAGGGTTAATGGCTGGAATAGCAAATCCACTAACATTTGGCGCCTGTTGGAATTTTCTAATAAAGTTAAGTCTGTTTTTGACAGACTTACAAGCATCAGAATTCCTGTTATCATTAACATGAATACTAAAATCACCAGTCAGAATGAGTCTTTCAGGGCACAATAAACATTCCTTAAGAGAATCATTAAATTCATGATAAAATGTTAATGTAGTAATTGGGTGAGCTTCAGAATAAGGAGGTCGGTATGAGATGATCAGCCGAAAAGTCACATGATGGGCAACAATTTGCCACTTAAAAAACTCAAAAGATGTCTTTTCTGCACTTCTTAGCAATTTAACCTTTAGTGTGTCTCTAAAAATAACTCCAGTACCACCACCTGACCTGGCAGATGGGCAGGGAACCCCAAGGAAGCTAAAACCTTGAGAGAAGAGGGCAGCCTCGCAAACAGTGTCATAGTCATTAAGCCATGTCTTAGTTAGACAAAATAGATCAAGATTAGAGTCAACAATATGATCCACTATAAGTAATATTTTATTTCTGACGGATCTAGCGTTCACAATTTAAAACAAGAAGTTTTTTTCAAATTGTTTATAAATTTTATCAAGTTTGATTTGAACTAAGTTTTTAAGATTTACACCTCTATTGGCGTCGCTGGACCTTTTCTGCCCCAAAATTTACATAATGAACTTAGCCTGATTGGTAGCTCATTAAAGTTGGTTACAGACACGTTATCATCCCACCCTTGTCCTTTTCTGCCCCAAACTTGTAGACCTACCCAGCATAATGCATCAACTTGAGCATCCTAAACTGCATGATGATGTAGGCTTGATCATTTAGTCTGCGGCCTGGACTTCTGTAAAATGATGGCCCTTGAGAAAAAATAATAATTTTGCCCCCAAACAAAGTAAATTGAATTTCAAGAATACAAAGAATAGGTTAAAACTTGCTGTGCTCCTGCTTGCTTTGTTTGACCTTTTCTCTCATCACCTCTTTGTAATCAAAATCCTATAAATCTTAACTTTACCCTTCCCCTTTTTTTCATTCTACGCCCTCCCAGCTGTATGTACAGATAGCAATTTTGTAAGTCTAGCTGCCCATAATTGCCTCTCTGCTCACAACTCAACCCTTACCTTCTCGTAGTACCAACCGCTATGCTCGTGCTTTGCAGCTAGAGTAAGTGAAGGGGCTCTGGTTATGGAAGGAAAACCTGATAAAACCCAAAGGGATAGGCCTCGTCAGTCTTGGCAGACAACTTTTCTAGGGGATGGAAAATTCTAATTTCAAACCAGGGTGATGGTGCTCATTAGTCTTAACAGACAACTATCTAAAGGGCCCCCACTCATAATTGGGGTTCTGCATAGGGTTGACATCTCCATCAGGCAAAAACAAATCTTTGACATGGAAACTTAAAAAAAAAAAACAAGCAATTGATATTTCAAGCTGTGATGCAGCCCTGTCCCTTACAAAAAAGAGTGTGTCAAACCTTGTCTGTGTTCCTGCAGGAACACATGTGGCAGACAAAAGACTTCACGTGTGGCAAACAAAAGTGACACACATGACAATGCATGAAATTGGAACTAATCCCCTGCGTGTCTAACAGGTAATCACACATGTGTTCACGTGTGGCTGACATGCATGTAAATGTGTGAAAATGAGTGTTTTAACAAGACATGAAAAAGTGTGGTAAAACAAGTTCCAACCTGTGACAAGAAGTGTGGCAAAGCGTGGCAAATTTTCAAGTTTTTTTTAACCAGCTTTACAGCTAAGCCATTGCATTATGCAAGGAGGCCCTCCTTTGGAAGTGTTTGAAAGTTAATATATGTTCTATGGATATGTAGACATACAGACACAGTCATTGCCACATCATAAGTATTACGCAAGGTTTTGTCAAAAATTTTGGTTTTCTTTCAAGTTGTAAAAGCAAAATGTGTTTAAATAGGAAGGTTACAATTTAAGTGTCACTTTCCTTGTTCAAATGTTTTATGACTCGAGTTGTATAACACTCAATTTTGTTGTGTTCATCCAATAATATTAAACTTATGAAACTGTTACTGAAAAAGTTTTGCCTCTGGAAGAACATGATAAAATGCAAGGACATGATGTTTTATACATGTAACCCCTAAATCTACTTCTTAAAAACAAATATAATGCAGGAAAATTAGAATGTCTTGTTGAAAACCGGCAATACATGTTTTTTTGTAAGAGGACTGCCTGGGAAAATTTCAAGAGGGACAAATAAATTTTATTATGTTAATTGGTTTTATTGGTCATAATTAAACTACTTTATCACAGCATACTTGTGATTTTAGCTTAAGACTACTTTCATGACTCTATGTCATGAAACTTCCTTTGGTTGTACATAGATGATTTTAAAAATATTCTTGAAATCTAAGTATCAAAAACTTAATTTTTGAATAACTTTCAAAACACTTCTTGAGACAATTAAATTTAGCTTCCCCCAAGCCTTCACACTTGCTTTTCGACATGACAATTTACCTTACATTGTTACGATGGATCAATACAATATTTTTGATGATGGGTATAATACTTTAGTTGGCAGAATCAAAGAAAGTGTGTTACTTTGTTAAGGTGGTAACAACTTGAATACTGCAGGAAAGATATGATATCCTCTAAATGATTACCAGCAATATGATTATGCAGTGGGGAAGAGAAGGATCATTTTATGTATGACAAAATTATTACAATTAATCATTAATCAGTTTTTTTTAATTTAAATTTATATTCATCACAGAATGATTCTAACTGTTTTATCTTTAGGCTATCTTTAAGCATACATTTTTGACTAGAACTAGACTAGAACGTACAAAAAATGAATAGTGTAAATGCAAAAGCAGTTTGATACCAAATTATTTATCAAATTTCTTTTCTCAAATTACTCTTCAGTAGATGCAAATATCTGCTCCTGTAAGACAAAATCGTACACCAAATTTGAAAGCTTGACTTTCGTCAAATAATTATTTTTTAATACTGAACAATTAGAGAAAGTTACTGGCTTACATGGTCTGTTAAAGAGATGATTATATTTCATATCTTTATTTGATTCCAGTGTAAAAGGAAGGGAAGTGGCAGAAAATTTGCACAACAGAAAAATCGGTATGTTGAATTGTTTTGGTAATCCTGATGAAAGCCATCTTGAGAAAAATTAATAGAATTTATCCGAAAATTGAATCTTTAAGTTAGGCCTACTTAGCAGGCTTAGAGTTACCTAGTTATCAAGTTATTTCTTAACATTTCAGGTGTTTGTTCTCAAAATATCTTACTCTTTACTCAAAAAGTGCAACGCATTCCTCAAAATATCATAAATTGTCCTAAATTTTTTTAAAGTATCTTTCCTAAATAATATGCAACATTTTCCCAAAGACTTTCAGGTTTTCCTCAAAATTTATAATTCTCAAAGTATTTCCTTAAAACTTCCTGACTTTTCCCTTAAAATTTCATTTCTTTTGTGTGTAGATGATGGACGGTAAACTGGGATTTTATTGATTGTCCCCACTCCCCCTTCCTTCAAAAAAGTCTAGCTAAGTCACTGCCTGATTCACTGGGTAACTCAATTGTGTTTCAACGAGATTAGTGTAATCCTGCTTTCTTTAAATAAAACTCACTTTACACCTCTCCACTGTCAGAGATCACAACAATCCTGTAGGTAGTGCATAATAAGGCAAAGAAAGCCAAGCAGGAAGTCACAACAAAAGCTTCTGTGGAGATCACTTTAGTAAAATTAAGTAAACATATACTATAGGTACATGTAGCTTGCACAGAGCAGTGTTTATCTTAATTGACTATCAAAGTTAAATAAATTCACTGTGTTGTTGGCACAAATATCTGTTTTAAGTGCATATCTATTTCCTAAGAAAAATTGTGTAATACCAAATTTTGAAAGCTTGACTTTCCTCATATATTTTTTTTTTTACAAAATACATATATCATTTTTTTGAATGAAAAAACCTTTAATAATTAATCAACTTTAAAGCCAAAAACTTGTGCCAACACATGGAAATACGTGTAAAACCCTGAAAACCTGTGTCAGAACAATAAAAGAGTTCTGTGAAAAAGTGTGTCAATGCATATCTTAATCCTATTAAAGTTAAATAAAATCACAGGATGAAGCGGTTGGCACAAATATCCGTTTGAAGTTCATATCTATTTCCTTGGAAGAATTGTGTAATACCAAATTGTGAAAGCCTGACTTTCCTCATATTATATTTTTTACAAAATACATATATTATGTTTTTGAATGAAAATACCTATAATACTTCATAAACTTTTAGGCCAAAATCATGTGCCAAGACATGGAAACACGTGTAAACCCCTGAAAACCTGTGTCAAAACAATGAAAGAATTATGTGGAAAAGTGTGTCAATGCGTGTCTTAAACCTATCAAAGTCAAATAAATTCACTGTGTGGTTGGTACAAATATCTGTTTTAAGTCCATATCTAATTCCTAGGAAGAATTGTGTACTACTAAATTTTGAAAGCTTGACTTTCCTCATATTATATCTTTTACAAAATACATATTGATGTTTTTGAATAAAAATACCTATAATACTTTATAAACTTCTAAGCCCAAAACATGTGCCAACACATGGAAATACGTGTAAACCCCTGAAAACCTGTGTTAGAACAATGAAAGAATTATGTGAAAAAGTGTGTCAATGCATGTCTTAATCCTATCAAACCTAAATAAATTCACTGTGTGCTTGGCACAAATATCTGTTTTAAGTCCATATCTATTTCCTAGGAAAAATTGTGTAATACCAAATTTTGAAGCCTGACTTTCCTCATATTATGTCTTTTACAAAATACATATTGATGTTCTTGAATGAAAATACCTATAATAAAGGCTTCATAAACTTTTAAGCCAAAAACATGTGCCAAGACATGAAAATACGTGTAAAACCCTGAAAACCTGTGTCAGAACAATGAAAGAGTTATGTGAAAAAGTGTGTCAATGCGTGTCTTAATCCTTTTAAAGTTAAATAAATTCACTGTGTGGTTGGCACAAATATTTGTTTTAAGTCCTTATCTATTTCCTAGGAAGAATTGTGTAATACCAAATTTTGAAAGCTTGACTTTCCTCATATTATGTCTTTTACAAAATACATATATTATATTTTTAAATGAAAATACCTATAATACTTCATAAACTTTTAAGCCAAAAGCCTGTGCTAATACATGGAAATACGTGTAAAACCCTGAAAACATGTGTCAGAACAATAAAAGAGTTTTGTGAAAAAGTGTGTCAATGCATGTCTTAATCCTATCAAAGTTAAATAAATTCACAGGATCAAGTGGTTGGCACAAATATCTGTTTTAGCTTCATATCTCTTTCCTAGGAAGAATTGTGTAATACTAAATTTTGAAAGCTTGACTTTCCTCATATTATGTCTTTTACAAAATACGTATATTATGTATTTGAATGAAAATACCTATAAAACTTTATAAACTTTTAGGCCAAAATCATGTGCCAACACATGGAAATACGTGTAAACCCCTGAAAACCTGTGTCAGAACAATGAAAGAGTTCTGTGAAAAAGTGTGTCAATGCGTGTCTTAAACCTATCAAAGTCAAATAAATTCACTGTGTGATTGGTACAAATATCTGTTTTAAGTCCATATCTATTTCCTAGGAAGAATTGTGTACTACTAAATTTTGAAAGCTTGACTTTCCTTATATTATATCTTTTACAAAATACATATTGATGTTTTTGAATAAAAATACCTATAATACTTTATAAACTTTTAAGCCCAAAACATGTGCCAACACATGGAAATACGTGTAAACCCCTGAAAACCTGTGTCAGAACAATGAAAGAGTTATGTGAAAAAGTGTGTCAATGCATGTCTTAATCCTATCAAACCTAAATAAATTCACTGTGTGGTTGGCACAAATATCTGTTTTAAGTCCATATCTATTTCCTAGGAAGAATTGTGTAATACCAAATTTTGAAGCCTGACTTTCCTCATATTATGTCTTTTACAAACTACATATTGATGTTCTTGAATGAAAATACCTATAATAAGGCTTCATAAACTTTTAAGCCTAAAACATGTGCCAACACATGAAAATACGTGTAAACCCCTGAAAACCTGTGTCAGAACAATAAAAGAGTTCTGTGAAAAAGTGTGTCAATGCGTGTCTTAATCCTTTTAAAGTTAAATAAATTCACTGTGTGGTTGGCACAAATATCTGTTTTAAGTCCATATCTATTTCCTAGAAAGCATTGTGTAATACCAAATTTTGAAAGCTCAAATTTCCTCATATTATATCTTTTACAAAATACATATATTATATTTTAAAATGAAAATACCTATAATACTTCATAAACTTTTAAGCCAAAAGCCTCTGCCAATACATGGAAATACGTGTAAAACCCTCAAAACATGTGTCAGAACAATGAAAGAGTTCTGTGAAAAAGTGTGTCAATGCATGTCTTAATCCTATCAAAGTTAAATAAATTCACAGAATCAAGTGGTTGGCACAAATATCTGTTTTAGGTTCATATCTCTTTCTGAGGAAGATTTGTGAATACCAATTTTTGAAGCTTGACTTTCCTTATATTATATCTTTTACAAAGTACATATATTATGTTTTTGAATGAAAATACCTATAAACTTCATAAACTTTTAAGCCCAAAACATGTGCCAACACATGGAAATACGTGTAAAACCCTGAAAACCTGTGTCAGAACAATGAAAGAGTCCTGTAAAAAAGTGTGTCAATGCGTGTCTCAATCCTATCAAAGTTAAATAAATTCACAGGATGAAGTGGTTGGCACAAATATCTGTTTTAAGTGCATATCTATTTCCTAGGAAGAATAGTGTAATACCAAATTTTGAAAGCTTGACTTTCCTCATATTATATCTTTTACAAAATACATATTAATGTTTTGAATAAAAATACCTATAATACTTTATAAACTTTTAAGCCCAAAACATGTGCCAACACATGGAAATACGTGTAAACCCCTGAAAACCTGTGTCAGAACAATGAAAGAGTTATGTGAAAAAAGTGTGTCAATGCGTGTCTTAATCCTATCCCTAAATAAATGCACTGTGTGGTTGGCACAAATATCTGTTTTTAAGGCCATATCTATTTCCTTAGGAAGAATTGTGTAATACCAAATTTTGAAGCTTGACTTTCCTCATATTATATCTTTTACAAAATGCATATATTATGTTTTTTGAATGAAAATACCTATAATACTTCATAAACTTTTAAGCCAAAATCATGTGCCAACACATGGAAATATGTGTAAAACCCTGAAAACCTGTGTCAGAACAATGAAAGAGTTATGTGAAAAAGTGTGTCAATGCGTGTCTTAATCCTATCAAAGTTAAATAAATTCACAGGATCAAGTGGTTGGCACAAATATCTGTTTTAAGTTCATATCTATTTCCTAGGAAGAATTGTGTAATTTTGAAGCTTGACTTTCCTCAGAATTATTACTTTTAATACTGAACAAGTAGAGAAAGTTACTGGTTTACATGGTCTCTTAAAGAGATAATTATATTTTACATTTTTATCTAAAACCAGTGGCATATCTAAAAGGAAGGAAAAGGGCCTTGTCAGGAATTTCTAAAAATCCAGAAAATTTGCACAACAGAAAAATCAGTTATTGAATTGTTTTGGTAATCCTGATGAAAGCCATCTTGAGAAAAATTAATAGAATATTTCCGAAAATTGAATCTTTAAGTTAGGCCTAATTAGCTGGTTAGAGTTATCAAGTTATTTCCTAACATTTTAGATGTTTGTCCTCAAATTATCTTACTCAAAAACTCCAATGCTTTCCTTAAAATATCATAACTTGTCCTAAAAATTTCTGAAGTATCTTTTCTAAAAGTATGCAACATTTTCCCAAAAACTTCTCAGGTTTTCCTCAAAATATCTTAATTTTCTTTAAAATGTTCTTATTTTCCCCTCAAAATACCCGAAGTCACTTTTCCTCAAATTTCAAAATTCTCAAAGTTTTTCTCTTAGAATTTCATTTCTTCTCTGTGTAGGGGAGGGAGGGTAAACTGGGCTTTTATTCATGATCCCCACTCCCCCTTCCTTTAAAAAAGTCTAGCTAAGTCATGGCCTGATTCACTGGGTAACACTATTGTGTTTTAACGAGATTAGTGTAATCCTGCTTTCTTTAAACAAAAACACACTTCACACCTCTTTACTGTCAGAGACCACAACAATCCAGCAGGTAGTGCATAACAAGGCAAAGAAAGCCAAGCAGGCAGTCACAACAAAGGCTTCTGTGGAGATCACTTTTGTGAAACCAAGTGAACCTGTACTATAGGTGCATGTAGCTTGCACAAAGTACAGTGTTTATCTTAATTGACTATCAAAGTTAAAATAAATTTACTGTGTGCTTGGTACAAATATCTGTTTTAAGTTCATATCTATTTCTAAGAGGACTTGTGTAATACCAAATTTGAAAGCTTGACTTTTCTCAAATTATGCATATTATGTCTTTAAAAAAATACATATATAATGTTTTGAATGAAAATACCTATAATACTTCATAAACTTTTAAGCCCAAAACATGTGCCAACACATGGAAATACGTGTAAAACCCTGAAAACCTGTGTCAGAACAATGAAAGAGTTATGTGAAAAAGTGTGTCAATGCGTGTCTTAATCCAATCAAACCTAAATAAATGCAGTGTGGTTGGCACAAATATCTGTTTTTAAGTCCATATCTATTTCCTAGGCAGAATTGTGTAATACCAAATTTTGAAGCTTGACTTTCCTCATATTATATCTTTTACAAAATGCATATATTATGTTTTTGAATGAAAATACCTATAATACTTCATAAACTTTTAAGCCAAAATTATATGCCAACACATGGAAATACGTGTAAAACCCTGAAAACCTGTGTCAGAACAATGAAAGAGTTATGTGAAAAAGTGTGTCAATGCGTGTCTTAATCCTATCAAAGTTAAATAAATTTACAGGATCAAGTGGTTGGCACAAATATCTGTTTTAAGTTCATATCTATTTCCTAGGAAGAATTGTGTAATTTTGAAGCTTGACTTTCCTCAGAATTATTACTTTTAATACTGAACAAGTAGAGAAAGTTACTGGTTTACATGGTCTCTTAAAGAGATAATTATATTTTACATTTTTATCTAAAACCAGTGGCATATCTAAAAGGAAGGAAAAGGGCTTTGTCAGGAATTTCTAAAAATCCAGAAAATTTGCACAACAGAAAAATCAGTATGTTGAATTGTTTTGGTAATCCTGATGAAAGCCATCTTGAGAAAAATTAATAGAATATTTCCGAAAATTGAATCTTTAAGTTAGGCCTAATTAGCTGGTTAGAGTTATCAAGTTATTTCCTAACATTTTAGATGTTTGTCCTCAAATTATCTTACTCAAAAACTCCAATGCTTTCCTTAAAATATCATAACTTGTCCTAAAAATTTCTGAAGTATCTTTTCTAAAAGTATGCAACATTTTCCCAAAAACTTCTCAGGTTTTCCTCAAAATATCTTAATTTTCTTTAAAATGTTCTTATTTTTCCCTCAAAATACCAAAGTCACTTTTCCTCAAATTTCAAAATTCTCAAAGTTTTCTCTTAGAATTTCATTTCTTCTCTGTGTAGGGAGGGAGGGTAAACTGGGCTTTTATTCATGATCCCCACTCCCCTTCCTTTAAAAAAAGTCTAGCTAAGTCATGGCCTGATTCACTGGGTAACACTATTGTGTTTTAACGAGATTAGTGTAATCCTGCTTTCTTTAAACAAAAACACACTTCACACCTCTTTACTGTCAGAGACCACAACAATCCAGCAGGTAGTGCATTACAAGGCAAAGAAAGCCAAGCAGGCAGTCACAACAAAGGCTTCTGTGGAGATCACTTTTGTGAAACCAAGTGAACCTGTACTATAGGTGCATGTAGCTTGCACAAAGTACAGTGTTTATCTTAATTGACTATCAAAGTTAAAATAAATTTACTGTGTGCTTGGCACAAATATCTGTTTTAAGTTCATATCTATTTCCGAAGAGGACTTGTGTAATACCAAATTGTGAAAGCTTGACTTTTCTCAAATTATGCATATTATGTCTTTAAAAAAATACATATATAATGTTTTGAATGAAAATACCTATAATACTTCATAAACTTTTAAGCCCAAAACATGTGCCAACACATGGAAATACGTGTAAAACCCTGAAAACCTGTGTCAGAACAATGAAAGAGTTATGTGAAAAAGTGTGTCAATGTGTGTCTTAATCCAATCAAACCTAAATAAATGCACTGTGTGGTTGGCACAAATATCTGTTTTTAGGTCCATATCTATTTCCTAGGAAGAATTATGTAATACCAAATTTTGAAGCTTGACTTTCCTCATATTATATCTTTTACAAAATGCATATATTATGTTTTTGAATGAAAATACCTATAATACTTCATAAACTTTTAAGCCAAAATCATGTGCCAACACATGGAAATACGTGTAAAACCCTGAAAACCTGTGTCAGAACAATGAAAGAGTTATGTGAAAAAGTGTGTCAATGCGTGTCTTAATCCTATCAAAGTTAAATAAATTTACAGGATCAAGTGGTTGGCACAAATATCTGTTTTAAGTTCATATCTATTTCCTAGGAAGAATTGTGTAATTTTGAAGCTTGACTTTCCTCAGAATTATTACTGTTAATACTGAACAAGTAGAGAAAGTTACTGGTTTACATGGTCTTTTAAAGAGATAATTATATTTTACATCTTTATCTAAAACCAGTGGCATATCTAAAAGGAAGAAAAAGGGCCTTGTCAGGAATTTCCAAAAATCCAGAAAATTTGCACAACAGAAAAATCAGTATGTTGAATTGTTTTGGTAATCCTGATGAAAGCCATCTTGAGAAAAATTAATAGAATATTTCCGAAAATGGAATCTTTAAGTTAGGCCTACTTAGCTGGTTAGAGTTATCAAGTAATTTTTTAACATTTTAGATGTTTGTCCTCAAATTATCTTACTCAAAAACTCCAAAGCTTTCTTTAAAATATCATAACTTGTCCTAAAAATTTCTGAAGTATCTTTTCTAAAAAATATGCAACATTTTCCCAAAAATTTCTCAGGTTTTCCTCAAAATATCTTAATTTTCTTTAAAATGTTCTTATTTTCCCCTCAAAATACCCAAAGTTACTTTTCCTCAAATTTCAAAATTCTTAAAGTATTTCTCTTAGAATTTCATTTCTTCTGTGTGTAGGGGAGGGAGGGTAAACTGGGATTTTATTTATGATCCCCACTCCCCCTTCCTTCAAAAAAGTATAGCTAAGTCACTGCCTGATTCACTGGGTAACTCTATTGTCTTTCAACGAGATTAGTGTAATCCTGCTTTCTTTAAACAAAAACACACTTCACACCTCTCCACTGTCAGAGACCACAACAATCCAGCAGGTAGTGCATAATAAGGCAAAGAAAGCCAAGCAGGAAGTCGCAACAAAGGCTTCTGTGGAGATCAGTTTAGTAAAATTAAGTAAACCTATACTATAGGTACATGTAGCTTGCACAGAGCAGTGTTTATCTTAATTGACCATCAAAGTTAAATAAATTCACTGTGTGGTTGGCACAAATATCTGTTTTAAGTTCATATCTATTTCCTAAGAGGAATTGTGTAATACCAAATTGTGAAAGCTTGACTTTTCTCAAATTATGCATATTATGTCTTTTACAAAATACATATATAATGTTTTGAATGAAAATACCTATAATACTTTATAAACTTTTAAGCCAAAACCTGTGCCAACACATGGAAATACCTGTAAAACCCTGAAAACCTGTGTCAGAACAATGAAAGATTTATGTGAAAAAGTGTGTCAATGCGTGTCTTAATCCTTTTAAAGTTAAATAAATTCACTGTGTGGTTGGCACAAATATCTGTTTTAAGTTCATATCTATTTCCTAGAAAGATTTGTGTTATACCAAATTTTGAAGCTTGACTTTTCCTAAAATCATTTTGTTAATATACAACCGTATGTTGAAGTCAAAATTTTGAATACATAAGTTTTAGTTTCACTAAAAACCTATTACATAGGAGCTGAAAGTCATGTGCACAAGTAATGGAACCGGGGCAGGGGAATTTGGCAGGAGCTAGGGCATGTTACCCCTCACTTTTTTCTGAAAATGACAAACGAAGAGTCCCCTTTCAAAAGTGAAAAGTGCAGGCCCTCAATAACAGTTGAAGGTGCAATTACTGGTGGCATGCGCAGCTTTGAAAAAAATGAAATTAAGTGCCCCTTTTAAAATGAAGTACTGCATTAACTCTGTTGATTTGGATTCACTATATCTACAGACTGGAGGACATATGTCTATGACTTAAGAAGTAGCCGCTAAGAGGCTGTGCCACCCTCACCTAAGCTTCCTATGCACCCCTAGTTATGTGGTTATTCAAACTTTCATGATTGACTTCTCTCACAAGATACGTAGAGTGAATGTTTGGTTCCATTCAATAATTACACAGTAGGAACTTATGAAGAATGTAGTGTCAACTAAATGTGCAAGGCATAAAGAGGCAATAAATTAAAATAACATTAAAAATCTTTGATAATTGGATGTGCAAGATTCACAAGTTTCATTGGTTTACCTTTATTATGCAGCTACACTACTAAAATTTGCATGCTTTTTCATATATTGTGAACATTAATCTAAGTTTGTCCAGTAGCGTGGCTAGGCACTGCATTTGGGAGGGAGGAGGGGAGTTTGGCAGGGTTTTTGGGGAGAGGTTAATGATGCAATTAATAATTACAATATATTGTGAAACTTGGGGCTCATGCCTCCGCCCTCTCTGGCTATGCCCCCGTCTCCTCTGGCTATGCCTCTGAATTTATTTTAAGACTGTTTGTAGTATTAGTCGAAGTAATTTATAAACTTGTTTTATATTGTGCTATTTTCATCCAACCCCTCTGGAAATATCAATTAAACCAGCCTACTTTTTGCATTACAAAAATATGCAGATCATGTCATGCACATACATGCTTCTGAGTTTATTATAAGACTGTTTGTAGTATAGTTGAAGTGATTTATAAAATTGTTTTCTAATGTGCTATTTTCATCCAACCCCACATTAGAAATATCAATGAAACCAGCCTACTTTTTGCATTACAAAAATATGCAGTCATGGAGCTCCATGATACAATTTCCTCCTATTCAAGTTAGCAGAGCTACAGACTAGTTGTTGCCTCCACAATAAACTTTGGGAATTGGACAGTCACAATGGCAGCCATTTCTAAGAAATCTGAGCAAAGCTCTTTGTTTACAAACAAATCCTAGACTGTTTGCTTTCATGCTTGAGTGAGTTTGGTGATTTAACTTACAAGATTAGTGGCTGTTATTAGATTATGCTACATGTGTTAAATTTAAAACCTTGTTTTGTGTTAAAAGGAATCCATGGTAGCATAGGCCCTAGCATAGGTAGCTAGAAAATTTAATTGGAAGGCAATGATTTGTGTGTGGGGACAGAGGGGAAGGGGGGCAAGGATGAACATCCTCTTAATTATATAGATAATAAAGGATGTTTTGTATTCTTAAATACAAAATAAAAGATAATTTTTGAGAAGGAAAGAAGGGGAAGGGGGCAAGTGTATTATTGCCCCAATGGTGAGTTGTGCATATGCATGGTAGATATCTCCAAAGGAACTTGAATATAATTATGTAGCATTTATGTTGATTTTTGTTAGTGCTTAACTGCTCTCCTTTTCAGTATTTCATTGCAAAAGTAAATATACAAAACAAATGAATTAAATCAGAAACCAGCCCTGGCTGAATGCCAGCATTGAATGCCGGCATGAATCCCACCCATAATCAGAGGTGTAAGAATCAGGGAGGCAGAGGGAAACTTTCCTCCTATGAGAGAAATTTTGAAATTATTATTGGATATTTGGGTTAAATTTTCCGAAGCATTGTCCAAAAGTTCCTGGAAAACTCACCCCAAAAATCTAGCAGCAACTTTTGATGGAAACTTTATTAACTACTGCAATTTTTCCACTTGTCACCAGGAAATATGGGGGGAGTATTTATCCCCTGAGAAGTGACCTTTCCTATGCCCCTGGGTTTAATTTAATACTTGTTCAATATTTGTATTTCATAAAAGTATTAACATTCAGAAAATTAGTAAAAGGAACATAATTCATTTCAAGATTTAAATATTTGTTCAAATTTAATGCAATTATTTTCACTGTATATGTGAACGAAAAAATAATTTTCTTAACTCTACATTGCGTTTTAACTAGCCTTTCAGGTATGTGAATGTACCTCATGTGCCTACATGCCTTTTGATGCATTGCTAATCCCAAAACAAAAGTCTATAACCATTATTTGGATACAATTATTATTATTAGTAGTAGTAGTAGTAGTAGTAGTATTAATACTAGTAGTAAACAAAGTAGTCTAGTAACCAGTAGTATTAGTGAGTAGTAGTAGTAGTAGTAGTAGTAGTAGTAGTAGTAGTAGTAGTAGTAGTTGTAGTAGGTGTAGTAGTAGTATTTTGATGCATGATTGCAAACTGTAATGAAATCATTGTTATGGAAAACTTGAATTAAACCACTGACAATAATTAGAAAATAAGAAAGAGAATATTTACCTGTAACATGAAATGAGAAAGAGAAACAAATATGAATTTTCTTCACTGTGAAAAAATTTAGGTGGGATATACCCGTACAATATGCTATACTGTACATATTCGGGCAATAAACTAAAATTTAAATGAAGATATCATAAAATCATCAATTACCCCAATTTGCTGATGATATTTTAAAATAGGCCCAATTTGGTAATAACTTTGACCCTAGCAAATTTCCACTTTCCAATAATTATCGTTTGCCTCAGTGACATGTCTTAGGTGGGATATTGGGTGCTTAATTATATCCAGAAGTGAGAAATCCTCCCCCTACCCCACCCCCATATTTTGTCAGTCACAAATTAAAAAAAAATCTACATATCAAGTGACTCATGGAGAACAGACTGACAGAGATATTGATATTAATTATTTATATCAACTAACTTATCTTAACAAAACTCTTCCAGCTTGCATAAAAAATCTTCAATTTTGGACCAAAAACCATTGATTTTGAGCAAAAAGCTTCAATTCTGTCTGAGTCCATCATCTTCACTTTTAAACTAACTCAAAAATTCTCAATTTTTGTAATAAAATTTTCAATTTAAGGCCAAAAACTTAAATTAAGAGCCAAAAATATTTTGCACAAAAGATAATCCATTCTGAACTAAATGTCAAGTCACAAACTTTACAAATGATTTAGGGGGAAAGTTTAAATTTAGGGAAATAAATTTTAAATTTAGGGAAATAAATTTTCAATTTTGGACCAAAAATTTTCAATTTTGGACCAAAAATCTTCAAGTTTGTTTGAAACAAATAGTACAATTTAGGGCCAATAGTCTTTAAGTTTGGACTGCAATCAAACTTTTAGAGACTATTAATTTTGAACCAATTTAGGGAGGAGAAATTGATAGTAGATACAAAAAAATTAATGGGTTTACCCTCCCCCTTCTCAAAGGTAATTAAAAGCTAGATATGACCCTGGTTGTCCCTCCTCCCCACCCCACCCACCCTGGCATTAAGCTAGTGTATAATATATAATATACTTCAAGTAATAAAACTTAAGTTACAATGAACATCTACCTGCAAGCATTATGGTCATAATGACCACCATGATGAATCAAAGTTGGCTCACCTGCCTAACTTGCCACTGTCAGTATTTTAGCAAAGACTCATAAAAAGTTATCTCTTTTAATGATATTAAATTGGTGGCAGTATTTCTTCAAGAATAGTCCAGTGGCTAAATAAAATTTTGTGTCCTGTGAAATCATGTTTTGTCACGTGTTCATGACACAGGTTTTCTCTTGTTTTATGTATGACACGCATTGTCCTATTCGACACAGGAAAACCTGTGAAGTGTAGTTTCCATGTTTTAGGTGTAAAAGAGTGTCAATCAGTGTTTTCTGTGAAATGAGTGAGAAAGAGTGTCAAACAGTGGCAAATACCAGGGATTATCCTGTGTTTTCATGCGTGTTAATGCATGAAATTGGAACAGCTGACACAGGTTTTTTTTGTAAGGGACGTATGATCTCAAGGGACCTAACCATACATTGGGTACAAGATGATCAAAGTATGACTCCAGGGGAGAAAGCCTATGGGAAGCCATTGGACTGAAGAGCAGGAAGCAGAAAGGCTTTTGTGGTGACATGCCAGTAAATGCAAGAATCCAAACAAGGATAGGATGCTGGAATGTCTGGACCTTATTTAAATCTGGAAAGACTGCAGTACTGGTTAAGGAGATAAGAAGATATTACATCCGAGTGCTAGGAATCAGTGAGTTAAGATGGACTGGTTTAGGGAAATTGGCCCTGGAGAGATGATACTTTACTTAAGCAGTGAAAATAATCATGAAAGAGGTGTCACTATTTGCATAGCAAAAGAATTGAATAGAAGCTTAGAGTGTAAACCAATTACAGACTAAATCATAAAAGCAAGATTCAATACAAAATTTATGAATATGACGATTGAACAGATCTATATTTCAACAGAGCAAGCCAGTGATGAGGCAAAGGATGAATTCTACGAGCAGCTGCAAAGAGTTATTGATGTGGTGCAGAAGCATAGCATGTTAGTGGTAATGCGAGACGCTAACGCAAAGGTTGAAATATGTAATGATGGAAAAGAGATCATTGTGGAAAGCCAAGGAATGGGAGTCATGAAGAATAATGGAGAGCGTTTTGCTTAGGCTTGGGCGGTATACCGGTACTCACGTAAGTACCGGTACTGGTACTCATGAATACCGGAAGTCAAAAAGTTTGTTACTACAACTGGTACTACCGAAAAGTACCGTTGGCAACTCTAAGATATAAATACTATTAAGCCAAATCATGCGTTTTCAATACCTAAGTCATATAAATCACATTACATTTACCTCGCAAGAGGCTTGTATTTAATCCATTTATCAAAACACCACTGTTAGAAACCCTCTGTAATTATTCCCAAAGCTGCTAACAATCTCACACACACATAACCAAACTATTACCAGTAATCCATATACGTTGAATGATATTGGGATTCCCCACCTGCCACTAGTGCAGACCGAATCGTACCTGGGCCTATGCAAATTACGTACTGCGCAAGTCATTCCATTATTTTGCAACCAGTCACAAAAACAGTTGAAACTATTTGTCATGCCCGTTTTTAACCATACAAGACCCGGCCCAGCTAACACACTGATCTAAATATATGACTGGTACATACAGTGTACATCACAATGATGTTGTACATTGCATTATTAAGGCCTTGCAAACCATTCATGTGCACATGTTCAGAGCTTACAAAATTCGCCATGTTTTTTTTAATCGTGGAAATTTTAAGATATAAACCATGGCTTTACACAGCCCTTGTATCTATTTTCGAGGCAATTTTGCTGTAACAAAATGAAAAGTTAGTTCATGATTGACCAAGTGATATCTATCTTCATGTGTGTTTGCCAAATGCTGAAATTTACCTGAATTTTGTTAGAATAAGTTGTTTTTTAGTATAAATTATTAAGAAAAGAAAAAAAAAAAAACCTAATTTTCTGACATTTAATCACTTAATTTTCTTTGAATATTTTTTTAAAAACTGGGAAAGACATCAGTTTATATCAATCACAATAAAGGAGGTAAAAATAAATATTTCCCTCCCCGATACATCCCACCGTTACTCTATGAACATGCCCGCAATCATTTATTTCATGTATTAGTACTGCATACATGTGTCTATGATGTTAGTGTGATACTACGTCGAATATACCAAGCACACAGTGATAGTTTTTTACCTTTCTACGTACGTAAGAAGAACCGGTACTATAAATAGTACCGGGACTGTCTTAACGAAAGTACAAACCTGGACAAACTAGAACTGTGTATAAATCAAACAAACTGAAGTAAACCGAAGTAAGAGTATGCGAGAGAAGATTATATCTAATAGGAGGAATGGAGGTAGAAATGAAGAATGGAAACAGATAGAAACTGTACACCACAAGACAGCCATGAGAGTACTCAGGAAGAGACAGGTTCGAACAAGCCCTGGATAACTGCCGAGACATGGAGTGCAACAGGAGAAAGCTTTTCAAACAACAAATGGAATGAACAACAAATGCTAAATCTGTACGTATCAGGCTGACCATACAAAGTGATTATGAGAAAAAGAATAGTGTGAAAAGGAGAGTACGTGAGGACAAAAGAAGAATGGTAGATGATGCAACAAAGATACGGAAGAAGCAGCATCAAGAGGTGACATGAACAGCATCAAGAGGTGACATGATTGTACAAGATTACAAATAAATTATGCTATAAAGGAAGAAAGAAAAGTGCAGGAATAAGAAGCAGAGATGGAGAATTAATTACAGGAGAAGATGAGATAAGGGATAGATGGAAGGATCATTTTGAAACCACGTTAAACCAACCAATGGTAGAAGCTATAAATAATGAGCTAGACGAGTTATTGGATACTCATGACGAAGAGTTACAGATAGATGAAAGTAGAATTACAACCCAAGAAGTGGGAATTAACAACAAGACATCAATGATGTTATAGCTCAACCGATAGTAGTGCAAAAACCAATAGACTGGTTTTATTTTAAAAGCAATTTTATTTTTGCCATATTTTATATTTTCAATTTGAAATTCAAAGAGAAAGATTTTCTTGAAGTCTACTCATTTATTAGGCAATTATTCATTATGTTAAATTTCAACAGTTTTAGTTTCAAAGAGAGCGTGTATTGTTACTCCAGTTTACTCCGCTAAGCGTAGCGGGGATATATACGAGAGTTATACTTACCTTCCATGCTATAAATATGCAATCTGGTCCAATGACCTGATTCTAATGCACTTCTAACCGACTGTAAAAACAGAGTTACCAGCCCAGCTTTGACCTCCATAATATCTCTAATAACCTCACTTAACATTCCACCAGGGCCTGAACGAGAGGGAGGCGGGCCGGGATGTATGGAAGGCAAGTATAACTCTCGAAATATCGCCGCTACGCTTTAGCGGGTAAATTAACTTCAAGCTATACCTTACCTTCCATGCTATATTTGAAGATATGCAATCAGGTTGCAACCGTGGAACACAAGGGAGTTCATGTGAAGCCCAATTTTTAAAAGGCTGGTCCTAATACTCACACTAGTTTAATCATATTTAAAGGACTAGATACCGTATCCTCTTCAGGACGAAAAACCTCTGAATAGAAATTACTATAAAATATAAACCACTCCTAATTACAGTCAAACCGACCATGTCACTACCCGTTACCAGTAACTGAGGCAAACGTCGTATGAACCAGAGTTAGAAACTCGGAAAACATGCCACTCAAAAGAATGTTCGGACACGATATAAACATCATAGTAGTGTCTAACATTCGTCAGCACGCAACTTCACAAGAGCAAAAGTTGGCAGGGAAACATGAACTTCGTTAAGTAATTCAAGCAAATACAAGGGAATAACTGTGGCATGCATTTCACAATTATCCCATGAAAAGGAGGTATGCCTGGAACCTGGGTGCATACCCTGGCTGTTCCATGAACAGTACCGACCACTTTTAAAAATTGCTTTTGGACGATCCATCAGGGGAAAGTGTCTCGCAACACAGTACGATGAGATCTCTGTGACCATTAGTTAAGGCACTGCTTACAAATTTGGCCTGCAATTTTGAAGCAACGAGTTAGTCACATCATTTCACAAGAATAACTTTGCATCATAACATTGAGGTATAAATAGGTCTATGCTCATACTTCATTTCACCTTTCCCCAGCAGCAAAGACAAACAATGCCAACATTAATTACAGTTACTACATATATTATAAAGGAATGCCATTATATTCTGATGTGTGTGACTAAGAATACCATGTAACACTAATTGTTATCTTGAAGAAGCCTTGGAGAGGTGAAACTGTATACAGTTTTGTGGTTTGGGAAACAAAGAAATATATAACTTTTACTCTGATCGGCCTTGCTTCATTTGAGATGTTCCTGGTTTTAAGCAAAGCCATTTGTAATGAAAAAAAAGTATGTAATTGTAATGCTGAACACCGGCTGCACACTTTTAAGAGCAATTCCAAAGACGCCAGACGTCTAGCTCAGAAAGCGACAGAACAAGTGCTGGCTCGAACGAGAAATGACAATGACCTTCTTTGGGAGGAAGGGGGAAAGGTGCACAAAAAGCACTTCTGCGCCTAGTAGAGTGTAAAAAGCAGAAAACTCTTAACTTAAGCATCAACTTCCCAAGTGGGCATGTGGGGGACTCAAGCAGAGCTTCCCTGTGTACTAAAGACAACTTGCGTGACCCACAAGGACGCAAGAAGCTAAAGAAGGTTTGTTTGTTTATCTCCCAGTGGTCGTGAGTCAGTGACCGTTGACCTAAGTGGAAAAACCTTGGTGGATGGCTGCAATGGCTATACTAAAGCCTGTGACTGAACCGAGTCTGGGAGAGGACCCTCCCAATACAAGGGAGGAAGGGAGGGGGAGGGGTTAACGACTCCTCAGAAAAACCGCGATCCGTGGCTAAACTTCAAACGGTTAAAGACTACGTTAAGTTGTAGTAGTGTCTCATTAATGTACCGTAAAACTAATACTGTACGCTCTACAGGTACTTAACTAACAAGCAGTGAAGCTGCATGGAACTGCTTTATTAAGGTGTTAAGATACGTGCTGTTTGTCTTTAACAAATACCCTGATTGTGGGACTGTCTATCAAATGGCCACCTATGTCAAAAAACTAACTTACGTGAAGTTAATTTTTGAAAGGGGGTTTAACGTACTACGTCAACTGTACGAAACCGTTAACTACAAAGCCGTTAACCCAATCACTGGGGTTGAAATAATGAAAGTGTTAACGTCCTGTGTATACTATACGGGCCGTTAACTCCGTTAAAATCAATTCACCACGAAGCTAAGAAGCTAGTGGCTACGTGGGGGGACTACCGCCGTACTAAGTACGCGCCCCCATTAAGTAATATAGAGCCGCATGGATCTACGACAACGTCAACGTGCTACGTATGTTCTACGAGCCGTCCGCCCAATTTGCCTCTGTTCACCGCGGAGCAACGAAGCTAGTGGCTATGCGAGGAAGACTACTGCCGTACTCGGTATGTGTCCCCAACGCAATAGCTATCAGTAAAACTGAACTGCCTGAATCTACGATAGCGTTAACGTACTACATATGTTATATGAGTCGTTACCTCAGTATACTTCTATTCACCATGGAGCCATGAAGTTAAGTGGCTATGTGTGGGAGACTAAAGCCATACTCAGTATGCGCCCCTGTTGGAATAACTAAATACACTGGAGCCATATGGAATCGGTAGAGTTCACGTGCTACATACTGTGTGAGCTGTTAACTCTGTTTGTTTCACTATAGAGCTAAGAAGCTGGTGGCTACGTGTGGGGGATAGCACTGTTCACAGTACGTGTCCCTGTAAGAATAACGGCCGTGAAACAAAGAAATATATAACTTTTACTCTGATCGGCCTTGCTTCATTTGAGATGTTCCTGGTTTTAAGCAAAGCCATTTGTAATGAAAAAAAAGTATGTAATTGTAATGCTGAACACCGGCTGCACACTTTTAAGAGCAATTCCAAAGACGCCAGACGTCTAGCTCAGAAAGCGACAGAACAAGTGCTGGCTCCGAACGAGAAATGACAATGACCTTCTTTGGGAGGAAGGGGGAGGGGGGGAAAGGTGCACAAAAAGCACTTGCGCCTAGTAGAGTGCGCAAAAAGCAGAAAACTCTTAACTTAAGCATCAACTTCCCAAGTGGGCATGTGGGGGACTCAAGCAGAGCTTCCCTGTGTGCCAAAGACAACTTATGTGACCACAAGGACGCAAGAAGCTAAAGAAGGTTTGTTTGTTTATCTCCCCAGTGGTCGCGAGTCAGTGACCGTTGACCTAAGTGGAAAACCTTGGTGGATGGCTGCAATGGCTATACTAAAGCCTGTGACTGAACCGAGTCTGGGAGAGGACCCTCCCAATACAAGGGGAGGAAGGGAGGGGGGGAGGGGGGTTAACGACTCCTCAGAAAAACCGCGTATCCGGTGGCTAAACTTCAAACGGTTAAAGACTACGTTAAGTTGTAGTAGTGTCTCATTAATGTACCGTAAAACTAATACTGTACGCTCTACAGGTACTTAACTAACAAGCAGTGAAGCTGCATGGAACTGCTTTATTAAGGTGTTAAGATACGTGCTGTTTGTCTTTAACAAATACCCTGATTGTGGGACTGTCTATCAAATGGCCACCTATGTCAAAAAACTAACTTACGTGAAGTTAATTTTTGAAAGGGGGTTTAACGTACTACGTCAACTGTACGAAACCGTTAACTACAAAGCCGTTAACCCAATCACTGGGGTTGAAATAATGAAAGTGTTAACGCCCTGTGTATACTATACGGGCCGTTAACTCCGTTAAATCAATTCACCACGAAGCTAAGAAGCTAGTGGCTACGTGGGGACTACCGCCACTAAGTCGCACGCCCCATTAAGTAATATAGAGCCGCATGGATCTACGATAACGCCAACGCTACGTATGTTCACGAGCCGTCCGCCTAATTTGCCTCTGTTCACCGCGAGCAACGGTTAGTGGCTATGCGAGGAAGACTACTGCGTGACTCGGTATGTGTCCCCAACGCAATAGCTATCAGTAAAACTGAACTGCCTGAATCTCACGATAGCGTTAACGCACTACATATGTTATATGAGTCGTTACCTCAGTATACTTCTATTCACCATGGAGCCATGAAGTTAAGTGGCTATGTGGGAGACTAAAGCCATACTCAGTATGCGCCCTGTTGGAATAACTAAATACACTGGAGCCATATGGAATCGGTAGAGTTCACGTGCTACATACTGTGTGAGCTGTTAACTCTGTTTGTTTCACTATGGAGCTAAAGAAGCTGGTGGCTACGTGTGGGGGATAGCACTGTTCACAGTACGTGTCCCTGTAAGAATAACGGCCATGGAACTCTGTAGCTACTGGCTACTGGTCGCTTTACAATGCAGCTGTGCTGCTGGTGTGTACCGTTAATTCCGTTTGTATCTATTCACCACGGAGCTGCATAGCCGGTGGCTACGTGTGGGGGACTACCGCCGTACTCAGTACGCGTCCCAGTAAGAATAATAGCCGCGGAACTTTGTAGCACATGGCTACTGGCCGCTTCACCATGCAGTTGTGCTGCTGGTGGGTACACTTCCAGTCTTACCGTACGTTGTATGTTATAGAGTGTAAGTCCTGTGGGGCCGTAAGGGCTTGTTCACCAGAGCCGTGTAAAGTTTAGCTGCGATACCGTATGGACCCATACGGGACTGAACAACGGAGCCGTATGGGTCGGTAAAGTTTAGCTATGGAACCGTATGAACCCGCACAGGTCCATTCAGTGGACCCGTAAATCTGTGGCATGGATCGAAACTCATGTCTAGGAGCCATAGGGACCGATGTATGGGCCGTTGAATGGGCCTGTAAAGCTGTGGTACTCTCAGGTTTACCGTATACTGTATGTTAACCTTTATAGTTTAGCGGAATGTCACATTCAACGTAGAAAGTATATCCAGGGTAGTTTGGACTGTCGTGGAACTACGTAAAAATAAAATAGCTCTTGTGATGCTATACCTCCTGTGGAGATTGTTTTCTTATCACTCGATAAGACCCATATGGAGCCGTAGGGCCGTATCACAGACCCATGAAACCAAGCCATGGAGCCGTATGGACCCGTACAGAGCCGATCGCTGGAGCCGTAGGGCTGTATCCCGGACCCATACAGAGCTGTCCAATGGACCCGTAAAGTCGTATCATAGACCCGTACGGAGCCGTGAAACTAAGCGGTGAGGACCCATACGGAGCTTATCACCGGAGCCATGCGGACCCGTATGGACCCGTTGAAGTCATCCAATGGCTTTACTGTGAGCCATAGAATTACTTGTAACTCACTTTCAACGCCATCACTTGTGGCCCTACACGGAACCGTGGTCTACGGCAGTGTAAAAAGAAGTTACCCACTACTACCTGCGCCTCACTGACTCAGTATCATCGAGACGTGGATGCTAGTATGTGTGGTTTATTCTAAGCTACGTCTCAAGACACCACTGAGCTAATCAAAATAGTCTCAGAAATAACTTACGTTCAACAAACCTCTGCCCGCGGTCCTTCCAACTCAGTAGCGTTGAGTCGGGGACCTCCCAGGGGTAAGTCAGTATAAGCTAGTAGGGTGCTAGTATTGTGTGGTTTATTCTAAGCTATGTCTCAAGATGCCACTTAGCTGATCAAAATAGTCTCAGACATAAGTTACGTCCGACAGACCTCTGCCCGCGGTACTTCCAAAACAGTAGCGTCGACTAGGGGACTTCCAGGAGAAGAAGAGGAAGGGGGGGGGGGGCGGGGGTAATTCAGTATAAGCTAATAAAGTAGACTGCTGCCTCAGACCACCGCAGCTCAGTAGCGTCGAGCCGTGGGTCATGGTTTAAGTAGAAAACTCTGAGAGACCATAATGATTTATATATATCGCCTCTTGGCGTCTTATTTTTCAGTATATATTTACGTAAATATATCTATATAAATATATATGTATATATAAATTTACTCCCGCTAAGCGTGAAGGGATATTTACTGAGAGTTATACTTACCTTCCATGCTATTGATATATGCAATCTGGTCACATGACCTGATTCTAACGCACTTCTAACCGAACCTAAGAAAAACAGTAACCAGCCAGGCCCTAACCTCCCTAATACCACTGTACTACCACTTCACTCAACCTTCCACCGAGGCCTGAACGAGAGGGGAGGGAGGGGATGCATGGAAGGTAAGTATAACTCTCAGAATATCCCCGCACGCTTTAGCGGGTAAATTTACTTCAAGTTATACCTTACCTTCCATGCTATTAATATATGCAATCAGATTGCAATTGAGGAACGGAAGGAAGGGAGTTCAGACCGAAGCACATTTTTTTTTTTTTTTTTTTAATGGCTGGTACTTAACTCGCACTAGTCGAAAACCCACGGAAGGAACGAAAACTTTCTCCTCGTAAGGACGAAAAACCTCCGAATAGGAACTATCAGAAATAGCAACCCATTACAAGTTATGGCAAGGAAACAGAGAACACTCTGAGGAGAATAACTGAGGTAAAACGTCTACAGAACAAAGTTGAATCATACGTGAAAAACACGCAAATGCAAACTGACAGTGAACAGAAGCAAACTGTAAACCACGCTTAAAGCGCACGACTAAAACTCACAAGTTCGCCAGACCACCGGAGCTGGTCAAAAAGCATTAAATGAACAAACCGTCTGTAAAGGTAAACTAAGCAGAAACATCAGAACCGCTGTTAGTAAAACGAAACGAAATGAAATGCGCCAAAAAGTGGCAAAATTCCGTTGGGAAAGAACGAAAGAACAATTGCCAAAACAACGGCAAAGTTTCAGTTAGAATAAACAAACGAAATAACCAGAGCCCTAACAACGGCCGAAATTAAACGTGAGTGAAAATGAAGGAACGAAAACGTTAAGACAAATAACGAAACAACTTCAAAAGAACGGAATAAGGAAAGAACACCCACCTCAAGAAGGGAGTGGTCCTCTTCCAGAAAGCACGGCCCGTGCAACTCCGCCCTGATAGTCCGGAATATCCACCAGGTAAGCTGAGATTTAACGTGGCTGGCGTTTTCCACACTGCAGCACGAAGGATCTCGTGAAGGGGAACCCCACCAAAAAGCGCAATTGACGCAGCTATGCCTCGCACCTGGTGTGCCTGAACCGAAGGTTCCCGCCAACAACGCGACCTATTATATGTGATCGCCTCGAACGATCCAACGAAAATCGTATCACGAGATGTTGGAAGGACACGACGCGTTGTTGGAAGGACACTAAAAGAGCGGTGACGTCCTTCCAAAAGATTGCGGATGCTTGATATAGTGTTTGAGACATCGAACGGGACACCAGACTTTGTCCTCCGTCGCGCCAGAAAACGAGCGCAGCGCCGGAAGGAAAATAGGTTCCGGTAGAAACTCGAAGCGCCTGATTCTTCGCTAAAAGGCCGGGTCGGGCAGAGACTTAACGCCCCGATTCAAAGCGTAATATGACCTCCTTGAGGGAAAGCGAGTGAAGAGCGCCCCGACCAGCCGAGGCTGCGGAGAGTAAAAACACCGCGTTTTGATCGCCAGTTCCTTGAGAGGACAATCCGGCAGAGGCTCAAACGGAGCCGTGCCAAAGTCTCGAGGACCACCTGCATATCCCAAGGGGGAGCAAGGTTCCAAACTGAAGGCCGTTGCAAGAACATACCTTTAATCAATCTTTCCAAAGGCTGCGCGATCGGTGACAGTCGAGCCGCCGAGGAAGCCCCGGTGGATAGCCGCTATGGCCGTTCGAACCCTTTGACCGTATTGATGGACTTATTCAGATCAAACTGGACCAACAAAAATCCGCCACGCCACCAAGAGGCGCCGTGATGCGGAGAAACCGATCTATCCGCACCAGTCCCGGAACATTCCGAGTCTGGAAGCATACATGCCCAAAGTGGAAGATCTCCGGCTACAGGCCGCCAGCTGGGCAGCTGCCTCGCAAGACCTTGCGGACACAAGGGATTCGGGATAGAGGCCACACAGTCAAATGGAGTGCTCTTGGATTGTGGTGCAGTTTGCCGGAACCGGTATAGAGACCAACCTCGTCCGTGACCGGAAGTTCGAATGGAAACCTGCGACAAGATTGAGCAGCTGAGGGAACCACAGTTGGCCGGGCCAATTGGGAGCCACCAGAAGAAACATGGAACACTGATCGACACCACCTTGTTCAGTACTCTAGGCACGAGTTTAACGCGAGCCCACGGCGGGTCCACCTGATCGTGAACGCGTCTACGCCCAGACTCTCGAGTCGGGTGTGAGAGCGCAAAAAAATTGGTAGCTTGTGGTTGTCCACGGACGCGAACAGATCAACGCCGGGAGACCGAAGGTTAACCAGATCGCCGCCACCCACGGAATAAGGGCCCACTCTGTGGGGCTCCCTGAGCAAGCGGACAACAGATCCGCAATCGTGTTCTCCGTGCCTGGCAGATGGACCGCCTGGAGCGTGACCTTGTTCAACATGCACCAAGACAGAAGGGATCTGACTAAGATCCAAAGGCTCCTGGATCTCGTGCCTCCCCTGTCTGTTGATAAACGCCACTACCGTGGTATTGTCCGCGGCGTGTGAGAACAGTCTTGTTCCGACCTGAGGTAGGGAAGTAAACAAGAGCCCGCGATCGCTCTAGTTCCAACAGATTGATGTGCTGATCGCACTGCAAGCGCCCGTCCAAAATCCTGCGACTTGGGACCACGCTTAATGCACTCCCCCACCCCGTCAACGACGCATCGTTACCACCGATGCAGGGTCTGACGGGCGAAAAATCGCCCTGTGACAGGTGAGAGTGGACGCACCACCACCAAATGTGGGGACCACCGCCTGTGTACGGGAATGAGGACGCTGAGGTCTCTCCTGGATGGGACGAAATGACTCAGTAGATGGAATTGTAGATCCCGCATGTAAAACCTGCACATGGGGACTACATCTACGAGGGGCTGGCAAGGTATCCCAAGAATACCAGCCAGGCTCTCGCCGGGCGATGCCGGTAACGAGAAGGACGCCGGCTCCGACTCACGGCAAGGATCCGTTCCTCCGTCGGCCGTGAGGAAAATCCAGGACTGCCCCAGAAAAGTGGGAGTCTGAGGCGGCACTAGGTTGGACTTGGCGAGGTTGAACACCCACCCTAAGTCCTGTGCCACCCGTGATAACCACGCTCGTGTGTCTCGCGACGGTGGCTGCGTCTACCGCAACGATCAGCCAGTTGTCGAGGTACATAAAGATTCTGATGCCCTGCCTTGTAAGAAGGCCGCTAGAACTCTTGTAATCCGGGTGAAGACCCTGGGGGCAGTCGAAAGCCCGAAGGGTAACGCCCTGAACAAGTACGTAACTCCCTCGAATTGGAACGCCAGAAAACGTCTGTGTTCCTCGAACAACTGATATGCTCCTCGTCAACTGAGGGAGGATGGAGCAAAGAGTCTCCATCTTGAACTTCAACGGTCGGATGAACCTGTTGAGCGGTCTTAGATTGATTATCGGGCGCCACTTGTTCCCCTTTTTGGGGGCCAGGAAAAACGTGGACATAACGAGGTTCCTGGGAGGGTTCGGGATGAAGGTGATGGCGTTCTTCACCAGCAACTCCCCGATTTCTAACCTTAACAACTCGGTGTGGTCGCCCTGATGAGGCGTGGGAGTGGGGCAAAAGACCCCTCCCTGGGGCGGGGGAGACGTGAACTCCAGATGGTAACCCTGCCGAATGGTTCCTAACACCCACTTGTTGGTGGTGATTCTCCCCCAAGCCTCTGAAAATTCCTGAAGACGCACACCGACCGAACCCCGCTCAGCCGGGGGTCGAGGGTGGGTCAAAAACGCCGCCCCTGGCCTTCCCCTCCCTCGAAAGAGGTACCCGCCTGGGCGTGCAGCGGGAAGGAGCGCCGATTGGTCCTCGCCCCGGCCCTCTGCTGGTCCATGAAGTGGACTCTGGCGAGAGGGAGGAGTTGAAGAGGGCCCCGCGACAGTGTCACGGCGACGCTGGGGCCGTCTGCTGGCCCGGCCCCGCTTAACGGGGATGAAGGGTGGCGGAAAGCAGGAAGAGAAGAAAAGGACTTCGCTCGCTAACAGCTTCTGAGTCTTCCGAAGATCGCCTTGGCGGCCAGCTTGGCGACAGGACATCACGGAAGTGACCAGCAACAGGTCCGACCCTCAGTAGGCAACCGCCAAGATCCTCCTGAGTGACGGCATAGAGTCCAAGGAGAGGGAGAACATTTCTTGCGCCTCCGGACCGCCTAGTGGAGGCTCGGGCAAGTTGGTCGACTGTCGCGTTGAGCAAACCAGAGTCCAGTTAACAGAGGCAGGGTTTGTGTAAGGACGCCGGCCGGGAGATGCCTGCGCAAGACCGAGTCTAAGCCCTCTGTTACCCATACGGCAAGGGCCTGGTATTTATAACCCCTTTCAGACGCCCGGTCGACAGCTAATAGAGTCATCCCTCCGCTGGACCGCAGGGTCACGAAATTTTGGAGCCCTGCCCACTGAGCCAGACACAGCTGCGGTGCCGCTGGCCGGTTGGCGGAGGAGTTGCCATACCCATCCGGGATACCAAGAGGCTGTATGAGCGCCTGAAAATCAGTTGGCTGGACATGTGTAGCCTGATCAACGCCCCGGCTGTAGGCCGCCCAGTCCTTGGTCGGGTCCCAGCCCAATGCCTAATCCTGTGCACCAGGGAGGAATCAATGGGGAAATTCCCGCTGGCGAAGCATCTTTGAAGCTGAGCTGAGCAGTTCACGCTGAGACCAAGTGGGGCCCGCCTCAATTAGGGGTACTTCCGGACCTTCCAGTTTGATTTCCTGCTCCAGGAAATCCAACAGCTGGCGCACCCGCCCCTTGTAAAAGGGGTCCACCGGGAGGGGGTGGCGGAAAGAGGACCTCGTCCGATATCCAAAGGATACGGAGGCCAACCGTGCAAACGCATCATAAAATCGGCCCTGGGGGCGCTGGAACCGGGCGGTGGGGAGGAGTCCTCTGCATCGGGGCCGCCCCGCGCTGTATCCAAGACGTTCAGAAAATCGGACCTCCTCTCCCGAGGGATAGAGGTCGAGGGCATCCTCCCAAGACCTCAGGGTCAGGGGATGCCAAGCCGCGGCAGTGGTAGCTGCTGAGGAGTGAGGAGCCGGAGACGTTAGCCTCCGCCTCCAGTGCCTGTGACACCAAAGTCTCAAGTGTTTTCTGAGTGTGTCCTGAAAAGCGGGATCCTCGAAAGGGGGCCTGACTTTTCTGTCGCTTCCTATGTCTCCTCTTTTATTCAGGAGAGGATGAGGAAGAGGAGGATGAGGACCTATGACGCCGACTCTGTCTCTCCTTGTGTGCACTGTCCCGATCCCTGTCCCGCCCCGGGTCTGCCTCGCTCGAGACCCTAACGGGAAACGGGAGGAGGGCTCCGCCACAGTGTTAGGCACCACTGGAGTACGTGTTAGCGCACGCCTGCTCAGTTAAGGGGGCCCTTCCAGAGGCGCCCGCTGAGAGTGGACGGGGCCCGCTCCCGGACGGGAGGTGGGTGCACTTTAAGCCTGGGTGGCGGAGGCGGCGGGGGAGACGAAGAGGGCCTCGGACCGCCGCTTCTCCACTTTCTCCACCGCTTGAAAATACCGGTCGCGGTGAGTCTGTGCTCCACCACGCCGCTAGATCCCATCGCTGCAAAGAGTACAAGGATTTGACTCAGCATAATCTGCACGTGTAACACGTGAGATGGATGTCACCGGAGCGTAATCTAAAGAAGCGTTTGCACGCCACGATCGCGGGACATCCTGGGTGTGTAAAACATTGACACTCGGGACCTGTCCTCCATGTCTATGATACTGGTGAAAATAGATACGGAACTCAAACGCTCAACGAGACAGTCTTAATTGGCGCTCACACAACTGGAACTGCGAGCTGATGGCTACGGGACCAAGAAGAACAATAGCTGTCAATGCTATACTTCTAGCCAAGAATGTCACCTGTCACCTAACCACGAGCTATGGTAGCTAGTGGGCGATAACTGGAGTAACCGCATGCGTACGCTACTCCTCTATATACGGACCCCAGAAACCCGGCCGCTGGAACCGTAGGAACCGTCCAATGGAACCGCCTCCGCCCGTTAACGAGCCGCTGAACCGTATGGACCACGGAACCGTATGGAACCGCTCTATGGAACCGCCCAACGGTACCGCCCACTACCCGAACACGGGCTGTGGAACCGTATGGAACCGCATAATGGAACCGTCTCTCTTACGGAACCGCTCTTCCACGGAACCGTCTCTCTCTACGGAACCGCTCTCT
>JAIGNY010001495.1:0-42665 GCA_020152595.1 Chiridota heheva
TCACATGACATAAAATTTCATATGACAGGAAAATTTCACGACATGAAATTTCACATGGCATAAAATTTCACATGACATGAAATTTCACATGACATGAAATTTCACATGACATGAAATTTCACATGACATAAAATTTCACATGACAAAATTTCACATGACATGACATTTCACATGACATGAAATTCCACATGACAAAATTTCACATGACAGGAAATTTCACATGACATGAAATTTCACATAACATGAAATTTTCACATGACATGAAATTTCACATGACAAAATTTCACATGACAAAATTTCACATGACAGGAAATTTCACATGACAAAATTTCACATGACATGAAACATGACAGGAAATTTCACATGACATGAAATTTCACATGACATGAAATTTCACATGACATAAAATTTCACATGAAATTTCACATGACAGGAAATTTCACATGACATAAAATTTCACATGACAAAATTTCACATGACAAAATTCACATGACAAAATTTCACATGACAAAATTTCATGAAATTTCACATGACATGAAATTTCACATGACAAAATTTCACATGACATGAAATTTCACATGACATGAAATTTCACATGACATGAAATTTCACATGACATGAAATTTCACATGACAGAATTTCACATGACAGGAAATTTCATGACATTAAAGTTCACATGACATTAAATTTCACATGACTTAAAATTTCACATGACAGGAAATTTCACATGACATGAAATTTCACATGACATGAAATTTCACATGACAAAATTTCACATGACAGGAAATTTCACATGACATGAAATTTTACATGACAGAAAATTTCACATGACATGAAATTTCACATGACATGAAATTTCACATGACAAAATTTCACATGACAAAATTTCACATGACATGAAATTTCACATGACAGGAAATTTCACATGACATGAATTTTCACATGACATAAAATTTCACATGACATGAAATTTCACATGACATGAAATTTCACATGACAGGAAATTTCACATGACAGGAAATTTCACATGACATGAAATTTCACATGACAAAATTTCACATGACAAAATTTCACATGACATGAAATTTCACATGACATGAAATTTCACATGACATGAAATTTCACATGAAAAAAAATTTCACATGACATGAAATTTCACATGACAAAATTTCACATGACATGAAATTTCACATGACATGAAATTTCACATGACATGAAATTTCACATGACATGAAATTTCACATGACAAAATTTCACATGACAAAATTTCACATGACAGAAAATTTCACATGACAGAAAATTTCACATGACATGAAATTTCACATGACAAAATTTCACATGACATGAAATTTCACATGACATGAAATTTCACATGACATGAAATTTCACATGACATGAAATTTCACATGACAGGAAATTTCACATGACATGAAATTTCACATGACATAAAATTTCACATGACATGAAATTTCACATGACATGAAATTTCACATGACAGGAAATTTCACATGACAAATTTCACATGACATGAAATTTCACATGACATGAAATTTCACATGACAAAATTTCACATGACAAAATTTCACATGACATGAAATTTCACATGACAGGAAATTTCACATGACATGAAATTTCACATGACAAAATTTCACATGACAAAATTTCACATGACATGAAATTTCACATGACATGAAATTTCACATGACAGAAATTTCACATGACATGAAATTTCACATGACATGAAATTTCACATGACATGAAATTTCACATGACATGAAATTTCACATGACATGAAATTTCACATCAAACATGACAAATTTCACATGACATGAAATTTCACATGACATTTCACATGAAATTTCACATGACAGGAAATTTCACATGACATGAAATTTCACATGACAAATTTCACATGACATGAAATTTCACATGACAGAAATTTCACATGACATGAAATTTCACATGACAGGAAATTTCACATGACATGAAATTTCACATGACAAATTTCACATGACATGAAATTTCACATGACAATGACATGAAATTTCACATGACATGAAATTTCACATGACAACAATTTCACATGACAGAAAATTTCACATGACAAAATTTCACATGACATGAAATTTCACATGACAAAATTTCACATGACCTGAAAATTTCACATGACATTAAATTTCACATGACAGGAAATTTCACATGACATGAAATTCACATGACATGAAATTTCACATGACATGAAATTTCACACGACATGAAATTTCACATGACATGAAATTTCACATGACATGAAATTTCACATGACAAAAATTTCACATGACAAAATTTCACATGACAAAAATTTCACATGACATGAAATTTCACATGACATGAAATTTCACATGACATGAAAATTTCACATGACATGAAATTTCACATGACATGAAATTTCACATGACATGAAATTTCACATGACATAAAATTTCACATGACAGGAAATTTCACATGACATGAAATTTCACATGACATGAAATTTCACATGACATGAAATTTCACATGACATGAAATTTCACATGACAAATTTCACATGACATGATGAAATTTCACATGACATGACATTTTACATGACAAAATTTCACATGACAGGAAATTTCACGACATATTTCACATGACAAATTTTCACATGACATGAATTTTCACATGACATGAAATTTCACATGACAGGAAATTTCACATGACATGAAATTTCACATGACATGAAATTTCACATGACATGAAATTTCACATGACATGAAATTTCACATGACAAAATTTCACATGACATGAAATTTTTCACATGACAAAATTTCACATGACATGAAATTTCACATGACATGAAATTTCACATGACATGAAATTTCACATGACATGAAATTTCACATGACATGAAATTTCACATGACATGAAATTTCACATGACAAATTTCACATGACATGAAATTTGACATGAAATGACAGGAAATTTCACATGACATGAAATTTCACATGACAAAATTTCACATGACATGAAATTTCACATGACAGGAAATTTCACATGACATGAAATTTCACATGACATGAAATTTCACATGACATGAAATTTCACATGACAATAAATTTCACATGACAAAATTTCACATGACATGAATTTCACATGACACATGAAATTTCACATGACAGGAAATTTCACATGACATGAAATTTCACATGACATGATATTTCACATGACAAAATTTCACATGACATGAAATTTCACATGACAAAATTTCACATGACAAAATTCACATGACAGGAAATTTCATGACATGAAATTTCACATGACAAAATTTCACATGACAAAATTTCACATGACAGGAAATTTCACATGACATGAAATTTCACATGACATGAAATTTCACATGACATGAAATTTCACATGACAAAATTTCACATGACATGAAATTTCACATGACATGAAATTTCACATGACAAATTTCACATGACAAAATTTCACATGACATGAAATTTCACATGACATGAAATTTCACATGACAGGAAATTTCACATGACATGAAATTTCACATGACAGGAAATTTCACATGACATGAAATTTCACATGACATAAAATTTCACATGACATGAAATTTCACATGACATGACAAAATTTCACATGAAATGAAATTTTACATGACATAAAATTTCACATGAAACATGACAAAATTTCACATGACAGAAATTTTTTCACATGACATGACATTTCACATGACATGAAATTTCACATGACAAAATTTCACATGACAAAATTTCACATGACATGAAATTTCACATGACATGAAATTTCACATGACATGAAATTTCACATGACATGAAATTTCACATGACATGAAATTTCACATGACATGAAATTTCACATGACATGAAATTTCACATGACATGAATACAAATTTCACATGACATGAAATTTCACATGACATACAATTTCACAGGACATGAAAATTCACATGACATGACATTTCACATGACATGACATTTCACATGACATGATTTTTCACATGACATAAAATTTCACATGACAAATTTTCACATGACAAAATTTCACATGACATGAAATTTCACATGACAAAATTTCACATGACATGAAATTTCACATGACATGAAATTTCACATGACATAAAATTTCACATGACATGAAATTTCACATGACAGGAAATTTCACATGACATGAAATTTCACATGACATGAAATTTCACATGACATGAAATTTCACATGACATGAAATTTCACATGACAAAATTTCACATGACAGGAAATTTCACATGACATGAAATTTCACATGACAGGAAATTTCACATGACATGATGAAATTTCACATGACATGAATTTTCACATGACAAAAAATTTCACATGACAAAATTTTCACATGACAGGAATTTTCACATGACAGGAAATTTCACATGACAGGAAATTTCACATGACAGGAAATTTCACATGACATGAAATTTCACATGACAAAAATTTCACATATACTGAAAAAATTTCTACATGACAGGAAATTTCACATGACAAACTTTCACATGACAGGAAATTTCACATGACATGATATTTCACATGACATAAAATTTCACATGACAAAAATTTGTTATGACAGGAAATTTTTACATGACATGAAATTTCACATGACAGGACATAGCACATGACACTTTCATACATGACAAATTCTACAGATGCAATTTAATAGAGAATAAAAATTTCACATGACATAAAATTTCACATGACAGGACATTTCACATGACAAAATTTCACATGACAAGTTTCACATGATTTAAAATTTTATATGAGATTAGAATTTCATACATTATGAAATTTATACATGACAATGAAATTCTTACATGACAATTTCACATGACAGGAAATTTACATGACATAAAATTTCACATGACAGGAATGTCCACATGACATGAATTTCACATGACATGAAATTTCACATGACATGAAAAAGATGACATGAATTTTCACATGAAAGGAAATTTCACATGACATAACATAAAAATTTCACATGACATGAAATTTCACATTACATGAAATTTCACATTACATGACATTTAACGATGACACATGAGATTTTACATGACATGAAATTTCACATGACATTAAAGTTCACATGACATTAAATTTCACATGACAAAATTTCACATGACAGGAAATTTTCACATGACATGAAATTTCACATGACATGAAATTGCACACATTATAAGTTCACATGACAGAATATTCTTTCACAGGAATTTCACATAGATGAAATTTTACATGACAGAAATTTTCACATGACAGGAAATTTCTGCATGACATGAAAATTCACACATAATGAAACTTCACAAAGCAAAATTTCACATGACATAAGTTCACATGAAAGGAAACTTCTCATGTAATGAAATTTCACATGACATGAAATTTCACATGACATGAAATTTCACATGACAGGACATTTCACATGACATTAAATTTCACATGACAGGACATTTCACATGACATGAAATTTCACATGACAAACTTTCACATGACAAAATGTCACATGACATGAAATTTCACATGACAAAATTTCACATGACATTATTTCACATGACAGGAAACTTCACATGGCATGAAATTTCACATGACATTTCACATGACATGACATTTCACATGACACAGATTTTCATATGACAGGAAATTTCATGACATTAAAGTTCACATGACATTAAATTTCACATGACTTAAAATTTTACATGACAGGAAATTTCACATGACATGAAATTTCACATGACATGAAATTGCACATGACATAAGTTCACATGACAGGAAATTTACATGACATAAAATTTCACATGACACAATTTCACATGATATGAAATTTCACATAACATGAAACTTCACATGAAATTTCACATGACAGAAACTTTCACATGACAGGAAATTTCACATGACATAAAATTTCACAAGACATGAAATTTCACATGACAGGAAATTTCATATGACATGAATTTTCACATGACAGGAAATTTCACATGACATAAAATTTCACATGACATGAAACTTTACATGACAGGAAATTTCACATGACAGGAAGTTTCACATGACATGAAATTTCACATGACAAAATTTCACATGACAATTTTACATGACAGGAAAATTCACATGACATAAAATTTCACATGACATGAAATTTCACAAAACAAAATTTCACATGACAATTTCAAATGACAGAAAATTTCACATGACAGGAAATTTCACATGACATGAAATTTCACATGACATGAAATTTCACATGACATGAAATTTTACATGACAGGAATTTTCACATGACAGGAAATGTCACATAACATAAAATTTCACATGACATGAAATTTCAAATAACATGAAATTTCACATGACATTTAACATGACATGAGATTTCACATGACATTAAATTTCACATGACATTAAAGTTCACATGACATTAAATTTCACATGACTTAAAATTTCACATGACAGGAAATTTCACATGACATGAAATTTCACATGACATGAAATTGCACATGACATAAGTTCACATGACAGGAATATTCACATGACAGGAAATTTCACATAACATGAAATTTCACATGACAGAAATTTTCACATGACAGGAAATTTCACATGACATAAAATTTCACAAGACATGAAACTTCACAAAGCAAAATTTCACATGACATAAGTTCACATGACAGGAAACTTCTCATGTAATGAAATTTCACATGACATGAAATTTCACATGACATGAAATTTCACAAGATGTGAAATTTCATGACAACAATTTCACATGACATTAAATTTCAAATGACAGAACATTCACATGAATGAAATTTCACATGACATAAAAATTTCGCATGACAAAATTTCACATGACAGGAAATTTTCATGACAAAATTTCACATGACAAACTTTCACATGACAAAGATGTCTTCACATGACATGAAATTTCACATGACAAAATTTCACATGACATGACATTTCACATGACATGAAATTTCACATGACAAGAAATTTCACATGACAAAATTTCACATGACAAAATTTCACATGACATAAAATTTCACATGACATGAAATTTCATGACATGAAATTTCACATGACATGAAATTTCACATGACATGAAATTTCACATGACAAAATTTCACATGACAGAAAATTTCACATGACATGAAATTTCACATGACATGAAATTTCACATGACAAATTTCACATGACATGAAATTTCACATGACATGAAATTTCACATGACAGGAAATTTCACATGACAAAATTTCACATGACATGAAATTTCACATGACATGAAATTTCACATGACATGAAATTTCACATGACATGAAATTTCACATGACATGAAATTTCACATGACATGAAATTTCACATGATACAACATTTCACATGACATGAAATTTCACATGACATGAAATTTCACATGACATGAAATTTCACATGACAAAATTTCACATGACAAAATTTCACATGACATGAAATTTCACATGACATGAAATTTCACATGACATGAAATTTCACATGACATGAAATTTCACATGACATGAAATTTCACATGACAAAATTTCACATGACATGAAATTTCACATGACATGAAATTTCACATGACATGAAATTTCACATGACATGAAATTTCACATGACATGAAATTTCACATGACATGACATTTCACATGACAAAATTTCACATGACATGAAATTTCACATGACAAAATTTCACATGACAAATTTCACATGACATGAAATTTCACATGACATGAATTTTTTACATGACATGAAATTTCACATGACATGAAATTTTCACATGACATGAAGTTTCACATGACATGAAATTTCACGACATGACATTTCACATGACGTGAAATTTCACATGACATGACATGAAAAATTTCACATGACAAAATTTCACATGACATGAAATTTCACATGACATGAAATTTCACATGACAAAATTTCACATGACAAAATTTCATGACATGAATTTCACATGACATGACAAAATTTCACATGACATGAAATTTCACATAACATGAAATTTCACATGACATGAAATTTCACATGACAAAATTTTTCACATGACATGAAATTTCACATGACATGAAATTTCACATGACATGAAATTTCACATGACATAAAATTTCACATGACAAAATTTCACATGACATGAAATTTCACATGACAGGAAATTTCACATGACATGAAATTTCACATGACATGACATTTCACATGACAAAATTTCACATGACAAATTTCACATGATTTGAAATTTTATATGACAGGAAATTTCACATGACATGAAATTTTACATGACATGAAATTTCACATGACAAAATTTCACATGACATAATTTTACATGACAGGAAATTTCACATGACAAAATTTCACATAACATGAAATTTCACATGACATAAAATTTCACAAGACAGGAAATTTCACATGACAAATTTGACATGAAATTTCACATGACATGAAATTTCACATGACACAAAATTTCACATGACATGAAATTTCACATGACATGAAATTTCACATGACATGAAATTTCACATGACAAAATTTCACATGACATGAAATTTCACATGACATAAAATTTCACATGACAAAATTTCATGAAATTTCACATGACATGAAATTTTCACATGACATGAAATTTCACATGACATGAAATTTCACATGACATGAAATTTCACATGACAAAATTTCACATGACATGAAATTTCACATGACAGGAAATTTCACATGACATGAAATTTCACATGACATGAAATTTCACATGACATAAAATTTCACATGACATGAAATTTCACATGACAAAATTTCACATGACAAAATTTCACATGACAAAATTTCACATGACAAAATTTCACATGACATGAAATTTCACATGACAAAATTTCACATGACAGAAAATTTCACATGACAGAAAATTTCACATGACATGAAATTTCATGACAGGAAATTTCACATGACATGAAATTTCACATGACATGAAATTTCACATGACAAATTTCACATGACATGAAATTTCACATGACATGAAATTTCACATGACATGAAATTTCACATGACAAAATTTCACATGACATGAAATTTCACATGACAGAAAATTTCACATGACATGAAATTTCACATGACATAAATTTCACATGACAAAATTTCACATGACATGAAATTTCACATGACAGGAAATTTCACATGACATGAATTTTCACATGACAAAATTTCACATGACAGGAAATTTCACATGACAAAATTTCACATGACATGAAATTTCACATGACATGAAATTTCACATGACAGGAAATTTCACATGACAAAATTTCACATGACAAAATTTCACATGACAAAATTTCACATGACAGGAAATTTCACATGACAAAATTTCACATGACAAAATTTCACATGACATGAAATTTCACATGACATGAAATTTCACGTGACATGACATTTCACAAAATTTCACATGACAAAATTTCAAAAAATTTCACATGACATGAAATTTCACATGACATGAAATTTCACATGACATGACATGAAATTTCACATGACATGAAATTTCACATGACATGAAATTTCACATGACATGACAAATTTCACATGACAAAATTTCACATGACAGAAAATTTCACATGACAAAATTTCACATGACATGAAATTTCACATGACAAAATTTCACATGACAAAATTTCACATGACATGAAATTTCACATGACATGAAATTTCACATGACATGAAATTTCACATGACATGAAATTTCACATGACATGAAATTTCACATGACATGAAATTTCACATGACATGAAATTTCACATGACAAAATTTCACATGACATGAAATTTCACATGACAAAATTTCACATGAAATTTCACATGACATGAAATTTCACATGACAGGAAATTTCACATGACATGAAATTTCACATGACACAAAATTTCACATGACATGAAATTTCACATGACATGAAATTTCACATGACATGAAATTTCACATGACAAAATTTCACATGACATGAAATTTCACATGACATGAAATTTCACATGACATGAAATTTCACATGACATGAAATTTCACATGACATGAAATTTCACATGACATGAAATTTCACATGACAGGAAATTTCACATGACATGAAATTTCATGACAGAAAATTTCACATGACAAAATTTCACATGACAAAATTTCACATGACATGAAATTTCACATGACATGAAATTTCACATGACATGAAATTTCACATGACATGAAATTTCACATGACAAAATTTCACATGACAAAATTTCACATGACATGAAATTTCACATGACATGACATTTCACATGACAGGAAATTTCACATGACATGAAATTTCACATGACAAGACATTTCACATGACAAATTTCACATGACAAATTTCACATGACAGGAAATTTCACATGACGAAATTTCACATGACATGAAATTTCACATGACACAAAATTTCACATGACATTAAATTTCACATGACATTAAATTTCACATGACAAAATTTCACATGACATAATTTCACACGACAAAATTTCACATGAAAAACTTTCACATGACAAAATTTCACATGACATGAAATTTCACATGACATGTTCACATGACAAATTTCACATGACATGAAATTTCACATGACATGAAATTTCACATGACATGAAATTTCACATGACAGGAAATTTCACATGACATGAAATTTCACATGACATAAAAATTTCACATGACAAATTTTTCACATGACATAAAATTTCATGACAAACATGAAATTTTACATGACATGAAATTTCACATGACAAACATTTTCATGACACAAAATTTCACATGACAAACTTTCACATGACAAAATTTCACATGACATGAAATTTCACATGACATAAATTTCACATGAAAATTTTCACATGACAAAAATTTCACATGACATGAAAATTCACATGACATGAAATTTCACATGACATAAAATTTCACATGACAGGAAATTTCACATGACAGGACATTTCACATGACATGAAATTTCACATGACATGAAATTTCACATGACATAAATTTCACATAAAATTTCACATGACATGAAATTTCATGTCATTTTGAAAATACATGTCATATAGCTTCATAATATGCTAAGCTAATAAATGGCTAAATATACTAAAGCCTCTGTCATGTAAGCAATAAATATGTTGTCATCAATATTTTGTTATGTAAGCTTCCTGTCTATATAAAGAAATTCATATGCATATAAACCTAGTAATATCTTAAAAATTGTCATGTATTTTGTCATGTAGACTAATATGTAAAATTTCATCAATAAAAGCTTCTTTGTCATATTTCATGTCATCAGCAATTTCACTTTCATGTTATTTCTGTCTATGGCTGTCATGTACATAATAATGGCTTCATATGTAGTATGCATAATGTATTGGCTTCATGTCATGTAATTTCATGTCATGTGAAACTCACCAATATATAAACTTTACAATAAAATATTATAATATGTGTCATATTTTAATAAATAATAGACTGTCATTATTTCATGACATGTAATGTAATAAATAAACTTCTGTCATATTTCTGTCAAAAATAACTATCTGTCATCTTGTTTCATGTAAGAAAGCCCTTGTCATGTAATTTGCATGTCATGTGAAGCACATTTGTAAATTTTTGTCATGTAGTTGTCATGTAAACTAAGCAATGCATGCAATACTCATGTGAAAGCCTTCATAATAATATTTTTGCAATATATTTTGTAATAGTACTATGTAAATTTTGTCTTTGCAAACCTGTCTTCATTTTGTGTGAAACTGTCATGTAGTACATGTGAAATGGCATTTTGTCATGTGGCTAAATGTTGTACGGTATATTTACAAAGAAGAAAAAACATAATAACGGTTGGCACTGTTGTAATGTTGGCAATCATAACAACCTCCAAGCTAGAAAATCTGGCATGTTTACAAATTTAACTGTACTAATGTAACTCGAAAGCAAAATAACTATTTTCGAAATAAGAATGTTCTTAAAAAAAGGTATTATACACGATGGCTTTAGAAGGTTACTATATTTAGTTTATTCGCTATTTTGTTCCCTGAACTTTGTTTTAAGTAGCACAATTTCTTTGTATCCCCAACACTTACTACCTAATAACTTATTACACTGCATCTCTACCTAATGTTTAGAAACTATTTTCGGTGAAATATGACAGTTTATGTCATTTACTTGAACAGAGTTATAACACTTTCCATGCTGTCGATATGAAATTTGTAATAAATAATTTCTAATAATATTTATTTCATTTTATATGAAGACTGTAATATGTGGCTTTCTGTCAAATAACTAACTCTGTCATGTAGTAGCTCATGTAATGTCATGTAGCTCATGTCATCAATAAAACATTTGTATTTGTCATGTAATTTGTCATAACAGAAACCCTGCGTAATATGCAATAACTCCCCTGCTGTAATTTCATGTCACTGTAAAGCTTTCTGTCATAATATTTAGCAATATGAGTATGCCATAACAAAACACAATATTCTTTCTGTCATGTATTTCTATGTGAAACACATGTCATGTGAGCTTATGTCGTGGCCCAATAAATAACAATTTCATGTCATACCTTTTCTCTCTCTCACTGCTCATTTCCCTGTCATGTAGTATAATAAATAATAATTTATATACTATAATATCATATAAAAAACACATATCATAATAACTGTCATATGTTTACTGTAACAACTCATGTAAGCTGTAATAATAATAGCTTCATATCATATATTAATAATATAAAAACTTTTGTCATGTAATTTCATAACTCATGTAGCTGTCATATTTTGTCATAAACTATAATAAATGTATTCATATATACTATTTTGTATGTAGGCTTCTTGTCTGTAAAACACATGTATGTGTATGTCACTGTAGCCACTCTGTAATGTAATATTGTCATGGCTTTTTGTCATATATTTATAATATATATTTGTCATGGCTTCACCTTCTGTCATGTAAAACCTACTGTCATGCTGTTTTGCATGTAGCCCACGCCATATAAGCTTTTTATGCTATAAATTCTATCATCAGCAAAACTTTCCTGTCATATTTTGTCATGTGAAATATATGTAGCCCCAGTCGTAATAATAATTTTGTCATGTAATTTGTCATGTAATACAATAATATCCAATAAATGTAGATATATCATGAAATTTCCAGTATAATTTCTGTCATGTAGTGATGTCGTGAAAGCTTTTGTCTGTAGACTCATATGCTATTAATATTCCTGTTATATTAAGCCATGTCATGTAGTATATATATTTCTGTCACTAAATTTCTGTCAAATATCATATGTTTGTCATCAGCTGTCGTAATTTGTCATTAAAGCTATGACATGTATTTTGTGTCAAATAGCTCTGTCATATAAGTATGTCATGTTGTCATGTAATTTGTCATGTTACAATAAATGTGAGACTAATATGGCTTCATAATATAATATCTGTCATATGAAGTACATATTATGTAAATGTCTGTGTAACAATTTTTGTCATAATATTTCTTGTCATGTAATAACTCATGAGCCACCAGTAGTACATCATGTAGCTACATGTCATCAATATTTCTGTCTGTTATTTCATTTTATGTAATTTCATAATAATATTTCTATAAATAATATCTATCATGTAGTAATATGTAAATTTTGTCATATTTTGGCCATGTATTGTGAAGAAAGCCATGTAGTTTGTCATATGAAACTGTGTCATGCATGTCCCTGCATGTAATTTCATGTCATGTATTTTCCGTCATGTGAAAACACTAGCAATGTGAAATATGCCATGTAGAGTTTTGTCTTGTAAAAATTCTGTGTATGTTTCTAATATGTAGCTACTGTCATATGTATCTTTTGTCATATGCTTCATGTCATAAAGCTCACTCATAATATGTAATATGCTATTTCTATCATAATAGCTTGTAATATGCCTTTGCATACTAAAGCTTTATCTATAAAAATTCCCTGTCACTCTTTATATAGCCCCATATAATATTTAACCATGTTTTGTCAATATAGCTTCATAATAACATCATATATATATTTTCTAACTCAAGCTACAATCATAACAAGCTGTCATATAAAAACTATGCATATATCTCATATCATAACTTCTGTAATGTAATATTGTCATATGTACATCATATAGCTTCATATCATATGGCATATATTCATCTATTTTTGTCATATAGCTATATGTGTATATCATGGCCAATATGTGTTTCATGTCATGTGAATACTGTGTAAATTCTGTTATGTAATTTTTCATGTCATAATCTATTATATTAGAGCTACATGTCATGAAACTGTGTCATATGCATTTCTGTCATATTTCACAATATAGAAACTTCTGTCACTCTGAAACTTTCATCATGTGTTTGGCTCATGTGAAACTTGTGTCATGCTCAAAATAACATCATATTTTGTCGTATGTTATATAATAATTTTCATGCCATGTATTTGTAAGTATGTCTAGTAGCTTGTCATGTAAGCCATGTCGTGGCCCAATAAATGTAATTTGTCATGTGACACATGTCATGCAATATTACAATAATATAAGGTATGTCTCATGTAGCCCTTTCGTCATAAGCCACGAGTAACAGAGTATATGTCATCACAGCCACCTGTCATGCAAAGCTCTGATCATGAAACTTCATGTCACGTATTTTTCTCATGTGAAAGTAGCATAAATGTAAGCTGTCTGTCATAATAAATTTCACTGTCAAGCAGGCCTGTGTCATAAATTTCTGTCATCATCTTCTGTATGTGAGCTTCATGTCATGTATTTCATATATCTTCATATAAAAATTTCATAATAATATATTTTATAATATAAATGCCAGCAATATGTATTTCTGCTCTGTAGTACTCATATTAAATATGTTTCATGTGTGTTGAAACCTGTGCATATGTGTGTCATAGCTTGGCTCATGTGAAAAAGTTTAATATGTAATTATGACATGTAAATATGCAATATATTTCATATTATGTAAAATAATAATATTTTCATATATTCCCTGTCATGTAGCTGTCATGTATTTCATGTGAAAATGCAATATGATTTGTAATATGTATTTCTGTCACTCAGTAACCTAGTAATATGTAGCTCATATCATGTAGTATAAATAATATTTTGTCATGGCTGTATGTCATATAATGTCTGTCATGTAAATTTCATGTATAATAATATGTATTTATGTGCTATATACAACAAAGCTTCATGTGTAGTTTCTGTCATGTAAGCAATGTGCCAATATTTCTGTCATGAGTACTGTAATATAGCTCATGCAGGCTTTTCTACTCCTCTCCTGCTTCAAACCCATGTCATATGTCACTGTCTGTTTATAATATAATATTTATATCATATATAAGTAACTTTTATATTTCATCATGTATTTCTGTCATAGCTTCTGTCATAAAACATATAAAGCAACAATATGTAGCTATATATATTATGTCATAGCTATATCATATTTCATCATATGTATATTTCTGTGCACTGTATTTCTTTTGTATAATAGCTTTTATATGTATACTTCTGTATAATATCATAATATATAGCTTCTGTAATATTGTCATGTAGCTACATCATATGCTTCGCCAATAGCTAAATCTTGTAAACTATGAGCCTATGCTGCTGCTTCTGTCATATTTTATATGTAGTATACATATATCATAATATGTTTCTATCATAGCCTTTTACTGTCATGCCCATGTATTTTGTCATGTAATTTGTCATATTTTAATATAATAGTTAATAAACCAGCAGATAGAAATTTCAGTATAATGAAGGCTGTCATGTAGTGACTAATAAGTAGTACAATATAATTTCATATATGTAACTAACTCTATTTATATATTAGAAAATTTTCATAATATGTAGCCATAATACTTCACAATATATAAATTTTCTGTCAAGCAAGCCATAATATATGGCTTTTTAATAATATTTGTCATGTAGTTTGTCGCCCAGTAACACTGTAGTGTGTCAAAATGGCTCACAATATAAGCTATGTCATAATATTTTGTCATGTAGTATCATGTAGTACAATAATGAAGACTGTATCAAAATCATAATATAATATAATACAATATAATATATTGCTGCTAAATATCTGTATGTAGCTTTTAATATGTAATTTCTGTCATAATATATATTTTTCAGTAGTATCATGTGGCTCCTTAATAATATAGCCTCTATCTTTATTTATTTATTTTATGTAATTTCATAATATGTAGCCCTGTCAAATAACTCTGTCATGTAGTGTCATGTAGCTTTGTCATAAGCCAATGTATTGCCTTTTATGTATGTATACTTCATGTCATGCAACTCTCCTAAATTTCATGTCATGTAATAGCTTTGTAATATGAGTGCTATGCCATGTAAATATAAGTTCCCTGTCATTTCTGTGTGTGAAACTGTGCTGCTGAGCACATCATGAGCTTCATGTCATCTGGCTTCATCGTAATACTTTACTGTCTCTGGCTTTCTGTCATAACTGTTTTGCCAGCTGTGAGTAACACGCCATATAAATTTTATTCTGTCATATATTTCTGTCATGTAGCACATGTCATAGCTGTCATAGCCTGGCATGTCATTCATGTGTGTAGCTAAATCATGCTAATAATTTTCACTGTCATATGAAACCTAACTTGTCATGTAGCCTATAATAATATGTTGTCATAATAATAATATGTACTGGCAATGTAATATTGTCATAATATTTGTCATAAACCCTCATAATAAATATGGCTAAATGTAAATTCATCATGTAATTCACAATAAATATTTCATAATAATATGAAACTATGTCATGTAGCCACAATATGTATTTATAATATAATAGCTCTGTCATGTAATTCTGTTATATTTCATAATATATGCTTCTCTGTGTCTTAAGCTAACAACCGTAGCCTACATAATATATGCTTCATGTCATATGAAACTCATATCAAACTTCTGTATAACTTCATATGTATTTTAATCATAGCTGTCATGTAATACTATCTAGCCCCAATAAATATATGTATTTCATGCCATGTAATTCTGTCTCAAATATGTCTGTGGCTAATATAAACTTCCTTAATAAATAGCAGACTGGCCTCATGTGAAGAACACATGTCATGTGCAATATGTAAGAACTGCATGTCATCGTAGTACTCGTCGTAAAGCTGTAATGTGAGGTAGCTGTCATGCGAGGCCCTATGTCATGTATTCTGATAAATGTAGAAATTTCATGTCACGTGAGAACACTATATGCAGCTGTATGTCGTAATGTCTGTCATGTAATTTCATATCAAAATGAAATTTCATGTAAATAATAATAATAATATCTGTCTGTCATCTTTCATGTCATCTGGCCATGTCGCATGTATTTCATGTGTGAAACTACGTAATATAAGTGTGTCATGTGAAATTTCATATCATGAATTATGTCATATTTCATAATATATTATTTTCTGTCATATGAAACTGTGTCATGAAACTGGCTCATGTAATTTATCATGTAGCCATGACATAATGTCACAATATGTAAAAATTTCATAATATAATAATAATACAATAAATAATATTTATATATTTCACAATAAATGTAGTATGCATGTATTTCATCTTTTAATATGTAAGCCACATAATATAATAACTAATATATTTATTTCATAATATATGCTTCATATGTAACAAGCCTTAATATATTTTGTCATGAAAAACCTTTATATGTAACTTCTTCTAATATAACAACTCATGTTATAACTGTCATAACTATTTGTAATAACATGTCTATCATCTTCATATGTATTTCTGTCATATAAGAAAACAGCAATATATATTTCATATCACTCTTGAAAACCCAGCATATCATGTATTTCATATGCTGTTTTCTATGCAGCCACTGTATTTCATATAATATGTCATACCATGTCTGTCATGTGAAGCCTATAATATCAACAATACACTGCTCTGTATGCCATATGCTTCATATTATGTAGCCTACAATAATAATAGCTTCATATCATAATAATTGTCTTGCTGTATATATAAACTATATCATGTAAAACATATGCTGTAGCAACTGTCATGTAGAAACACTACTGTCATACTAACTTTTAATATATGAAACTTTATCATGGCCCAATACTAATAATTTGTCATAGCTTTACAACTCATCAGACTGTGTAATTTGTAATATACTCAAGCCCCGATATAACAGTACAATATGAGAAATTTCTTGTCATGTGTGGCCTAACTTCTAAGTATATGCATGTAACTCTTCACTGTCTGTATTACAATAAATGGCTGTCATGGCTTTATCATGTGAAAACACCATGTCATGCAGTACTGTGTAAATTCTGTCATGTAAACTACAATAAATGTGAAACCTGTCATGTATTTTACTGTGTGTGTACATAACTTTGTCTTATAAGAAATACATCATCTAATTTTCTGTCATGTAATTTTATGTCATGTAAAATACATAATAAATAGCATTGTAATAATATATTTTGTGCATATAAAATTTGTCATGTAGCTTTTGTCATGTATTTTGTCATGTAGACTGTCATGTAAAACACCGGTGTCCCTGTCATCAGTGATATTTTGTCATCAATTTCTGTAGTGCTATTCTGACATATTAGGCCCTCATGTCATATTTCATGTCATGTATTTCCCTGTCTCTAAGCTTCTGTCAAAACAATGCTAATATGGCCAATATAATAATGCTCATGACATATGAAATTTGTGTCTGGCATGTTTAAATTTCTGTCATAAGCTTTTGCTGTCATGTAATATTTGTCATGCAGACCCAATATGTAATTTCATGTGCATATAATGTCTGTCATAACAGAGAAACCATGTTATGGCTGTCTGTCATGTGAAATTTTGTCATATGAAGCTCTGTCATGTAATGTCGCCTTTTTCAGTAGTATCATGTAGTATGTCATAATATTTCTAATATATTTATTCATTTGCTAACAGACTCATAATATGTTTCTGTCCAAAATAATATCCTGTCATATGTGTCATGTAGCTTTGTCATAATATTTTATGTGCATGTTTATTTGCTGTCATGTAATTGTCATGTAAGCTGCATGTGTAATGTCCCACCATTCATAATAAATAATATCATAACAAAGCTATAATAATAATATATACCATATATTTATCTTATAAATTCTGTCATATATTTCTGTATGTATTTCTATATAAACACATATCTTTATCATATAATATAATATCTGCTTCATCATATATAGCCCTCTGTCATAGCCCTATCATGTAGCCCCTTAATATAGTATACATATATATGTCTTACTAAAAATACTGTCTCTATTTAAGCCTATATCATGTAACCACATATATGCTCCCAGCATATGCTTCATAATATATAGCTATCATAACTCATATAGCCTCTATGCATATGGCTAACATAACCTGTCATATTGTCATAATATCATAATATGTAGTAATAATATTGTCATATATTTGTCATAATAGCTGCCATAATATGTCATATTCCTGTCATAGTAAAATATGTAGCCATAATATGTAATATAATATAATAAACACATCTTCATGTCATGTAATAACTCATATTCTGTTGCTGTATTTTTCATATAATAATATCACAACCAAACCATATTGGCTTCATATCATATGAAGCTTCGCAATATAATATTTCTGTCATAAACTTTCACTGTGCAACTATTCATATATTTTGTCATGTAGCTTGTGTAATAACACTCATGAAAGCAATAGTAATTTGTCATAATATTTTTCATGCCTTGTAATTTCTGTCATAAGTAACAATAATGTTTGTCATATATTCATATGTGTGTCATCTGCTTGTCATAGTACATATGCATAATAATAATACAATATATATTTCATAATATATAAAATACAATGCTCTTCCTTAATAACAATAATACAAAGCCATATATATTTTAATATAATAGCTTCATATGCATAATACCATATATATATATCATATCATATTCATATAAATAGCTATATCATATTTCATATGCTCATATCTATCATGGCCATATGTAACAGCTTCATATATATGCTTCATAATATAGCTATATATATAGCCAATATATAGCTGTAATATATGGCTTCATATCATAGCCTATGTCAATAATATTTCATGTCATGAATAAGCCCTACTGTCATGTAGTAATATGTAATTTTGTCATAATTGTCATGAAATACATGACATAATATCTGTATAATTTCATATTGTAATATCACATTTTTCTATATTTCTATGCATATAGCTGTCATGTATTTTTCATACCTTTAATAAATGTAATTTATAATATGCAAAACACACCAATATTATTTATTTCATAATATGTATTCATATCATAATAGCTGCATGTCATGTAGCTTTTATGCATGTATAATGTATATCATAATATGTCTGTCATAGAGGCTGCATGTTATGTAACCATAATATATCCTTTATATCTATATGTATTTCATAATATATGTGTCATACGTATGTCATAACAAACTTCATATCATAACAGCCTTTATCATGTATTTATGTCACTGTAATATAATACGTAATTATCATGCAAAGCCCATGTGCTAAATGTCTCTATCATATGGCTTCATGTCTGTAGCCTATATCATAATGCTGCCATAAAGCTTCATGGCCTGTGAAAACCTACAATATGTAGTACCTTAATAACTGTAGTATCTTATGTGTGTATGTTTCTGCTCATAATATAATAGTGCTGTATGGCCAAACACTACTGTCATATAACTTTTATGTCTGTATTTGTCATGTAGCTGTGTAATTTGTCATGCTTTGTCGTAGCAATTTGTCATGTAGCCATATGTAAGCTTCAGTCATATAACGAAACCTACAACTCATGTGGTAATAATCGTAATACAATGTGAAACCTATGTCATAACTATCTGTGTATAAATTTCGCCAATAATGTGGCTTCGCCAATATGTAAGAGAAGCCATATATAAGTATCATAAAGCTTTCATAATACATGTAGTGTCTTTCAAGTATGTCATGAGCACCTGTCATAATAGAAGTATATCATAATATTTCGTAATAATAACTACAATATGCTAAACATAATAATAATATTTTATCATAATATTTTAATAATAATATTGCTATGGCTTTGTCATAATAGTTTGTCATATGAAAGCCTGTAATAAATTTCCAATTTCAAATTTTCTAGCCATGTGAAGCCAATGTCATGTTGTCATAATTTGTAATGCATGTAACTAATAAATATTGAAATTTCATCAGTAATGTTTCATGTCATGCAAGGCTAGAAACTCTGTCATAAGAAACTACTCTCATGCCAAACTTTCAGGCATGTAATTTTGATAAATGTATTTTGTCATGTAGTATTTATCATGTAAATTTGTCGTGTACTCATGTATTTCATGCCATGTGAAAATTTCTGTCATACTAAATACTGTCTAGTAAATTTAATAAATATGGTATGTCATGTAATTGTCATGTAATTTGTCATGTGAAACTAGCTGTGCTCATGTCTGTATGTGAGAGCTATATGTAAGCTACTGTCATGTGAGGCTTTCATGTCATGTGTCATATAAAGCAACAATGTAATATTTCATATCTGTCATGTTAAACTTCGTAATGTATAAGAAAACTCGTAATAAAATAAACTCTATCATAAAGTACAGTAATGTAACTAAATGTCATGTAATTGTCAAATATTTTGTCATAACAATTTGTCATAATTCATAATATATAATATCTATGTAATAATTTCATATTGCCTGTAATATCTATATAAGCTTTTTCATATTTCTGTCACTGCTAGTGTCATGTATTCCTGCATATGTGTCATGAAACATGTCATGTAAACTGTAATATGTTACTATAATATATTTATTTCATAATATCTTTCATATGCATATTTTGTGTAAGCAACTGTCATGTAATATCTTGTCATAGTAGTTTCATGTTATAATAACTTTCCTGTCATGAAACCCTGCTCTCCTTTATAACTCTGTCAGCTCATATATGTAAGCCCTCTGTCTGTAAACTTCATATATATTTGTGTACTATGTGTAAAAAACTTCGCATAACAGTATATATATTTCATGTAATATGTTTTCGTCATGTAATAGTGTGTGTAGTTTGTGGCCCAGTAAATAGTTTGTTTTATGAGAGGCCCATGTCATCAATAATTTTCTGTCGTAATTGATAATAAATATTTTGTCTGTAATTTCATGTCATATAGCTGTCAATAAAGACTATTTCGCCATGTGAATATTATGTCATGTTTCACAATATGTAAATTTCCAGTGAAAATGTCTGTCATGTAAATTTCCAGAGTGGCATCTGCACCATGAAATTTTATTATGTGAAGCCTCTGTCATAACAGTATGCATTTTTCATGTAGCTTTTAATGATAATTTGACCTTTAGAAATTTCATAATATAATAATATCTGTGAGCCATGTCACGTATTACCCAAGTATATAAGCCAGAGTCAAGTAGAAATTCCCTGTCATAATTTCATGTCATAATATTTTGTCATATGCATTGTGTCATATAAACCTCATGTCATGTAAATGTATGTCATCTTTCAATGTCATGTGAAGAGCCCTGCATGTCATATTGAAAACCTCTATTCATATTAGTAGTAATGTAGCTGTCAATCATGTGTAATATTTCATGTTGAGCTTTATATTATAGTAAATTTCATATCATGTATTTTGTCATCAATATAAATTCATAATAAGCTCTTCTGTGCAGAAATTTCATATGTGTGAGCTTTATGTCGCAACAACTGTCGTAGAAAACATGTAATTTCACAGCTCATGTATTTCTTGTCATCTTGTCTTGTAGTAACTAGCCTCTGTTTACTTATCATGTATTGTAATAAATAATAACTATAATACTTAAATTTCATGTCATGTCAGAAACTGCATGTCGGAAACAATTTCTGTCATAAATTTTGTCATCAATAATTTCGTGTCATGTAAAATTTGTCAGTATTTGTCATGTGAAACTCGTAAGCATAATAATTTGTTTTATTATTTTGGCTCATGTGAATTTGTCATGTAAACTGTATTGTAAATTCTGTCATGTGAACATTCCTGTCATGTGAAATTTCTGGCTCATAATTTATGTCGTGAAAAGTAGTGTCATGTGGTATGCGAGCTCGGCCATGTCATGTGAGAGCCCTGTGTGTGTGAGCTTTCACTGTCATGTGTGTTTTGTAATGTGAAATTGTACGCCATGTAAAATTTTGTCTTTGCTAAAAAATTTCTGTCATGTAGGCTTTCACATGAGCTTTTCTGTCATGTAATTTTTATGTCGTGACTTTGCTGTAATAACATGCCTTTTCATAATATAGCCTTCACTCCTTAGCATATAAAACTCTGCTCATAATAGCTACAACTCTGTAAAACATAACCGTATGTCATGTAGTAATAAAAAATGCCATAATAATAATAGCTCTTTCATATGCTGTAGCTCTGTGGCATAATATTGTGCATAATAACATCATAGCAAGCTTCATAATATATAGCTGCTCATATAAATGCTATATAACAATTTTTATCATAGCTTTATATATAGCTTTTGTCATAGCTTCATGTCATCTAGCTAACCATATGCATGTATTTCTGTCATGCTAGCTCTTAATATATTGTCATATCTTTATATGCTTTGTCATATACTATATGTCATGTGAAAATTTTCTGTGATGTGAGCTGTTGTCATGTAATTTTGTCATGAGGCTTCATGTCGTAATGAGAACAAATAAATATGAAGGCTACAATATTGTGAAAATTCTGTGCGCTGTGAGGCCCTACAATAGTAACGAGGTACATGTCATGAATTTTGTCATGTGAATTTCATGTGTGTAGTCTGTCATGTAGTGCAATGTAATTTTCGCAATAATGTGGCTTCCTGTCAATAATATTTTTTGTCATGTAAACTTTTTGTCATGCATTTTGTAAGTAATAAGCAGCTGTTGAGTATGTCTGGCTGTGTGAGCACAGTCGTGTGGCTGTATGTAAACTTCCGGTGCTGTGAAAATTTCTATGTGTAATTGACTAATGTAGTCCCCGTCATGTAATTTCATGTCATGTAAACTGTCTGTCAACCAATTTCGCTGTCGTAATAATAATGTAATGTGTGGCTTTACAATATGCAAAAATTTCAGTCATATAAGCATCTGTCCTGTAAATTTCAGAAATAAATAATCTGTGTGAAATTTTGTCATATTATTCATGTGTGAAACCAGCTCATGTAGTAATTTTGCACCTGTAAATTTGTAGATATTTTGTCATCAATTTGTCATCTTTGTCATGAAAATTTTGTCATGTAGTTTATGTATTCTGTCGCTGTGAAACTGTGTTACTTTATGCATGTATTTTTATGTTTTTGTCATGTAGTATATGTAGTACACTGCATGTAAATTTTCAGTTGTCATGTGAAATTTTCTGTCATGTAAAATTTATATCATGTAAATCTTTCATGTCATGGAATTTTGTCATATCATAAATTTTATCATGTAAAATTTCCTGTCATGTATCAAATTCATGTCATGTGAAATTTCTGTCATATGAAATTTCATGTCATGTGAAATTTCCTGTCTTGTGAAATTTTATGTCATGTGAAATTCCTGTCATGTGAATGTTTTTCGCGAATTTCATGTCATGAAATTTTGTCATGTAAATTTGTCATGTGAAAAATTTCATGTCATGTGAAATGTCATGTCATGTGAATTTTTCATGTCATGAAATTTTGTCATGTGAAATTTTGTCATAAAAATTTAGTCATGTGAAATTTTGTCATGTGAAATTTTTGTCATGTGAAATTTTTGTCATGTGAAATTTTATGTCATTTGATATAAAATGTCATGTCATGTGAAATTTCCTGTCATAAATTTCATGTCATGATGAACGTCTGTCGTAAAATTTCATGTTCATGAAATTTCATGTCATGTGAAATTTCTGTCATGTGAAATTTTGTCATGTGAAATTTGTCATGTGAAAATGTCATGTCATGTGAAATTTTGTCATGTGAAATTTATGTCATGTGAAATTCATGTCATATGAAATTTCCTGTCATGTAAATTTTGTCATGATAAATTTTGTCATGTGAAGTTTTGTCATGTGAAATTTCATGTCATGTGAAAATTCATGTCATGTGAAATGTCATGTCATGTGAAATTTTCCTGTCATGTGAATTTTCATTTCCTGTCATGTGAAATATTTCATGTCATGTGAAATTTTATGTCATGTGAAATGTCATGTTGAAATTTCATGTCATGTGAAATTTTGTCAAGTGAAATTTCATGTCATGTGAAGTTTCCTGCCATGTGAAATTTTGTCATGTAAAATTTCGTCATGTGAAATTTCATGTCATGTAAAATTTCCTGTTATATGATATCATATCAAAATTTTGTCATGTGAAATTTCATGTCATGTGAAATTTCATGTCATGTGAAATTTCATGTCATGTGAAATTTCATGTTATGTGAAATTTCATGTCATGTGAAATTTGCTGTCATGTAAAATTTCATGTCATGTGAAATTTCCTGTCATGTGAAATTTCCTGTCATGTGAAATTTCATGTCATGTGAAATTTTATGTCATGTGAAATTTTGTCATGTGAATTTTATGTCATTTGAAATTCATGTCATGTGAAATTTTTGAAATGTCATGTGAAATTTCCTGTCATGTGAAATTTTGTCATGTGAAATTTTGTCATGTGAAATTTTGTCATGTGAAATTTCATGTCATGTGAAATTTCATGTCATGTGAAATTTCATGTCATGTAAAATTTCCTGTTTCATGTCATGTGAAATTTCCTGTCATGTGAAATTCATGTCATGTGAAATTTCATGTCATGTAAAATTTCCTGTCATGTGAAATTTTATGTCATGAAATTTCATGTCATGTGAAATTTCATGTCATGTGAAATTTCATGTCATGTGAAATTTCCTGTCATGTGAAATTTTATGTCATGTGAAATTTGTCATAAAATTTATGTCATGTGAAATTTATGTCATGTGAAATTTCATGTCATGTGAAATTTCATGTCATGTGAAATTTATGTCATGTGAAATTTCATGTCATGTGAAATTTCATGTCATGTGAAATTCATGTCATGTGAAATTTTGTCATGTGTCATGTAAAATTTCATGTCATGTAAAATTTCCTCTTATATGATATGTCATGTCATGTAAAATTTCTGTCTTAAAATTTCATGTCATGTGAAATTTCTGTCCCTGTGAAATTTTGTCATGTGAAATTTTCATGTCATGTGAAATTTCCTGTCATGTGAAATTTTTGTCATGTAATATTTCCTGTCATGTAAAATTTTATGTCATGTGAAATTTCATGTCATGTGAAATTTCCTGTCATGAAATTTTGTCATGTGAAATTTCATGTCATGTGAAATTTCATGTCATGTGAAATTTTTGTCATGTGAAATTTGTGTCATGTGAAATTTTGTCATGTGAAATTTTATGTCATGTGAAATCTCATGTCATGTGAAATTTCATGTCATGTGAAAATGTCATGTGAAATTTTGTCATGTGAAATTTCTGTCATGTGAAAGTTCATGTCATGTGAAATTTTGTCATGTGAAATTTTATGTCATGTGAAATGTCATGTCATGTGAAATTTCATGTCATGTGAAATGTCATGTCTTGTGAAATTTCACATATCATGAAATTTTTATGTCATGTGAAATTTCATGTCATGTGAAATTTCCTGTCATGTGAAATTTTGTCATGTGAAATTTATGTCATGTGAAATTTTTGTCATGTAAAATTTCATGTCATGTGAAAATTCATGTCATGTGAAATTTTATGTCATGTGAAATTTATGTCATGTGAAATTAATGTCATGTGAAATTTCATGTCATGTGAAATTTTGTCATGTGAAATTTCATGTCATGTGAAATTTCCTGTCATGTGAAATTTCATGTCATGTAAAATTTCATGTCATGTGAAATTTCCTGTCATGTGAAATTTTGTCATGTGAAATTTCATGTCATGTGAAATTTCATGTCATGTGAAATTTTGTCATGTGAAATTTCATGTCATGTGAAATTTCCTGTCATGTGAAATTTCATGTCATGTGAAATTTTGTCATGTGAAATTTTGTCATGTGAAATTTTGTCATGTAAAATTTCATGTCATGTGAAATTTCATGTCATAAATTATATCATGTGAAATTTCCTGTCGATTAAAATTTTGTCATGTGAAATTTTGTCATGCAAAATTTTGTCATGTGAAATGACGTCATGTGAAGTTTCCTGTCATGTATAATTTTATGTCATGTGAAATTTCATGTCATGTCATGTGAAATTTTCATGTCATGTGAAATTTCATGTCATGTGAAAATTTCTTGTCATGTGAAATTTTGTCATGGGAAATTGTCATGTCATGTGAAATTTTGTCATGTGAAATTTTGTCATGTGAAATTTTGTCATGTGAAATTTCATGTCATGTGAAATTTCATGTCATGTGAAATTTCATGTCATGTGAAATTTCCTGTCATGTAAAATTTCTGTCATGTGAAATTTCATGTCATGTGAAATTTTGTCATGTGAAATTTTGTCATGTGAAATTTCATGTCATGTGAAAATTCCTGTCATGTGAAAATCATGTAAAATTCATGTCATGTGAAAATTTCATGTCATGTGAAATTTCATGTCATGTGAAATTTCATGTCATGTGAAATTTTATGTCATGTGAAATTTTGTCATGTGAAATTTTGTCATGTGAAATTTCATGTCATGTGAAATTTTGTCATTTAAAATGTCATGTGTTAAAATGTCATGTGAAATTTTGTCATGTGAAATTTCATGTCATGTGAAATTTCATGTCATGTGAAATTTCATGTCATGTGAAATTTCATGTCATGTGAAATTTCATGTCATGTGAAATTTCATGTCATGTGAAATTTCATGTCATGTGAAATTTTGTCATGTGAAATTTTGTCATGTGAAATGTTATGTCATGTGAAATTTCATGTCATGTGAAATTTTATGTCATGTGAAATTTCATGTCATGTGAAATTTCATGTCATGTGAAATTTCATGTCATGTGAAATTTTGTCATGTGAAATTTCCTGTCATGTGAAATTTCATGTCATGTGAAATTTCCTGTCATGTGAAATTTCATGTCATGTGAAATTTTTGTCATGTGAAATTTCATGTCATGTGAAATTTCCTGTCATAAAATTTCATGTCATGTGAAATTTCCTGTCATGTGAAATTTTGTCATGTGAAATTTTGTCATGTGAAATTTTGTCATGTGAAATTTCATGTCATGTGAAATTTCTGTCATGTGAAATTTTGTCATGTGAAATTTTGTCATGTGAAATTTCATGTCATGTAAAATTTCATGTCATGTGAAATTTTTGTCATGTGAAATTTCATGTCATGTGAAATTTCATGTCATGTGAAATTTCATGTCATGTGAAATTTCATGTCATGTGAAATTTTATGTCATGTGAAATTTCATGTCATGTGAAATTTTTTGTCATGTGAAATGTCATGTGAAATGTCATGTCATGTGAAATTTCATGTCATGTGAAATTTCATGTCATGTGAAATTTCATGTCATGTGAAATTTTATGTCATGTGAAATTGTCATGTCATGTGAAATTTCATGTCATGTGAAATTTCATGTCATGTGAAATTTTGTCATGTGAAATTTCATGTCATGTGAAATTTCATGTCATGTGAAATTTCATGTCATGTGAAATTTCATGTCATGTGAAATTTCATGTCATGTAAAATTTCATGTCATGTGAAATTTTGTCATGTGAAATGTCATGTCATGTGAAATTTCCTGTCATGTGAAATTTCATGTCATGTGAAATTTTGTGATGTGAAATTTCATGTCATGTGAAACTTGATGGCATGTGAAATGTCATGTCATGTGAAGTTTTATGTCATGTGAAATTTCCTGTCATGTTAAATTTTGTCATGTGAAATTTTATGTCATGTGAAATTTCATGTCATGTGAAATTTTGTCATGTGAAATTTCATGTCATGTGAAATTTCATGTCATGTGAAATTTCATGTCATGTGAAATTTCATGTCATGTGAAATTTCATGTCATGTGAAATTTCATGTCATGTGAAATTTCATGTCATGTGAAATTTCATGTCATGAAATTTCATGTCATGTGAAATTTCATGTCATGTGAAATGTCATGTCATGTGAAATTTTGTCATGTGAAATTTCATGTCATGTGAAATTTTGTCATGTGAAATTTTGTCATGTGAAATTTTGTCATGTGAAATTTCATGTCATGTGAAATTTTGTCATGTGAAATTTTGTCATGTGAAATTTCATGTCATGTGAAATTTCATGTCATGTGAATTTCATGTCATGTGAAATTTCATGTCATGTGAAATTTTCATGTCATGTGAAATTTATGTCATGTGAAATTTTGTCATGTGAAATTTATGTCATGTGAAATTTCATGTCATGTATGTCATGTGAAATTTTGTCATGTGAAATTTTGTCATGTGAAATTTTGTCATGTGAAATTTCATGTCATGTGAAATTTTGTCATGTGAAATTTCATGTCATGTGAAATTTCATGTCATGTGAAATTTCCTGTCATGTGAAATTTCATGTCATGTGAAATTTCATGTCATGTGAAATTTTGTCATGTGAAATTTTGTCATGTGAAATTTCATGTCATGTGAAATTTCATGTCATGTGAAATTTCATGTCATGTGAAATTTCATGTCATGTGAAATTTCATGTCATGTGAAATTTCATGTCATGTGAAATTTCATGTCATGTGAAATTTTTGTCATGTGAAATTTCATGTCATGTGAAATTTTGTCATGTGAAATTTCATGTCATGTGAAATTTTATGTCATGTAAAATTTGAAATTTCATGTCATAAAATTTCATGTCATGTGAAATTTCATGTCATGTGAAATTTTGTCATGTGAAATTTTGTGTGTGAAATTTCATGTCATGTGAAATTTCATGTCATGTGAAATTTCATGTCATGTGAAATTTCATGTCATGTGAAATTTTGTCATGTAAAATTTCATGTCATGTGAAATTTCATGTCATGTGAAATTTCATGTCATGTGAAATTTTGTCATGTGAAATTTGTCATGTGAAATTTCATGTCATGTGAAATTTCATGTCATGTGAAATTTCATGTCATGTGAAATTTCATGTCATGTGAAAATTTCATGTCATGTGAAATTTCATGTCATGTGAAATTTCATGTCATGTGAAATTTCATGTCATGTGAAATTTTTGTCATGTGAAATTTTTGTCATGTGAAAATGTTGTGAAATTGTCATGTCATGTGAAATTTCATGTCATGTGAAATTTTTGTCATGTGAAATTTCATGTCATGTGAAATTTTGTCATGTGAAATTTCATGTCATGTGAAATTTCATGTCATGTAAAATTTCATGTCATGTGAAATTTTGTCATGTGAAATTTCATGTCATGTGAAATTTCATGTCATGTGAAATTTCATGTCATGTAAAATTTCATGTCATGTGAAATTTATGTCATGTGAAATTTCATGTCATGTGAAATTTCATGTCATGTGAAATTTCATGTCATGTGAAATTTTGTCATGTGAAATTTCATGTCATGTGAAATTTCATGTCATGTGAAATTTCATGTCATGTGAAATTTCATGTCATGTGAAATTTTTGTCATGTGAAATTTCATGTCATGTGAAATTTCATGTCATGTAAAATTTCATGTCATGTGAAATTTCATGTCATGTGAATTTTCATGTGAAATTTGTCAAAAATTTCATGTCATGTGAAATTTTTTGTCATGTGAAATTTCATGTCATGTGAAATTTTGTCATGTGAAATTTTTGTCATGTGAAATTTCATGTCATGTGAAATTTCATGTCATGTGAAATTTTGTCATGTGAAATTTCATGTCATGTGAAATTTCATGTCATGTGAAATTTCATGTCATGTGAAATTTCATGTCATGTGAAATTTTGTCATGTGAAATGTCATGTGAATTTTCATGTCATGTGAAATTCTGTCATGTGAATTTTTGACGTGAAATTTCATGTCATGTGAAATTTCATGTCATGTGAAATTTTGTCATGTGAAATTTTGTCATGTAAAATTTCATGTCATGTGAAATTTCCTGTCATGTGAAATTTCATGTCGTGAAATTTTCTCTCATGTGAAATTTTGTCATGTGAATTTTGTCATGTGAAATTTTGTCATGTGAAATTTTCCTGTCATGTGAAATTTTAGGTCTTGAGAAATGTCATGTCATGTGAAATTTTGTCATGTGAAATTTTGTCATGTGAAAGTTTGTCATGTAAAATTTCATGCCATGTGAAGTTTCCTGTCATGTAAAATTATGTCATGTGAAATTTTGTCATGTAAAATTTCATGTCATGTGAAATTTCCTGTCATGTAAAATTTCATGTCATGTGAAATTTTGTCATGTGAAATTTTGTCATGTGAAATTTTGTCATGTGAAATTCCATGTCATGTGAAATTTCATGTCATGTGAAATTTCATGTCATGTGAAATTTTGTCATGTGAAATGAAATTTCATGTCATGTGAAATTTCATGTCTTGTGAAGTTTCCTGTCATGTGAAATTTTATGTTATGTGAAATTTTGTCATGTGAAATTTCATGTCATGTGAAATTTCATGTCATGTGAAATTTTCATGTCATGTGAAATTTTGTCATGTGAAATTTCATGTCATGTGAAATTTTGTCATGTGAAATTTCATGTCATGTGAAATTTTGTCATGTGAAATTTCATGTCATGTGAAATTTTGTCATGTGAAATTTTGTCATGTGAAATTTCATGTCATGTGAAATTTCATGTCATGTGAAATTTCATGTCATGTGAAATTTTGTCATGTGAAATTTTGTCATGTGAAATTTCATGTCATGTGAAATTTCATGTCATGTGAAATTTCATGTCATGTGAAATTTCATGTCATGTGAAATTTTGTCATGTGAAATTTCATGTCATGTGAAATTTTGTCATGTGAAATTTCATGTCATGTGAAATTTTGTCATGTGAAATTTCATGTCATGTGAAATTTCATGTCATGTGAAATTTCATGTCATGTGAAATTTCATGTCATGTGAAATTTTGTCATGTGAAATTTCATGTCATGTGAAATTTCATGTCATGTGAAATTTCATGTCATGTGAAATTTCCTGTCATGTGAAATTTCATGTCATGTGAAATTTCATGTCATGTGAAATTTCATGTCATGTGAAATTTTGTCATGTGAAATTTTGTCATGTGAAATTTCATGTCATGTGAAATTTCATGTCATGTGAAATTTTGTCATGTGAAATTTCATGTCATGTGAAATGTCCTGTCATGTGAAATTTCATGTCATGTGAAATTTCATGTCATGTGAAATTTCATGTCATGTGAAATTTCATGTCATGTGAAATTTCATGTCATGTGAAATTTCATGTCATGTGAAATTTTGTCATGTGAAATTTCATGTCATGTGAAATTTCATGTCATGTGAAATTTCATGTCATGTGAAATTTCATGTCATGTGAAATTTCATGTCATGTGAAATTTCCTGTCATGTGAAATTTCATGTCATGTGAATTTTTCATGTCATGTGAAATTTCATGTCATGTGAAATTTTTCATGAAATTTCATGAAATTTTGTCATGTGAAATTTCATGTCATGTGAAATTTCATGTCATGTGAAATTTTTCATGTGAAATGTCATGTGAAATGTCATGTCATGTGAAATTTCATGTCATGTGAAATTTTGTCATGTGAAATTTTATGCCATGTGAAATTTCATGTCATGTGAATTTTTATGTCGTGAAAATTCCTGTCATGTGATATTTCATGTCATGTGAAATTGTGTCATGTGAAATTTTGTCATGTGAAATTTCATGTCATGTGAAATTTCATGTCATGTGAAATTTCATGGAAATTTTGTCTTGAAATTTCATGTCATGTGAAATTTCCTGTCATGTGAAATTTCCTGTCATGTGAAATTTCATGTCATGTGAAATTTTATGTTATGTGAAAATTTATTTCATGTGAAATTTCCTGTCATGTTAAATTTCCTGTCATGTGAAATTTTATGTCATGTGAAGTTTTGGGTTATGTAAAATTTCATGTCATGTGAAATTTTATGTCATGTAAAATTTTGTCATGTGAAATTTTTTTTATGAAATTTGTCATGTGAAATGTCATGAAATTTCATGTCATGTCATGAAATTTCATGTCATGTGAAATTCATGTCATGTGAAATTTCATGTCATGTGAAATTTCATGTCATGTGAAATTTCATGTCATGTGAAATTTCATGTCATGTGAAATTTCATGTCATGTGAAATTTCATGTCATGTGAAATTTCATGTCATGTGAAATTTCATGTCATGTGAAATTTCATGTCATGTGAAATTTCATGTCATGTGAAATTTCATGTCATGTGAAATTTTTCATGTGAAATGTCATGTGAAATTTCATGTCATGTGAAATTTCATGTCATGTGAAATTTCATGTCATGTGAAATTTCATGTCATGTGAAATTTATGTCATGTGAAATTTCATGTCATGTGAAATTTCATGTCATGTGAAATTTTATGTCATGTGAAATTTCATGTCATGTGAAATGTCATGAAATTTCATGTCATGTAAAATTTCTGTCATGTGAAATTTTGTCATGTGAAATTCATGTCATGTGAAATTTCATGTCATGTGAAATTTTTCATGTCATGTGAAATTTTGTCATGTGAAATTTCATGTCATGTGAAATTTTTGTCATGTGAAAATTTCATGTCATGTGAAATTTCATGTCATGTGAAATTTCATGTCATGTGAAATTTCATGTCATGTGAAATTTCATGTCATGTGAAATTTCATGTCATGTGAAATTTTGTCATGTGAAATTTCATGTCATGTGAAATTTCATGTCATGTGAAATTTTTCATGTCATGTGAAATTTCATGTCATGTGAAATTTCATGTCATGTGAAATTTCATGTCATGTGAAATGTCATGTCATGTGAAATTTCATGTCATGTGAAATTTTATGTCATGTGAAATTTTGTCATGAAATGAAATTTCATGTCATGTGAAATTTCATGTCATGTGAAATTTTGTCATGTGAAATTTCATGTCATGTGAAATGTGTCAAATTTTGTCATGTAAAATTTCATGTGATGTAAAACTTCCTTTTATATGAAATGTCATGTCATGTGAAATTTCCTGTCATAAAATTTCATGTCATGTGAAATATTGTCATGTGAAATTTTGTCATGTGAAATGTCATGTCATGTGAAATTTCATGTCATGTGAAATTTCATGTCATGTGAAATTTCCTGTCATAAAATTTCATGTCATGTGAAATTTCCTGTCATGTGAAATTTTGTCTTGTGAAATAATGTCATGTGAATGAATTTTTATGTCATGTGAAATGACATGAAATTGTGTCATGTGAAATTTTGTCAAGTGAAATTTCATGTCATGTGAAATTTCCTGTCATGTGAAATTTTATGTCATGTGAAATTTCGTCATGTAAAATTTCATGTCATGTAAAATTTCCTCTTATATGACATGTCATGTCATGTAAAATTTCCTTTCATGTGAAATTTCCTGTCGTGAAATGTCATGTCATGTGAAATTTCATGTCATGGGAAATTTCCTGTCATAAAATTTCATGTCTTGTGAAATTTCCTGTCATGTGAAATTTTATGTCTTGTGAAATATTGTCATGTGAATTTTATGTCATTTGAAATGACATATCATGTGAAATTGTATGTCATTTGAAATTCTGTCATGTGAAATTTTGTCAAGTGAAATGACGTCATGTGAAGTTTCCAGTCATGTGAAATTTTGTCATGTGAAATTTCGTCATGTGAAATTTCATGTCATGTAAAATGACATGTCATATGAAATTGTGTCATGTAAAATTTCGTCATGTGAAATTTCATGTCATGTGAAATTTCCTGTTATGTGATATGTCATGTCATGTAAAATTTCCTCTCATAAAATTTCATGTCATGTGAAATTTCCTGTCATGTGAAATTTCCTGTCATGTGAAATTTTAGTCATGTGAAATTTTGTCATGTGAAATTTTGTCATGTGAAATTTTATGTGATGTAAAATTTCCTGTTATGTAAAATGTCATGTCATGTGAAAATTCCTGTCATAAAATTTCATGTCATGTGAAATTTCATGTCATGTGAAATTTTTGTCATGTGAAATTTCATGTCATGTAAAATTTCCTCATGACATGTCATGAAATTTCATGACAGTGAAATTTTCATGTGAAATTTTGACATGAAATTTCATGACATGAAATTTCATGTCATGAAATTTCACATGACAAAATTCACATGTCATGGAAATTTCATGACATGAAATTTTATGTCATGTGAAATTTTACATGTCATGAAATTTCACATGTCATGAAATTTTTGTCATGAAATGAAATTTCATGTCACATGAAATTTCATGTCATGACATGAAATTTCATGTCATGTGAAATTTCACATCATGAAATTTTTCATGACATGAAATCACATAACATGTGAAATTTCACATGTGAAATTTTGAAATTTCATGTCATGAAATGACATGAAATTTCACATGACAAAATTTCACATGACTGTGAAATTTTTCACATGACAAATTTCACTTGACAAAATTTCACATGACAAATTTCAAATGTCATAAAAAAAATGACATGAAATTTCACATGACATGAAATTTTGTCATGACATAAAAATTTCACATGACATGAAATTTCACATGACATAAAATTTCACATGACAGTGAAATTTCACATGACATGAAATTTCATGACAGGAAATTTCCATGACATGAAATTTCATGACATAAAATTTCACATGACATGAAATTTCATGATGTGAAATTTCATGAAAGGAAATTTCACATGACATGAAATTTCACATGACATGAAATTTCACATGACAAAATTTCACATGGCAGGAAATTTCACGACATGAAATTTTATGACAGGAAATTTTACATGACATGACATATCATATAACAGGAAATTTTACATGACATGAAATTTCACATGACGAAATTTCACATGACATAAAATTTCACATGTGAAATTTCACATAACATGAAATTTCATGACATGTGAAATTTCACATGACATGAAATTTTACATGATATGAAATTTTCACATGACATGAAATTTTACAGGAAATTTCACATGACAAATTTCATGACATGAAATTTTCACATGACATAAATTTTCACATGACATAAAATTTCACATGACATAAAATTTCACATGATGTGAAATTTCAAATGACATAAATTTCACATGACATAAATTTCACATGACATCAAATTTCACATGACAAAATTTCACATGACAAAAATTTTCACATGACAGGAAATTTCATTTGAAATTATGACATGAAATTTTCATGACATGAAATTTCACATGACATGACATGACATGAAATTTCACATGACATGAAATTTCACATGACAAAATTTCACATGATGTGAAATTTTACATGACATGAAATTTTATGACATGAAATTTCACATGACATGAAATTTTACATGACATGAAATTTTACATGACATGTGAAATTTCACATGACATAAAACTTCACATGACATGAAATTTCACATGACATGATTTCATTTCACATGACAAAATTTCATGACATGAAATTTCATGTCATGCACAAAGTTTTTTTGACAAAATTTCACATGACAGGAAACTTCACATGACATGACATTTTACATAACATGAAATTTCACATGACAAAATTTCACATGACAAAATTTTCACATGACAAAATTTCACATGACATGAAATTTCACATGACATGAAATTTCACATGACATGAAATTTCACACGACATGAAATTTCACATGACAAAATTTCACATCATGAAATTTCATGACATGAAATTTCACATGACATGAAATTTATGACATAAAATTTCACATGACATGAAATTTTTCATGACATGAAAATTTCATGTCATGAAATTTCACATGACATGAAATTTCACATGACAAAATTTCACATGACATGAAATTTCACATGACATGACATGAAATTTCACATGACATGAAATTTCACATGACATGAAATTTCACATGACATGAAATTTCATGAAATTTCACATGACATGACAAATTTCACATGACATGAAATTTTACATGACATGAAATTTCACATGACATGAAATTTCACATGACAAAATTTCACATGACAAAATTTCACATGACAGGAAATTTCACATGACATGAAATTTCACATGACAAAATTTCACATGACAAAATTTCACATGACAAAATTTCACATGACATGAAATTTCACATGACATGAAATTTTATGACAGGAAATTTCACATGACATGACATTTTACATAACAGGAAATTTTTCATGACATGAAATTTTTCATGACAAAATTTCACATGAAATTTCACATGACAAAATTTCACATGACAAAATTTCATGACATGAAATTTCACATGACATGAAATTTCACATGACATGAAATTTCATACATAAATTTCACATGACATGAAATTTCACATGACATGACATGAAATTTCACATGACATGTGAAATTTTCACATGACAAAATTTCACATGACATAAAATTTCACATGACATGAAATTTCATGACATGAAATTTTATGACATGAAATTTCATGACATGACATGACATTTCTACATGAAAAATTTTACATGACATGAAATTTACATGACAAAATTTCACATGACAAAATTTCACATGACATTGAAATTTACATGACAAAATTTCACATGACAGAAAATTTCATGACATGAAATTTCATGTCATGACAAATTTTTCACATGACAAAATTTCACATGACATGAAATTTCACATGACATGAAATTTCACATGACATGAAATTTCATGACATGGTCATAAAATTTCATGTCATGACATGAAATTTCACATGACATGAAATTTCATGTCATGTGAAATTTCATGTGAAATTTCACATGACAAATTTCATGACATGATGAAATTTCACATGACATGAAATTTCACATGACAATGAAATTTCACATGACAAAATTTCATGACATGAAATTTCATGAAACAAAATTTCACATGACATGTGAAATTTCACATGACATGAAATTTTGAAATTTCATGACAGGAAATTTCACATGACATGACAAATTTCACATGACATGAAATTTCATGAAACATGACATGAAATTTCACATGACATGAAATTTCACATGATGTAAAAATTTCACATGATGTGACATGAAAATTTCACATGACAAAATTTTTTATGACATGAAAATTTTACATGACATGAAATTTTCACATGACAAAACATGAAAATTTTTACATGACATGAAATTTCACATGACATGAAATTTCACATGACATGAAATTTCACATGATGTGAAATTTCACATGACATGTGAAATTTCACATGACATGAAATTTCACATGACATGAAATTTCACATGACATGAAATTTCACATGAAATTTTGACATAAAATTTCACATGACATGAAATTTCACATGACATGAAATTTCACATGACATGAAATTTCACATGACATGAAATTTCACATGACATGAAATTTCATGTCATGAAATTTCACATGACATGAAAATTTCATGACATGTGAAATTTCATGTCACATGAAATTTGTCATGACATGAAAAATTTCACATGAAATTTTGTCATGAAATTTTACATGATGTGAAATTTCATGACATGAAATTTCACATGACATGAAATTTCACATGACATGTGAATTTTCATGACATTTGAAATTTCACATGACATGAAATTTCATGACATGAAATTTCACATGACATGAAATTTCACATGACATGAAATTTCATGACATGAAATTTCACATGACATGAAATTTCACATCAAATGAAATTTCATGACAAAATTTCACATGACATAAAATTTCACATGACATGAAATTTCACATGTCATGTGAAATTTCATGTCATGACATGAAATTTCATCATGACATGAAATTTCACATGACATAAAATTTCACATGACATGAAATTTCACATGACATGTGAAATTTCACATGTCATGTGAAATTTCACATGACATGAAATTTCATGACATGACATGACAATGAAATTTTACATAACATGAAATTTCACATCACATGAAATTTCACATGACAAAATTTTAAAATTTCACATGAAAATTTCACATGACATGTGAAATTTCACATGACATGAAATTTCATGACATGAAATTTCACATGACATGTGAAATTTCACATGACATGAAATTTACATCATGTCATGTGAAATTTTACATGACATGAAATTTCATGACATGAAATTTCACATGACAAATTTTGTCATGACAAAATTTTTGTCACAAAATTTCACATGACAAAATTTTCATGATGATGAAATTTCACATCATGAAATTTCACATGACATGAAATTTCATGACAAATTTCATGTCATGAAATTTCATGTCATGAAATTTTTCATGACATGAAATTTCACATGACATGAAATTTCATGACATGAAATTTCACATGTCATAAAATTTCACATGACATGAAATTTCACATGACATGAAATTTCACATGACATAAATTTCATGACATAAAATTTCACATGACATGAAATTTCACATGACATGAAATTTTCATGTCATGACATGAAATTTCATGACAAAATTTCATGACATGAAATTTCACATGACATAAAATTTCATGACATGAAATTTCACATGACATGAAATTTCACATGACATGAAATTTTTTCATGTCATGTGAAATTTTCATGACATGAAATTTCACATGACATGGAAATTTCATGACATGAAATTTCACATGACATGTAAATTTTACATGACATGAAATTTTGACATGACATGTGAAATTTTTCATGACATGAAATTTCACATGACATGAAATTTCACATGACATGACATGAAAATTTCACATGACATGTGAAATTTCACATGACATGAAATTTCACATGACATGAAATTTCACATGACATGAAATTTCATGACATGAAATTTTATGACATGAAATTTCACATGACATGAATTTTCACATACAAATTTTACATGTCATGAAAATTTTACATCACATAAAATTTCACATGACAAAATTTCACGACATAAAATTCCACATAACATGAAATTTCACATGACATGAAATTTTATGACAGGAAATGTCATGTCTTTTGAAATTTCATGTCATGTGAAATTTTATGCCATGTAAAATTTCATGTCATGTAGAATTTTCTGTCATGTAAAATTTATAGCATCGTAAAAATTTCATGTCGTGAAATTTTCTGTCATAAAATTTCATATCATGTAAAATTTCCTGTCATGTCAAATTTTGTCATGTGAAATTTCATGTCATGTGAAATTTCCTGTCATGTGAAATTTTGTCTTGTGAAATATTTTCATGTGAAATTTTGTCATGTGAAATGACATGTCATATGAAATTTTGTCATGTAAAATTTCGTCATGTGAAATTTCATGTCATGTGAAATTTCATGTCATGTGAAATTTCATGTCATGTGAAATTTCATGTCATGTAAAATTTCTGTCATGTGAAATGTCATGTCATGTGAAATTTCATGTCATGTGAAATTTCCTGTCATGTGAAATTTTGTCATGTGAAATTTCATGTCATGTGAAATTTCATGTCATGTGAAATTTCATGTCATGTGAAATTTCATGTCATGTGAAATTTTTGTCATGTGAAATTTTGTCATGTGAAATTTCATGTCATGTGAAATTTTGTCATGTGAAATTTCATGTCATGTGAAATTTCATGTCATGTGAAATTTATGTCATGTGAAATTTTGTCATGTGAAATTTTGTCATGTGAAATTTCATGTCATGTGAAATTTCCTGTCATGTGAAATTTTATGTCATGTGAAATTTCGTCATGTGAAATTTCATGTCATGTAAAATTTCCTGTTATATGATATGCCATGTCATGTAAAATTTTCTGTCATAAAATATTGTCATGTGAAATTTCATGTCATGTGAAATTTCCTGTTATGTAAAATGTCATGTCATGTGAAATTTTCCTGTCATGTAAAATTTTGTCATGTAAAATGTCATGTCATGTGAAATTTCCTGTCATAAACTTTCATATCATGTAAAATTTCCTGTCGTGAAATTTTGTCATGTGAAATTTCATGTCATGTGAAATTTCATGTCATGTAAAATTTCCTGTCATAAAATTTCATGTCATGTAAAATTTCCTGTCATGTGAAATTTTTTGTCCTGTGAAATATTGGTATGTGAAATTTGATGTCATGTAAAATGACATGTCATGTGAAATTGTATGTCATTTGAAATTCTGTCATGTGAAATTTTATGTCATGTGAAATGTTATGCCATGTGAAAATTTATGTCGTGAAACTCTGTCATGAAAGTATGTCATGTGAAATTTCCTGTAATAAAATTTCATATCATGTAAAATTTCCTGTCATGTGAAATTTCATGTTATGTGAAGTTTCCTGTCATGTGAAATTTTATGTCATGTGAAATTTCCTCTTATATGATATGTCATGTCATGTAAAATTTCCTGTCTTAAAATTTCATGTCGTGAAATTTCCTGCCCTGTGAAGTTTTGTCATGTGGAATTTCATGTCATGTGAAATTTCATGTCATGTAAAATTTCCTTTCATGTGAAATTTCCTGTCGTGAAATGTCATGTCATGTGAAATATTATGTCATGTGAAATTTCATGTCATGGGAAATTTCCTGTCATAAAATTTCATGTCTTGTGAAATTTTCTGTCATGTGAAATTTTATGTCTTGTGAAATTTCATGTCATGTGAATTTTTATGTCATTTGAAATGACATGTCATGTGAAATTGTATGTCATTTGAAATTCTGTCATGTGAAATTTTGTCAAGTGAAATGACATGTCATGTGAAGTTTCCAGTCATGTGAAATTTTGTCATGTGAAATTTCGTCATGTGAAATTTCATGTCATGTGAAATTTCCTGTTATGTGATATGTCATGTCATGTAAAAATTCCTTTCATGTGAAATTTCCTGTCGTGAAATGTCATGTCATGCGAAATTTCATGTCATGTGAAGTTTCCTGTCATGTGAAATTTTATGTCATGTGAAATTTCATGTCATGTGAAATTTCCTGTCATGTGAAATTTTATGTCTTGTGAAATATTGTCATGTGAATGTGAATTTTTATGTCATGTGAAATGTCATGTCATGTGAAATTGTGTCATGTGAAATTTTGTCAAGTGAAATTTCATGTCATGTGAAGTTTCCTGTCATGTGAAATTTTATGTCATGTGAAATTTCGTCATGTAAAATTTCATGTCATGTAAAATTTCCTCTTATATGATATGTCATGTCATGTAAAATTTCCTGTCTTAAAATTTCATGTCGTGAAATTTCCTGCCCTGTGAAATTTTGTCATGTGAAATTTCATGTCATGTGAAATTTCATGTCATGTAAAATTTCCTTTCATGTAAAATTTCCTGTCGTAAAATGTCATGTCATGTGAAATTTCATGTCATGTGAAATTTCCTGTCATGTGAAATTTTATGTCATGTGAAATTTCATGTCATGTGAAATTTCCTGTCATGTGAAATTTTATGTCTTGTGAAATATTGTCATGT
>JAIGNY010001496.1:0-27012 GCA_020152595.1 Chiridota heheva
CCACTTTGCCATTTTCTCCGACTCCAAAGGCTGTTCTACTTTACCTAACCTTAAATGGGATAACCTCACATGCCACCTCTTCCTCCAAACTCCTTTCTCCCACCCTCTGCAGGAAAAGTATTCTTTTCTTGGATACCCAGCCATGTTGGCATCCAGGGTAATGACAGGGCTGATGCAGCCGCTCGCTTCCTCACCCTCCTCCCTGCCCTTTTTCTAAAAACCTCTCTGACATCAACCGCTTATCGCTTCCCTTGTTGAGACCGCTGGCAAACCTCATGGAAGTCCAAATTGATAATAAACCTCTATGTCATCCAGCCACAATTCCTGATCTAAGCCACCATCAACAACCTCTCTCATGTTGACAACGTTCATATTACCCGTCTTAGAATTGGTCACACTCATCTCACCCACTCCCACCCTCCATATTGGCTCCCCAACCTCTGCAACAATTGCCATTGCACCCTCACAATCCATCACCTTCTCCTGCTTGCCCCTGTACAACCTTCCAGAGCTTCCCTCGCCCCTACAACTCAATTGCTGAGTTCTTCCAGAAAAATCCTCCGGATAAAAATTATCTCCTTCCTTCATCATGCCTCCCTCTATGACCATATTTAATTCTCCTCTTCACCCCCTCTCTTTGTTTTGTTTCAACCATGCACCTCCCCTCACGATCACAGCTTCTGACCTTTTTCCTTAAATTTCTCTCATTCTTTCCTGTTTCCTTTACTTCCTACCTCTAGAATGATCTGACCTCTCAGGCACAATTTAACCTTAGTTGTTATGGTGCCATTAGCCATCATCAAACAAACAATTCTTGTTGAATATTATTGTTTATCTGAGTTTTTCAGCCTCCCAACAGGAATGAAACTAATGTCTGAATGTCATTTTACTGGGTTAGAAGATCAAAAGGAACCTTTATAGAGCATTTTGTGATAGAATACATTGTTTGCATTTACCACTGCAGGCCAATATGGCATCTTGGATAATAATTATGAATACAAGATCCTCAACCTAAAACATAAGCGCTGACAGAAGTTTTCTGGGAGAAAATACTTCAAAGTAATATTCATTGTTTAAAGTACGTCGTATTGATTATAGTTCTAATGTCGTGTTTCGCAACTGGACTATTTGTTCAATTGTACAAATTTAAGAACAGGTCGTTAGGATGGATTTTTTCATATAAAAGTTCATTTGTTATATGAAAACTACATTTTCGACAAATAATTGGTCAGTGTTTACCCATCCCAAAGACCTAAGCACTGCCCACATTTCAAGGCAATGCCAAAGGAAACAAAACAAAAACTCGACCAAACGTAATGATCTGATGATAGATGTATGCAACAAGCATTTTCGAACAAGCATTTTCGCCCTCTACAATTACGAAGAAAAATATCTTAATAATATATATGTATTCTTAAAGTAAAACATTTGAGACCTTGTGATCGACAGTTCGATGCACTATTCCTACCTAGGTATCCGCCTTAAATTGGAAATCTGGAAAGAAGAATTCACAGTTGCGTAAAATGTAAACCCTGGTTTGCAAGGTAATGTGGTGGTGGTGTTCGGAACTGTAAGGTTAAAAGTAGAAAGCAAAATTTAATGTCTTACAAATTTGTTCTTTCAGTTTTACAAAGAAGATAACGATTTAAATTTTTGGTCATTCTGTTCTCACACGTCAAAATGGATTAAAGGTGAGTCGCGCATTTAATAAATAACTAGGCCTTTATCATCTCAGTCTGTGTACATAAGAATAAGGTTATAAGTCACTCCCTTTTAGGTGTATGTCTTTATGATCAACTTTTAAATATTTAGGCAAAATTTGACCAACTTTTGACGAAGAAAGTTTTGTAAAAAAAATTCGATCATAAAACCTGTTTTCAGTGATTTTAATACAGAACCCATTGTTTTCACAGTTAAAGATCCCATACCTCTGCACTTTCCAGCATTGTCCAATGCTATTTAAGGTCAAGGATGGCATATCAATATGGATCCGGGGAGATGAAACATTCCTGTATACAGTCGGAGTCTCTTAGCCCTTTTTGCAACCATGATGCAGATCTCTATTAATAAATTGTGGAAATACAGTTGCATTCTAATACAAACTAAGAATTAATGCAAAAGTGTGACATTGACTGTAATTGAAATATAGTTTTCTGAGTGCTAGTTTGTTGTTTATTAAGTAACTGTGCAACTTAAGAAAGTCGTATAACTTTTATAAGAAACTTCAGGAAGAATCACAGATAATCAATTGCAAATAAAGTTTACAAAATGAAATTTCTATATGTAGTGAATTATACCTTTTCAGTTTCCTTACAATTTTTATTTTTCAGATCCTGAGTCGTGAAGATGATATTCCTACGCAGCCATTTAAATAATAAATAAGATTTCTCCAATTACTGACCATGAATGAACAGAATATACTTAAAGGCAAGCTATCATGTTAACGTGGATAATATCAGAACGTGGAAAGAAAAAAAAGATACAATTCAAAATTTCTGATTGGTCAAAATATTTACACAAGCACCGACAAGCCAATCAATCACCTCCGCGGAAGTGAAATAGTACTTGAGACGAAAATTTCTTCTGAAGTTGATTTGGTTTTTCCTGCAAATAATCACCATCATGTATTTTCCTGAACACAATGGCACTGACATGGTCTCTCATATATGAATATTGAGATATGAAAACAATCGCTAACCTTTTTTTTTTCTTTTCTGTAACACAATTTACTAATATATTCTCTTATATGAATATTCAAATTAACCACAATCATTCAAAGAACTGTGCAAAGACATTACCCATAATATACTTCATTCCCGTGTTGTCTCTCTAAAGATCTAAATAATGGCATAAGAAATTTTAATTTGATAAACGTAATATAAATGTGAGCAGATAAGTTTTTGAATATTGAAAATGATATTGGTAATTTTTGCGTTATTGCTGATCATCAAAGTTTGATCAAATTCAGATGCTAAATTGGTGAGGTATAGCAGAGCGGACAGCTAAAAACCATAATTTGATTTATTTAACTTCTTTCCTAAAACTCGTTTATTGAAAATGCTAGCATTTTCTATTCCTGCTAGAATTTGGGTTCAGACGCAAAATCGTTTGGTCAAAATTTACAAATCATTTAAAAGATGTCATCACAAATCTCAAATTTGCATATTTTTCCCTGGGATTTAAAAATACTGAAGAAATGGTAATTTTTTTCTATGGCTTCGAATTGATTTTATAAAGTGTGGTAGCCAATGTTGCTTCTACATGTCCGTATCCTTTTAAATTCTTTTTTAATGATTACTAATCACGTTATGTATACCTATATCGTTAATTGTGCGTAAAACGGTTTTGGTTGAAGTGGTTGGCAGGTGGGTTGGGTGAATGAAGTGCTTAATTTGTTTCCTTTTTCTTTAGCATATGCATGTTCCTATACCAATTATCAAATAATTTTTTTATTGCGTATTGTTGCAATTTACAAAGCATTCTTAATTTATTTTGTATTTTCGTATGAAATAATGTCTGTCTATATGATATTTTTTCTGACATAAACATGATTTTCGCGCCAATATATAAGCCTTAGGCAGGTTAAGTAACTTTTTTTATGAAGCCCTGAACCACAGTGTACATTTCATGCTACTCTTATATCAATCTTAACTCCTTCAAAGCAGATTAACAATTTGTGTATATATTTTCACGTTTTGATCTCTCTTGACTGGATTTCTGTATCGATCTGTATGTTAAAAAGTATTTTGTCGTAATGCAGTTGAAATAAAGTCATGAAATAGAATTAGATGTAAAGTTATATCTAAGTTACGCATGTGCGGGTAACTTGTCTTTACCCATCTGCCCATGATCTGTGCAGTGAGTGTTTCGTGTGTTCTGTCCGTCTGTGCATCAACTTGATTTTATCCGGGAACTTTTTTTATGAACTGTATAGTTTTGAAGTGTTTGAAGCACACTGGCGTAGCTAGAGAAGGTGTAGGGGAGGGGAGGGGGGGGGGGCAGGCTCATGACCCCCAATCCCACACCAAAATATAAATAAATTATACCCCAAAAACCTACGAGACCCATTACCCGTAACGTCACTACATCTGCCTGGTGCGGTCTTGGTGGTTCACTAAAGCACGCGCCACAATGATCTCTTTCAAGACAAATTAGTTCCGATTTTTTTCTTCTTTAAAAATCTGTTTTAGTCGTAAGTCGTATTTGATATGTTCATCATTTGTTTTGAGGCAAAAAACGTGGACGTAGGCCTAGCGCCATAAGTGCATAATGTATAAAAGCATATTGGCAAAGAAATGATTTCTAAAGCCTTTCTCTGAGGCGGGGTTCTCATTTGGTCCGGCGCAGTAATTTATCATAAGTTTGTCCTTTTGTGGTAGTACATGTGTATATGTAAAATCATTTTTAAACAAAATTACGAGCATTAAACATTATGCTTTCGAAAGAAATGCTAAGTTTTAGTCAAATATCCTGCTAATTAAATTTGTATCATAATTTTTTCTATAGAATTATATAAAGAAATGATATAACACGTACCATTAAATCCTGATTTGTGATAACGTCCCTTCTCTCTAGGTGATCGATTTGAAGTAATCCCCAAAATCGAACATACGTATTTGGAATGAGCTTTCTTACCATGCCATGAGTATATTGAAGATGCAAATAATCAAAACAAGCATTTTCAAAAAAAAATTAAGAAGCGTAAATATTGTACAAATCCTAAGCATGTAAGAACAGAGTATCGGTATCAAAGTGTTTCATTGCATATAGGCCTCACCGAAATTTTATAATAAGTACCCCATTTCCTTTTCGATAAGTTACTTATTTTCTTAATAACTTTGTTACTTAGTCTAATTAAGCTTAATTCTTTTTCTGTTCTCGAGATGTTATAGATAGGCCTATATTAATTAGTAATTTCGTTATTACAACAGCTTACTGATTCTTATATCAACGGAACTTTAGATACATTAACTGACAATGAAGCTTATTTTTACTTTGCTGCAGTGGTGCTTGAATGAGGTATTTGGAACCTTGCACATTATGGGAACTATTGCATTGTTGTGATGGGAAAAGTCAAAGGTGAGCTGTTATGAGGTCAACGTTAGAGTTGTGGATGGGACATAAAGGGTAAAATAGCAGTGTAACTTCATGCATGTGATAGCTTGACATTTGAAAAAGTCAAGAGTCAAAGCTCAAATATTTGTTCAAAATGAAGAAATTTGAGCCAATATAAACATAAAAAGCACACTGCCGATTGTGATCCAAAGTGGTAGCATGGTACCATGTACAGATGTAAGCTGAAGTTGTGCCGCGCAGGCTTTCGAGCACAAATGTCAAGTGGTAATGAACCTATTTTCACATTTCTGCTGCAGTGTTTGAATGAGGTAAATGGAATTTTGCATAATATGGAGGGGAGGGGGAGGATTTATGGGAAATATGGCATTGCTGTGATGAGAAAAGTTAAAGGTAACTGTTATGAGGTCAAAGTTTAAAGACTGATGTACAGAATGACCCACAATCATATGAAGGATAGGTAAATGCTAAGTGACAAGTGGTGATGATTTCAGCAATTACGTTGATTGCATCACATTATTGTTTTATATTAATATTAATGTTAACATTATGATTGACCTTCAAACACATAAACAGATTTGCTTTACTTAAGAGGGTGACATGTTCTAATTCATGAAAAACACTAAAGATACATGAACTTGTAATATGATGATGATAATGATGATGAAGGTGGTGATGATAAGATGAATAATAATAATAATAATAACAAAATGATGATGGTGGTGGTGGTGGTGATGATGGTAAGATGAATAATCATAATACTACTACTACTACTACTACTACTACTACTACTACTACTACTACTACTACTACTACTACTACTACTACTACTACTACTACTACTAATAATAATGATAATGATGATGATGATGATGATGATGATGATGATGATGATGATGATGATGATGATGATGATGATGATGATGATGATGATGATGATGATGATGATGGATGATGATGGTGATGGTGATGGTGATGGTGATGATGATGATGGTGATGGTGATGATGATGATGATATTGATGATGATATTGATGATGATATTGATGATGATATTGATGATGATATTGATGATGATGATATTGATGATGATGATATTGATGATGATGATATTGATGATGATGATATTGATGATGATGATATTGATGATGATGATATTGATGATGATGATATTGATGATGATGATATTGATGATGATGATATTGATGATGATGATATTGATGATGATGATATTGATGATGATATTGATGATGATGATATTGATGATGATATTGATGATCATATTAATGATCATATTAATGATCATATTAATGATCATATTAATGATCATATTAATGATCATATTAATGATCATATTAATGATGAAATTAAAGATGATATTAATGATGATATTAATGATGATATTAATGATGATATTAATGATGATATTAATGATGATATTAATGATGATATTAATGATGATATTAATAATAATCATAATGATAATGATAATGATAATGATGATATTAATGATGATAAGATAAATAATAATAATAATAATCATAATCATAATGATAATGATAATGATAATAATCATAATCATAATCATAATCATAATGATAATGATAATGATAATGATAATGATAATGATAATAATCATAATGATAATGATAATGATAATAATCATAATCATAATCATAATGATAATGATAATAATAATGATAATAATAATAATAATATTAGTAATAATAATAATGATAATGATAATAATGAAAATAATAATATTAATAATAATGATAATAATATTAGTAATAATGATAATAATGATAATAATAGTAATAATAGTAATTATTGATGATGATGATGATGATGATGATTGATGATGATGATGATGATGATAAGAAGACGAAGAACAACGATGACGATAACGATGATGGCAGGCTCCTGGTTCCCCACGCCGCGGGGATTTGCGCTAAGCGCAATGCAATGTCGCCATACTTTCGATAACCTTCATCAAAAATACCTCCCGCCGCTTAATAGTTGCCTCACTTTCCCCCCCCTCCTCCAACAACAACAACAAAATCCTGGCTGCGCCAGTGTTGGAGTAAGAGTTTTATGCAGACACTTATACTGTTATAGCTGCTTGGTAATTAATTTCTCAAAGTACAGTAGAAAAGACATCCATAACAACTTCAGCACATGATCATGATATGAAGTTAAAAGTCTCATCAAAATCTGTTGGCCGGTTATAAATCGATCATTGCACAGCATGTCAGTTTCTTGCCAAAATAATATGAACCCTGGTACTGGAGATAAAATGGTGTTTAGTTTCTCTAATAAGAATTGCGGGCCACGGTCCCTCGCCCCAGTAACTACGCCATTGTGTAGTGAGCATATTTCTGTCCTTTATATTGTATTAGTACTACGAAGCCTAAAAGCAACATACCAAACCAATCTGCCAATTCACAACCTCCGGGAAGTTCGTTACTTATCATTCTTATTCGTTTACTTATTCAGGTGTGAAGTTGGTTACTTATTCCTTATTCGGTTCTTTATTCAGTTGGTTAATTTTTCGTTACTCATTCGGTTACTTATTCAAAGTCGGTTAATTTGTTTTGAATAAGTAACCAAATAAGTAACAAGAAATTAATCGACTTTGAATAAGTAGCCGAATAAGGAATAAGTAACCAACTTCACACCTGAATAAGTAACCAACTTTCTGGAGGTCAATTCACAAATAATTCTGAAGTTCGCTCTCAACAGCTCTCAAAATTTAGCGGAAGATAACATTCTAATGATTTTCAAAGACTGAAATATAGGACAAAAATAAATTACATGAAATAATGAGCTGGATACAAAATCTCTATCAATTCACAGATTCATATACCTTTAGCTATCGCGCCGGGATAAACATACAATACAATATGATACAAATAGTTTGTACACATAAAGTCAATCAGTAACCGACGCGGAAGTGACGTCACTAGTACGTATTAGATTTACAGGTGACGTGTATAATAATTTTCTTGGGACGAGATTCCCTGCTTAACTAGTTTGCTAAGTTACCCGATGTTACATAAATCTACGTGGACCTCAAACAGTTTAATGACGAATATTTACCACTGTTGTTTCTTTAATAGTCATATATCATGAACATATGATGCCCTCATGGATATTTTGGAAGGAGATCAACCTCTTTGAAATGAAAATTTAGGGGTCATATGGATGTAGTAAGGAGCTCCCCACACATTATCATATTCAGGGGCGGCGGAAGATGTTTGAATCTGAGGGGGCACAGAATCCGAGTGGCACTCTCCAGCTGCCGTATTTTCAAAGCATGTAGCACAGCAGTAAAGCTTAATAAGGTCAACCGCGGGGTGGCCAGGGTAAAACATGTGGGGGAGGGAGGGGAAAAAATTAAGGGGTCAAATTCGAATACCTTTAAGTAGCCTGACAATCACGGCAGATGCAGCCAAAGAGAAGGGATAAACATTACCATGTACTGCTTACATGGTTTACATCTGTACATGGTATTACTTACGCAAAGTGAAGCAATTATATCGACTAAATCATAAAATAAGAATCTGAAGGACGTGTTTTTAGAAAATTGTGGGTGTAAGTATCCCCTAATACCACCTCGTGGTAACGCCGCTGTTCCCTACAACCGTAAAACTTCTTACAATTTATCTGTCTGAAAATTACTGGTGACCCATTTCCCTTTCTTTTCTAATTTACAGCTTCAAATATTCAAGATATTTTGGTCCAGAATTTGGTGAATATTATATACTAAAATCTAAAAAATTGGAAAATTCATAGATCATAAGTCTTGAAATCGGAAGGATTTAGACTTATAGATCATGATTAGCCATTGAATTGTATTGGTCATGAAGCAGAATATATTTAATGGTTAAGATGTGAAAAGCAAATAAGGGGTCCTTAATTAATATACGTATTTTCAGAATTATTCAGGAGACCATAATTTTCTTTGTGAGAATAGAATATAATTTATAAATGTAATTTACTATATGCCCATCCAGGCAGGGCCATTATTCATTGGATTAGGGAACAAGTGGGACTGTGGGACAAGAGCTATTCGGCATAACATAAAACTACATACGGTTTTAAGAATCACTGTCCCCTACTTTGTGGAGGAAAGTTTTTCCCCCATGTCCCCTACTTTTTTTTAATTACGGCCCTGATCTCATCACAAAATTATGACATTCTTGAATGCTCGAGCACTAACCCTGCAGGGAGCTGCTCAAGTTAGCACATTGCCTACACTCACCCACACACCTGTACAATGCACGCTGCGTGTAAGAACGGTATATATCCAACGATGTCGAAACCACAGGAGTAGTTAGAGAAGGCTATACAGTCCTCGACACATCAGAGGCCAGCATTGCTATCACGTAATAGCTCATTTGTATATATACTGAATGTTGTTTTCTGATTGGTCGAGGACTATATCCGTCTCGAATTGTATCATATGACCGTGTCACAGCCCGTATATCCTTCTCGAATTTATCATACGACCCTTTCCCCTATTTTTGGAGGGATATTGGTTTATATATGACTGTCTTCCTATTTTTTCATTGGTCTGACATTTGGTGGAAAAATGTTTCATCGACAAAAAAAGGTCCCAACTTCATATACGACCGTCTCCCAATTTGTCATTGGTTGATGTAAAAAAATGTTTCATCATCGAAGGATAAGATCCGAAGGTTTGTTGGAGGAGGAGGGGTGGGGGTGGTAGGGGAATTCAAACACATGGACACTTGACGAACAAGTATGGACGTTACAAACAATGTCACACAACAAAATACATTCACAAACGATAGGAATGGATGGTTGGGTGGTTAGTGGCTCAGAAGAGCCTTTGGGGTTTTTTATCGGTCGTTCGGTCTACTGTCCTTCTGTAGTCCACTGTTGTTGGCCGTCTTCTTTGTTCTTGACCTTTTTTTGATTCTTTACGGGCCTCGCCGTGTTCATTTGCCATGTTGAAAGCAGCAAGATAAAACTTCCATATACCGTCCCGAACAACTAACATGTCTTGATAAGCATGGACAATGGCTGCCACATTTACCTCGCAGCCTGCAGGATGAAACCTTTCTTCGAAAGGTTTGAAACAGTTGCATCTGCTTTCTAGGTGGAATATAAGTTTATCCTAGTCGACAGGTTCAGGACTCCATTTTTCTCAAGAGTTTAAACATTTGGTCGGCTAAGATTTTCCACTCCATGATGCGTTCGCTCTGAAGTTCTGAATACAAATGATAGGAAGGGACAAGTTTATTTTGCTACATTTATAACTTTTTCCGATCTTTTTGAGCAATCAGAAGCCAGAAAGGTATTATGTCATCCGAGTTCGTGGCGCTCTTTTGTTATCATAAAAGCTACTCTGGCGTTAGCTTTAAAAAGTTCTTAATCCAAATGAAAGGAAATGTTTTGCTTTGTTCTTTTAATCTTTGTTCCGATGTTTTAGTTTATAGTCATTAACTAATAAGAATACAGAAACGTCGTTTCATTTGGTGGCGCTCTTTTATTACGTTTTACGCAAGATAATCAGCTTCTATAGACTGTTCATGATTCTGCATTTGTAGCGAGACGCCAAAATCTCGGTAAAAAAAGATAAACCTCGTAGAAAGAAAACAAAAATCGTAGAAAACAAGAATTGCGTGTAGAAAAAAATAAAAAATAAAAGAACGCGCTTTCGTTAAACAAAAAAACACTTATTTTGTCGGAATACATTTATATTGTTATTTTGAGAGTGTCTTACATTCATCAATGACCTTTAACGAGATTTATTATCTTTATGAAAGAATGTTAGTTTTTTTAACGTATCAAATGTCGATTGATTCACTGCTACATAACCCTAGTCTATGCAGTTTATTTTTATGCGATTGAGTGGGTGTGTATTTAGTGTTGTGCGTTAACATCGATCGGTCTGGGACCGTCCGACTGAGCCAGATAACCATCTTTTATGATGGAACGTCAAAGACCCTCGCGTAGTGCAGAAGCACCACTTAAGTCCGTTTTCACCGCAGAGTTATATCGCCCTATGCGAGGTTAACCGATATTGCATTTGTTGCAAAAAACAAAAATGACACGTGAAGTAATAGTTCAATTTTGCATACAAACAATAATAATCTTCTTTTTTTTCAAGACAAATAAAGACACACTGCAAGTAAATCTATGCTGAAACGATGTATTGCCTCATAATTAATTGAATTAATTGTTCCTTTAGTAAGTTTGTATAAATAAATCCGAATCGCTTACAGGGCCAAAAATATTCTCCTAACATACATATCATCCTATGGCAACATCGATCAATTGCCTCAGAATTAGGTTAAAAATTTCGTTAACTTACGTACGCGTTGATTCAAATCAATATTCAAGTACTAATTCAATAAATCCTATCCGTTTGGTATTAGCAATGTGTCTTTATTTGTATTGAAACAATTCAGATTATTACTGTTTGTATGCAAAATTGAATCATTATTTCACGTATCATTTTTTGTGTAGTGTCATTATAATTTAGGCCTATAAGATAGACTTATAATAGATTGATGTTATTTAAGTACACGCCAACGTTCACAAGAAAGAAAACACACCTTGCTTGCCCGTGATACATTAGAGTTGCCTGATGTAAGACGAGGGTAACGAATGCAAAATTGGCCAACCTCGCAAAGGACGATATAACTCTGCGGTGAAAACGGACTTAAGTGGTGCTTCTGCACTACGCGAGGGTCTTCGGCGTTTCATCATAAAAGATGGTTCTCTGGCTTAGCAGGACGGTCCCAGGTCGGTCGATGTTAACGCACAGCACTAAATACACACCCACTCAATCGCATTAAAATAATTGCATAGACTAGGGTTATGTAGCCGTGAATCAATTGAGAATTGATACGTTAAAAAATTAACATTCTTTGAATAAAGATTGTAAATCTCATTAAAGGTCATTGGTACATGTAGTACCCTGTAAAAATAGCAATATTAATATTTTTCGACCAAATTAGTGTTTGTCTGTTTAACGAAAGCGCATTCTTTTTTTTAAACGAGATTTTGGTGTCTCGCTACAAATGCAGAATCATGAACAGTCTATAGAAGCTGATTCTCTGGCATAAAACGTAATAAAAGAGCGCCACCAAATGAAACGACTTAAAGCTTTCCTGCATTCCAATTAGTTAAGGACTATAAACCAAAAGATCGGAACAAAGAATAAAAGAACAAAGCAAATCATTTCCTTTCATTTGGATTCAGAACTTTAGAGCTAACGCCAAAGTAACTTGTATGATAACAAAAGAGCGCCACGAACTCAGATGGCATCATACCTTTTCTTCTGATTGCTCAAAGAGATCGGAACAAGTTATAAATGTAGCAAAAAAACTTGTCCCTTCCTATCATTTGTATTCAGAACTTCAGAGCGAACGCATCATGGAGTGGGAAATCTTAGCCGACCAAATGTCTTTAAACTCTTGAGAAAATGGAGTCCTGAACCTGTCGACTACGATAAATTATGTACCTCCTAGACTGCTAGAAAGCAGATGCAACTGTTTCAAACCTTTCGAAGAAGGGTTTCATCCTGCAGACTACGAGGTAATTGTGGCAGCCATTGTCCATGCTTATCAAGACATGTGAGCCGGTGGGGGTGGTATATGGAAGTTTTACCTTGCTGCTTGGAACATGGCAAATGAAGACGGCGAGGCCCGTAAAAAAAAAAAAAAAAAAAAAAAACAAGGTCAAGATACTAACGAGAACAAAAGGGACGGCCAACATCAGTGGACTACAGGAGGACAGTAGATCGAACGAGCTATAAAGAACCCAAGGCTCTTCTGAGAGTCACCAACCATTCAAGAAAGAGAAAATTCATTTTTTGACATTCTTATTGTTTGTGAATGTATTTTGTTGTGTGACATTGTTTGTAATGTCCATACTTGTTTGTCGAGTATCCGTGTATTTTTTAACCCCCAACAAACTCTGTGACCTTATCTCTTGATGATGAAACATTTTCCCTCACTAACCAACCGACCGACCAATGAAAAATAGGAAGACGGTCGTATATAAACTTAAAACCTTATCCTTCGATGAAACATTTTCTCCACCAACCGACCGACCAATGAAAAATAGGGAGACAGTCGTATATGAACTTAAGACCTTATCCCTCAATGAAACTTTTTCCCACCAATGAAAAATAGAAAGACGGTCGTTTATAAACCATTATCCTTCCAAAAATGGGAGATACGGTCGGATGATACAATTCGAGAAGCCTGCACAGGCAGTGACACGGTCATATGATAAAATCCAAAAAGGCTATACAGTTCTCGGCCAGTCAAAAAACAGCATTTAGTATATGCAAATGAACTATCACGTGATAGCAATGCTGGCTTCTCATTTGTCGAGGACTGTATAACCTTCTTTAAGTACTCATGGGAGCAAGGGGCGAAGGGTGTATTTTTTCTTGCCGTAGATTAAGGAACGAAGGGTGACAGGAGGTGCCGTATTGAAAGTTAGGGCGGATAGGGGCAGGAGGAGCCCTTTTGAAAGTTGAGAACAGGCGTGGCAGAAGGTGCCCTTTTAAAAGTTAGGCTGGACGGGGGAAGGAGGTGTCCTTTATAGTTGAGGGCAGACCGGGCAGGAGGTGTCCTTTTTAAATCTGAGGGCGGACCGGGGTAGGAGATGCCTTTTTGAAAGTAACATGACATTTTTCTAGAAGTTTGAAAACAAACAGAAATCCACTCATTTACAAAATAATCCTACATAGTACATACAAAATGTAACATACATTTAGTAGCCTACTTATTTGACACAATTTAAGCATTTCATTTACCAGGGGATACCAGGGGCTGTGATGGAAGGAGGAGGAGGGGAAGGGGAGGGGGTTGCTCTTGATTAATTTCAAAAGCCTATGCCTTTTACCTATTCCCTTAATGGGCAATTGCCAACATTTATCCTGACTCCCCAATTGTCAACCCAATAGGCAAGATTAGCTTACCGAAAGTTAAGGGGGTGGGGGAGGGGAGTCAAAAGTAGGTGAGGGAACAATCACAAGATACAAAAAAATCACCATAAAATGTATACATTTGGATAAAGGTGAGGGTGTGGCAAGTACCCCTCTAAATCATATGTGTAGGAACCGGGACCAGGGGGCACATGTCCCCACTTTCTTGAAAACTGAAAAAAGTGCCCCTCAATTACTGTCAAAAAAGTGCCCTCACTTGATTTTCTCCACCCCTTGCCCCGAGTTCCTTCTGACACCCCTTGATAGACCTATTTCCATGTCAGCCCGTGGTTTTTATTTCAAAAAGATTGTAAAATGATATGTAAAGACTTCATTCAGATTACATAGACTATAGTCTGATAGTGTAATTCAACCCAATTCACCGTTTTCTTTCCGTTTTAAACTCGTTCGAATAAATTTCCAAAATTTCATAACCCGTTGTGTCAAAAGGTTAACACTGTTGACACAAATTGCTTATAAACATGTTGGAATTTTTAAAACTGTGAAGCAAAATTTTTAAACAAATTTGGGTGAAACGCGAGGTAATCTAAGATAAAAGTAAACATACATATTAACAATCGGTAAAACACTGAATTGAGATAAAACCTGAAAATCTGAAGTGCAATTAATCGTGGTTTATCTGGCTATGGTTTGCAAACAATAGGTGCTTCCTACTCTTTATAGTTGTAATTAAACTTGGAAGGAAATTTAAAGGGGAAAAGAGAATTGCAGGTCATGTCGCGGTTAAACTTTTGATTGCATCCTTGATTTACAGCGACAATCGGGGAGCTAAGTAACTTTGAAAAATCGCGCAAACTGCTTATTTACAGCACATTAGTTCACTTTTACCTTACAGGTATTTATGTTGAAACACTGTTAATCTCATCAGGTCAAAGTGTGCGTCAAATTCTTGGAAACTTGTTTTGCCGAAGTGGAACAATCAGCCTTTGAAAGGAAGGTGCATGTGGAGTTGTTTTGATATAAGCCAATTGAACTTTCTAGTGTGACAGAAATATCGTAAGGAATACTAACAGTATGGACAATTACGTGAAATGAAATTGAAGTGGGGCCTGTTTGCTTGAACCAAGGAAATTCCTTGCTTGGACTAAGGAAATTTTTTGCTTGGACACGGCTCAGTACGCAAGCCGGCGGTGGCCCATCGGCGGATATCTAGCGTCAAAGATGGCTGTCCGCTGGTGACAACGTTAGTTTCTGTCAATTGCCACTTACAGCACTAGGATGTTGACACTAAACGAAAGGGTAGTACCGCATCTTCGCTTATCTTTGATAAATACCCTCTTTTGCAACATATTGTGGAGGTCTTAAAGAGGGAGGCTCGTCTCAGTAAAATACGGTAAAAATTGGGGATACTATGTTTTGACGTCACTTCCTGTTGTGGATCCAAGATCCCTATCTCTGTCTGTTTGTACCACACAGTACAGCCAGTCACTAGCATGTACGTTGTGTGTGCAGAATTACATACACAGCGCATTACGTTACTGACGAGAAACTTATTTGTTTTTTTCAATGCTTTTTTGTCAGAAAGCGAAAGTGAAATTGTATTATTATAATACTACAATGATAGTCACCAAATGAAAATTTCTGAGAGAAAAAAAAGAAGAAGATGAAAGCAAAAGTCAAAATAAACGGTTCTACCGGGGCTCGAACTCACGACATGATTGAAAAAAAGTTGATTTTGGTCGCCGCAACCATCTGGGCTAACTCGTTTGATGTCCTTTCTTGGCGTTTTAAATAACTATAAGCCTTGCAATACGAGACAACGAATCGCGCAGCAAAATTTCAACCAATCAAAAAATTTGAAAGGAATTTTAAATATTGTGCACATATGACGATATCGCCTCTTTAACTATAGACTATAGGCCCGAGGGAATTTCGTCTCAAGAAAAATGATTGACACATCGCTAGTAACGGCCCATTGCATCGGATGTGTGAGACCCGCACAAACAAAACCCAGATTAAAAAATGAAAAGAGGAAAAACAAACAAATCGAGCCATTCACCTGTGGTAATTATCAGCAAAGGGCTAGCGTCATAGCTATAAGACTAAGCATCAACCTACCCACACTTCAAGAAAAAAGGACTAAAGGAAGCAAGCTTGTCTAGTTATGCTGTACAAGGTCATTAACAATCACATTACCATACACATACCAACCTACATTCAGCCTAAAGCTAGATAGACTCGACATTTGTACAATCAAAGCTTCGTGAGACTCAGCGACAGCACTGACACTTACAAATATGGTTTCTTTACTAGAACACTCCGAGACTGGGATATGCATCCCAAAGCAATTTGAACTGCTCACTGCAAAGCAGTTCATGGGAGCGATCACAGCCAATTAAGAGATCAGAGCCAATTAAGAGCGATCAGAGCCAATTAAGAGCGATCACAGCCAATTAAGAGCGATCACAGCCAATTAAGAGCGATCAGAGCCAATTAAGAGCGATCAGAGCCAATTAAGAGCGATCAGAGCCAATTAAGAGCGATCACAGCCAATTAAGAGATCAGAGCCAATTAAGAGCGATCAGAGCCAATTAAGAGCGATCAGAGCCAATTAAGAGCGACCACAGCCAATTAAGAGATCAAAGCCAATTAAGAGCGATCAGAGCCAATTAAGAGCGATCAGAGCCAATTAAGAGCGATCAGAGCCAATTAAGAGCGATCACAGCCAATTAAGAGATCAGAGCCAATTAAGAGCGATCACAGCCAATTAAGAGCGATCAGAGCCAATTAAGAGCGATCAGAGCCAATTAAGAGCGATCAGAGCCAATTAAGAGCGATCAGAGCCAATTAAGAGCGATCAGAGCCAATTAAGAGCCAATTAAGAGCGATCAGAGCCAATTAAGAGCGATCAAGCCAAGCGATCAGAGCCAATTAAGAGCGATCACAGCCAATTAAGAGCGATCAGAGCCAATTAAGAGATCAGAGCCAATTAAGAGCGATCACATCCAATTAAGAGCGATCAGAGCCAATTAAGAGCGATCACAGCCAATTAAGAGATCAGAGCCAATTAAGAGCGATCAGAGCTAATTAAGAGCGATCAGAGCCAATTAAGAGCGATCAGAGCCAATTAAGAGATCAGAGTAATTTTACAAGCACACAGAGCACTGTACAAAATGAGATCACTTAGCATCTATTCCACTATCGGCAGTATCACACTACATTTCCTCGTCCAGTTGCTGAACAGGTTTTGACGTGTATTGCAGTAGAAGTAGAACGTCATATCCGCGGCGGTTGTTGATTGGCTTGTCAGTGTATGCGCAAATATTTAGACCAATTAAAAACGTTAAATTGTATTGTATATATCTGCTATACCAGCCTACGTTAACATGATAACTGTCCTTTAGGTTTAAGAAACATGGAAGACTTGTATCTGAATGTCCTGGCAACGCGGTCGCACAGTCGCGACATTAATTCAATTAAATAATGGTGCATATTTAGTTTTGAGCTAATGGAGTATGTCAAACTTTTAGACTAACCCTCAGCTCAAAGAGAGACTTACTTTAGACTTGTCAAATAAGTCATGAATAAGAAAGTTGTTTTGTAGTCTATCAAAGTATGGAGGTGAGCACAGGTGCCCAGTGGTTAAGAAGTTGTGCTCGTATGCGTAAAGTACCAGGTTCAATTCCTATCGCGCGAGCGCTGCATTGTGTCCTTGAGCAAGAAACTTACTCTACCTGTCTACCCTGCTCCAGTCCACACAGCTGTAAAGTGGTAACATGAGTCTGCGAGTACTAGCACTGCTGGGGAGTTAACATGGGCGTCGATCATAGGCTCTCATTTGCTGACCATGGAAACCGGGGAAAGCTGGCGCTGGCCCTACATGCTGGATGGGCGTAATGGCTTAGATAGATTTAACATCTCAAACTATGCATGGGAAAACATTGTAGGGGTGGGGGCGCTATGATATTTTTAGGAGACCGCCTCTCTTGAGACACGCCACTGCTTTCTTTATTACTATTCATACAACAACAAAAATATTTGCCACGACAGCCCCTTTTTAAAGGGTTTTCTTGTAAGTTTACCTTTCCATTAAATAGTTGAATACTCAAAGTTGTATTTGAACTGTAGAAAGTTATTTCAAAAAAATTATGGCTATATACATGCACGGGGTATCAAATCCTGGACGCTGTCTTTCTAGTTTGAATCCCTACCACAGTGCCAGTGAGGCATAATAGAAGGGAAAATTTCATAATCAGATAATAGAAAGGAAAAAGGCTAAATTTCTATAACATTGCCTTTCGCATACCTATACAATAATGATTAATAAACTTAAATATGACAGGCAATAAAATAAAACAGAAAAAGAGGTACACTTTTTCCAACAACAAAAAAAAAGACTAAAATTCAGTAGTTTCTAAAACTTTTGCAAAAAATATTCTGCGATAACTGAATAATAGGTTTTTGTACCTGTAAGACACGAAAACGATTCGTTCCCCTACGAACGTCTTCAGAGTTTTAATGACATTTTTTGTCTTATTTGAGTCCTGTCCCGGTCCTGGACTTGGACTTTTTTTTTGTTAAACTTGGGCGAGAAGTATGTTTGGTAACCGAACAATCCATGCCTCTTCCGTGTCATAGGTGTATGGGTTTGGATGGTGGGCTGTTTGTTGATTGTTTGTTTCTTGGTTTGTTGATTGGATGATTGTTAGCCAGGTTGGCTTCAGTTTGATGTTTGTTGGCATTAGAGGTGCTGGGTAGGGGATGGCGGGAGTCTTAAAGGAGGAAGAAAGGTTAGGGAAAAAGTGGTGGGGTGGATGTGGTTTGGGTAATGGGTGTGGTTGGGTTGTTGGCAATGGTGATGGGCTTAGGACTGGGTAAGAAGAGCCAAGTGAGGTCTGTTTGGGTATGTGAGTCAGTTTTAGTTGTGTTATGGGGAGGGGGAGATATTGGTGTTAGAGGAGACTGCGCTCGAGTAGGATGGTTTAGCATGGAGTGAAGCGAGAAATTGCTTCCTGGCCTCCAGGTAAATGATGTTGGGATTAAGGGTTTTTAATTTGGTAATTTGTTTTTCTTGGAGCCAGGTAGGGCAGTCTTTTCAGAAGGAGGGATGGTTAGCTGGATGAGTACCTTCGCAATTGGTGCAGTGTGGGGTGCTGGTGCAGGAGGTGCTGTCGTGGTCCAGGGCTCCACAATTGTCACAGCACGCTTGGCTCCGGCAGGAGTTTTTTCCATGGCCATACCTCTAGCACTTATGACAACGTAGGGGGTTCAGAATATAAGGGGTGACTGGGATTCTCAGGTAGTCAGCAGTGGAAGGGAGAGTTGGTGTGGGAAACGTTAGGAAGATGGTATTGGTAGGCGTTTCGGCACCGTCTCTCTTGAGGACGAAACGACGGGATTTAGTTACGTTTTGATTAGTAAGTTCTTCTACGAGATCTTCTTGGGTCAGGTAGGCTAGGTCTCTGGATCTGACCACACCTTTGCTGTAGTTTAGAGAACGGTAGGGGTGACTGTAACATCAATACCGGTATTGGCTAGGTTTTTGGTGGTTAGGAGGGTAGTGGCTTGAGTGTCTCTGGTGCAGTGCACCATGAGATAGCCGGATTTGAGGGTGGAGACTTTGGGGAGGGTACCGACAAGGCCTTGGAGCGCTTTGTGAATTAGAAAAATGAAACATTTTTAAAACTATCTTGTTTATTGGTGGCCTGTATTATTAGAATGTTGGGGATTGGGGATAAATAATGGCTAATGGAGGTAGTAGGTGGGTCACGGGGAGGGAGGGAGGGTCAGGGTCAAGGTCAAGGCAGGAGCGTTTTGTCATAATAAAAAAAGGGGGGGAAAGGGCCGAGAGACCCAAAGCAAGTAGAACAAAATGCGGAACTACTATAGGAGAACCGCTGTACTACTAACGATAAGGCGCGAAAGTCTGGTCAGATCGAAAGGGAAACAAAGAAACGATATCATTGAAAACAGAAGCCCATTCACACAACTAAAACTCCGAAAATGGAGATATAAAACAAAATTTAGGTGGCAAAGTGCCGCAAGGTGAAATGAATCGGAACGTAATAGTTAGAACAGAAACAGAAGTCACGTCGCTCTCGTTCATGATCAAAAACAGGTCTATGATCTCATGCTGATGATCTCATACTGATAAAAATTTCTACAATTGGAACATTACAAGATTACGATCTGACGATCATTCTAAAAATTACATTAGTAAAGGCTACGCCCGTATATAAAAATAAAACTTTCTAGAAGTGTATATAAGAGACCGTTTTTAAGACAATCAGCAAAGTTTTATAAATTTACAACTGTGTCTGTACTCTTACATCGAGAATTGATTAAGTGCCTTCAGTGTGTGGATCATTATAGTTAACTTAAACTACCGTTGACTTCTACTTAAAGAATAAATAATCAGATCTCTCTTCTGCCTTAACCGACATGTCTGGCGAAGTTATATCATTTAACTGTTAAAGTGGATCTTAGATCTACAGCTGCTAAAGCATATCAATGAGCTCAAATCTTACGGACGTAAAAAACTTTGAGATAAACCATCGCATAAAGATTCTTACAGGATTTCTTGCGGAACTGGATCACTATTTGAAATGTGAAATGTGCCAACTAGCACATCTCTAGCACTGCCATGTGCTACTGAAAAAAGGGTCATTTTTCCATTGATCAATTACAAGTAGAGGACTAGAAATGTGCATAACACTTTGAAGTATCACCATGAACAGTTTGGAATAACTTTTATTGTACCTTGGAGCACATTTAGTGGATTTTTTGTTGAATTAAGATATGTAGCTGTTGTACATTCTATCCTAAAGAAGTCCTCAATATGTTTTACACTGAGCCTATCCATCAAACTCTGGAGTATTATTTGCAATGGAACATGTATACATGACTGGCTAATCAATATTTTAGTCATTCTTCAGTGGATTATCCATTATTCAAAGCTTCTTGTGTTGGACAATAACACCACTCAGCATAGATTCATCCAGCTAATCCCACTTACAACTGCATGCTTTTTCACTGTGACCATCTTTAAGTATTATTTGCCATCACTAATCCACTATGTCAAGTAGTGATTCAGCTGCCACAAAGATGTCTTTAAGAAAGAACTCCAAACAAGATGACTTGGTTTCCTCTATATTGAAGGCAATTCTTGAAAGCAATGACCTACGTTCTATGATTCAAAATGCAGTTAGAGATGTAATAGAATCATCCTTAGATACACTTTCAAAGTCAATTGGCATGATAGAGGGGGAAATTCATGATCTTCATTGTGAGGTAGAAAACATTTCTAAAGAATTCACCAAAATTCAAGACCAAAATGAAAAATTTAAATCTGAAATTGAACAACTTCATGCACAATTCAATATCATGGAACAATACTCAAGAAGAAACTGTACGAGTGTTTGGGTTGCCTGAAAACAGCAATGAAAACACTGACGCACTTGTGAAAAAAATTGGCACAAGAGAAGCTTGGGGTTCAACTGCAGGATATTGACATTGACAGAAGCCATCGAGTGGGGAAACCGAACAGCAATGGAAGTCGTTCAATTATTATGAAATTTACCAATTACAATGCCAAATCTCGATTGATAAAAGCAAGAAGAAAACTGAAATCATCAGGAATAAGTATTCAAGAAGATTTGACATCACAAAACAGAGCACTTCTTAAACAGGTATCTGACCACCCCAAAATCTCATCAGCATGGTCAATTGATGGCAGGATATACGGTCTCATCAAATCAACGGATGGTACAGAGACTAGACGAAGAATAATGGGATTAAATGATCTAAAAGAAACTTTGAATTTTTTCAACTGAAGTTTGACACTTGTTAATGTCTACGAGGACTATCTTCACCTTCATCCTTATGGATTTGCTATATTATTGTTCTATGTTAGAAATAACATATTCTTTTTGGGAATTTTTACACATAATTATGGATGGGGTTTGTGGTTGGGGTTTCAATATTTTTCCATTGTAGCAAGGGCCTTTCTAATTTAATATTTTGTATATGTAATGGCAGGGGCAACAAATGACCAAAATATCTTTGGGGAGGATTTGGATTCCATTCAACCTGATTTTCAAAGCAATGGTTCATGTGACTATTACGACATTGACCGTTTTAATCAATTACGTAACGATACTGGGCTCTCATTATTTCACTTAAACAGTCGAAGTCTTAATAAAATTTTAGCAATATCCAGGATTTTCTTTCATTACTTCATCATGATTTTTCTATAATTGGTTTTACTGAGACATGGTTTGTGATCACAATGTATCACCTCTTATTAATTTGGATGATTATTCTTTAATTGAGAAGCACAGGGATGGAAATAGAGGGGTGGGGTTTGTATGTTTATAAAAGATGGGTTTACTTTCCAGAGACGTACTGATATTTCTTTTTAACGATTCCATTGAAAGTCTTTTTATTGAATTAAACATTGCTTGTAGCAAAAGTAAAGTTGTAATTGGAATAGTGTATAGACCCCAAGTAGTTCGCTCTCGTGTTTTAACGAAATCTTTAATAGTGTTCTAACTACAATAAGTAATGAAAATAAGCAATGCTACATTATGGGAGATTTTTATATAGATTTACTTAAACGAAATGCCATTGATTTTTAAGCAATACCTATGCAAACTGTATGTATCCGTTAATAACGAAACCCACTCGTATTAGCGCAACTTCATCGTCACTTATTGACAATATATTTACCAATGTAACAAATGATAATAATACCCAGTCTGGTATTCTTACTGTTGATCTTACAGACCACTTTCCAATATTCTGTAAAAGTTTTTCTCATAGGCCTAAAAAAATTATAGATAACTTTAAATTTCGTAATTTTTCACAAGTAAATATAAATAACTTCACTCAAAAGGTGGAGAATGTTGATTGGAGTCCAGTGCTTCTTGATAACAATCCAAATACATCTTATGATTATTTTTGTGAAATACTCACTTCTTTGTATAATGATAGTTTTCCATATATTCAAGCAAAAAAGAACAAACATAAAAAGCACCCATGGATCACCACAGGTATTCTTACATCAATTAAAAAGAAAAAGAAACTCTTTAAAATTTACCTGAAAAATTCCTCAGATTCAAATAAAATAAATTTTCATAAATATAGAAATAAGCTAAACCATGTTCTTCGCATAGCAAAGAAAAATCATTTTTTACATAAATTTAACGAAGTAAAACATGATGCCAAAGGTACATGGTCAATTATAAATAATTTACTTCACAAAGGAAAAGCTAAATCAACCATTAACAATACCTTCAAAGATGATAATAACAATCAAGATCCATCAAAAATTTCAAATGATTTTAATGATTACTTTGTTAATATTGGTCCCTCTTTGTCACAAAATCTACATACTCAAACGCATGCTAAGGATTACCTCAAAACGAAAGTCACAATCCCCACTCTCTTTTTCTTTTCCCAACAACACATGACGAAATTCTTAAGATAGCATCTCAATGTCTGAAGCCAAATAAAGCAGCTGGTTTTGATAATTTTAAACCGTCCATTATGAGGAAAGTAATAAACTTGGTTGTACTCCCTTTAACACATATTTGTAATGTTTCTCTCTTAAGTGGCATTGTTCCGAATAAAATGAAAACTGCAAAAGTTATCCCGGTTTATAAAAAAGGTGATCCTAAATCTTATGGTAATTACCGTCCCATTTCTGTTCTGTCATGTTTTTCAAAGGTGCTTGAACGAATTGTCTATAATAGGGTTTCTGATTTTTTAAATAAGCATAATATACTTTTTGATGGTCAGTATGGTTTTCGCCAGGGTGTTTCCACTGAATTAGCTCTATCTGATGCAGTCGATAAATTATATAGTGCCCTTGATAAGAAACTCACATCTATAGGAATTTTTCTTGACTTATCAAAGGCGTTTGATACAATTAATCACGATATATTATTATATAAGTTGTCTCATTATGGAATAAGAGGTACCTGCTTATCTTGGTTTTGTAATTATTTGTCTAATAGAACTCAATTTACTTATTTTAACAATGTATACTCTGATCCTTTATATCTTAAATGTGGGGTTCCAAGGGTCAATTCTTGGTCCGCTCCTTTTTATTATTTATGTAAATGATATCAGTCAGTTGTCATCAAATTCTTCACTTGTTCTTTTCGCAGACGATACCAATATGTTTTTTCTGGTGATAATCTTAATGACCTGCAACAGTTAGTTAATAATGAGCTTGACCTTTTCTACAACTGGTTTACCGCCAACAAATTATCTCTTAACATTGATAAAACCAACTATGTAGTATTTAGTAATAGTGAACCTTTTTTGATTTTGATATTCATCTCAATGGCAAACCTCTTGTTCGTACTAATAGGGTTAAGTTTTTAGGCGTGATCATCGATTCAAAACTATCATGGCATGATCATATAGATTGTATATCAAGTAAAGTTTCAAGAGGTGTTGGTATATTATCTAAGCTAAAACATATTTTACCTTCACATGTTCTACGATGTATTTATTTAAGTTTAGTGTTGCCACATTACTTATATTGTTCAATTATTTGGTCGGCCTGTAGTAAATCTTACATGAATAAATTAATAATCCTTCAAAACGAGCAATTCCACGTCAGATGCTCCAAAAATTACGACCATACAAGTCCTTTATTTTCTTCCCTTAATCTGTTAAAATTGCCTGATCTCATTAATACAAACATTGCTACTTTCGCTTTTAGATGTATTCATGGCAACTTATCAAACTATTTCAAAGCCTTTTTTATGGAAAACAATCAAATTCATTCATACAACACCAGACAGCGTGATAACATACATTCCTTCCCATGTCGTAACAATACCGCTTTAAGTAGCTTGAGAAATCGTGCAGTTAATCTATGGAATTCTTTACCTCTTAAAATAAAATCCTTAAATACAGTCAGTCAATTCAGAAAACATCTTAAAGCATTTTTTATCCTAGCCTATTGAATTATTTGCATTGTTATATTTTGATTAAGTGTCCTTTTTGCTACGGGGGTGGGGTGGTGGTACGGGGGAGCTTTTTTTGTTTGTTTTGCTTTTGGGGTGAGAGGGTTGGTAGAGGCATGTATATCCAACGTTTCTAGGGTTAACTATTTCTTGCTCATTTAATTTATACTTAGAGTAATTACAGGGAGTGTTTTACTAGTTAAGCTCACAAGAGTTTTTTAAAGCACTTCCTTTCACATCATTTGTATTGTATTATATTGTATACATCATATTATGTTACTTCTTTTTGCTTCAAACTTCTACCAAAGCTTGTTATCTGTCATTCTGTTGTACATATGTTAATGTTGTGAAGAAACAAAATAAATGAAATGAAAAAAATGAAATGAAAACTATCTTGGAACATACTGGATTTATCCTAAAATCAAGCGTCACCCAAAGAGGCAGGAAGAATCAAGTCCGGTTATTTAAGTGGGCAAGGTTTAAGATTATTGTATTGTACTATTAAGGCGCGGACCCAGAAATTTCTGAAAGGGAGAGATGGGGGTGGGTAAGGGGGAGGGTTCGGACATCAGTTCTGAGTAACCTTTGTTCTGTTGTGCATGAGGTTTGATACTTCTGCGCAAAGCTTGCAATGACGTTATTCTTCTCACACTCTAGCTCTAAGACTTATGTAGGCCTATATATCAACCATAATTTCAGTTAGAATGGTAGCTTTAAAAAGTGCGGAGGGTATATGTGGTCTGAAATGGAAGGGGGGGGGGGGGCGCAATGTCAAAGGTACTTTAGCTCCTTTGTCCTTTATCATAAATATGGCAGGCTGCAGCAAGTTGGAATACCATTTGCTTCCTGGAAATGGCAAAAAATTCCACCAAGCTTGGTAAAATTTCTCAACTTTACAGCTTTAATTCCTATTTCTAGATTTTACTAATTCTGATTCTCAGCTAAATCAGTTAGTTATTAAATCACCCCATGCATTGGCCCACTTTCTATTGCGACAATAGAGACAATATAATGCAGCTATTAACAAGTTAATGGTTTCTAAAATGTGATCATATCCCGTTTAAACTGTTTGATGTGGAAGATTCATCAATGGCCGCCGCCTTGTCAACATTGTGCCGCCTTGCCAATTCATCTACGACATTGCTACTCGCAGCGCCCTCACTAAATATTTCTTAGATAGTGTACACGTTTGTCACGCTTAAACCATTCCCGAAATAAACTTCGTACGTACGTACGTACAGTGTATGTATAATTATACACTGTTCTTATGGAGTGTGGGGGCAGTTTTGCGTAAATTTTCGGTGACCTTGAGATGTTCGATTTTCTAATATGTGTAAAATCAAAACATCGCTTATGTAAGGGCGCGAATTTTTCATAGGCTGAATTTGAAATTCAATATCAAACCTCATACTCCTCCAGAGCCTTTTTCCTTGTAATATATGACGTAACGTACCATTGTTTATGTCCACAGGGTGTACCAAAACTGTCTACTGAAGTAATAGCGATTTGCCACATAATTGTTAATAAAGTTGGTGTGGCATTTACTTCTAAATTAAAAAATATACACAAGTCATTTTCTAATGCTAATTTATTTTCAATACTTCCTGAGTGGAACAAAATCTTCAGAAAGTGTCTCAAATGTTTTGGTGGTCGTTTTGTCCTCTGCTTTGCAAGACAGATACATCTGACAGTCTGATCATTTAACAGCTTACCAACTTCTTAATTCTGAACTATATAAGATTTTTAAAACTCGCATCTTCCATTATTTATGAATCTGTTCAGTTTATTGGGCTGTTAAAGGAATATGGACAGGTAGCAGCCACTTTGCAAAAATTGGTAAAAATGCCTTTCATAAACGCTCACCACAAACACTTTCTTACAAGATCGATCCCAAAATGTAAAAAATCCGCGGCTTATTTCAAATTTCCAAACGTATGGTCATTACGTATTGTTTTTTTCGTGTCAAAAGGGTAGGACAGTACAAGTACAACACGAACGTTATGTGAAAGTTACAGTGTATCATACAG
>JAIGNY010001497.1:0-27283 GCA_020152595.1 Chiridota heheva
ACCTTGTTTTGGGAGAAAAGATCATTACATGCTTAAGCTTGTGAAAAATAATTTCCCATACCTTTTGGAAGAAAGATAATGCTCCATGCGTAAGTTTGAAAAAAATATTTTCTTGTACTTTTTGGAGGAAAGATAATGCTCCATGCGTAAGCTTGTAAAAACACTAACAAAGATACTGCTCCATACCCTATCCCCCTCAACACACATTACATATTTTGTGAAGGAGAATTACAGCATTCCTTTTAACAAGGTTTAAAATTCTATATATATATATATATATATATATATATATATATATATATATATATATATATATATATATACATATTAGGGTGTTTCAGCTAACTTTGTTTATATCGCCATTTTGTGGGCCAGAAACACTGTTGTCTGTTATACACTTAATTAGGTTTACATACGTTTGTATGTAGTTATATAATACTATTTTTGTAAGATAATTTATGCCGGAATGATGTGCTATTGGTTGCACTAGTAAACATGTGCCGGGGAATAAAAAGAAGTTTTTTTTCGATTTCCATCTGATCCTGATCAACGTTTGAAGTTGGCATTAGGCGGATGAGGGCTTTACCGATTTTCAGTGCAACCCAAGCTGGTACCAGAGGTCACCACACTTTTGTTCTATGAATAATTCCTCACATACCTCTGGGGATCCTACACCACACCAATTTAATTTTTTACAATCTGACCTCTTATGGAGCCAGTGGCGTAGCCAGAGAAGAAGGGGAGGTGGGAGAGGGGAAAGGGGGGGGGGGGGGGAGGTCGCCTCCCAATATTTTAATCCGTCGGTTCAGATTTTAATTCGTCGGTCCAGATTGGTGCCGTCGGTTCAACAAGCTTGGACATTCCAAGTGCCTATTATGTTTTTAGATTTTAAAAGGGCACTTTCTCAGAAAAAAAAGGTTCTTTGGTAATAATATATTAAACACATATGGTGCATTAAAGCTCTCTTTGACATGGATTTTTACTTGTATAATACACCTTCTTACTACGCGTTGTGATATATTTTTTCCCCTTGAAATGTCAACTTTGCGAGAGCATCCGGGGGTACTGGGTCTTCGCCTGTGGACCCCACAAGAGGCCCAATTAAGGACCCCTGGACCACAAAAGGGGCCAGCTTCACGGCCCCTGGACCCCATATCAACAAGTCGAGCGCTTTGCGCTTTGATTTTCTGTTTTGTACATGGTGTATTATAGCTCTCTTTGAAATAAATTTTTACTTGTATTATACACCTTTATAATATGCGTTGTGACATACTTTTTTCCCTTGGAAATGTCAATTTTATTAATAATTTAAACTTTTGAAAAGTTCTGGCATTACTTGACAAACACAATCTTACAATGATTTGGTGGTTTATACAATCCGTGTGAGAGGTGATCAAGGAGCATAGAGGTTCATTCAGTGTCAACATGTTGGCATAGTTTAAGTGCACCTCTGGATCCCACGTCGACAAGTCCAGCGCTTTGTGCTCCAAGTCAAACCTTCGGTGTCACCTCAACTACACCACTAAATATCTTGTAGGTTTAGTTCAATACCCCCTCCTCACAGTATGAAAATCCTGGCTACGCCACTGCATGGAGCTCTATGGATAAACCATGGAGCTCCATGGGTAAACCATGGAGCTCCATAGTAAACCTTTGTCTACATATGCAGTGTTTGATATTAATCCACATGAGATAATTGAACAATTTCTGTGTATCAAAAATGTAAAAAGAAAGGTTACGAGCCATGAAAAATGGTATCATCAATACAAATGTTGTTGCTTCACGTTTATTTCCTATTCTGTCTTTATTATATATCTATATGCGAAATATATGGAGCTTTATAACACGGTAAAGCATATTGTTTCACCGTTGCATGGTGAAAGGACAAACTGTACATGTACTTATTTTGGATCCTCCGCTTGGCAATGCTCACAAAAGTTTCTCATGAACGACATTCTATGGAATTCTTTACCTCTTAAAATAAAATCCTTAAATACAGTCAGTCAATTTAGAAAACATCTTAAAGCATTCTTTATCCTAGCCTATTGATTTATTTGCATTGTTATATTTTGATTAAGTGTCCTTCTTGCTACGGGGGTGGGGTGGTGGTACTCGGTTGGATCAGTGTTAAAGAGGTTTCCAGAAATAAGCAAAAACCAATTGACAAACCAAATTTGAGGTTTTTGCTATGGAGCCTAAAGGTTATTACCCTCATAGCTGCACGGTTTTCAATTCATGTGTGGCCTATAGGAGCTTATACCATTACTGCCATGAAGAAAGATGCTAATGAATTGTAAACATACATAATTATAAGCTATGTGCTTTTCCAAAAAATAATTACTCATGCTTGTGTGTGATTTAGAATAGGATGTGTTTTTATGCAAGTGATGTTGCATACATTGTGTATGAACTATAAGTGAAGTTGGTTTTACTTATCTAAATATATTACTTACTGAAATTATCCCTAATTTGATACTACAGCAATGACGAAGCTGTGCTTTTCCAAACTAAATACAACTCATATCCTTCTTTCCAAAATTAAACCAATAATCTAAACTTTTGAAAAGTTCTGGCATTACTTGACAAACACAATCTTGCAATGATTTGGTGGTTGATACAATTTCGTTTGAGAGGTGATCGAGAAACATGGAGGTTCATTCAGGCTCAACATGTTGGCATAGTTTTAGGTTGAGAGGCAACTTGAGTCATAGCTCTCGTAGAGCAATACAAGTTTGATTGAATCCATATTGTCAAAAAGTGCGTCACAGAAAAACGTTGTTTTTATTTTTTTGTAGTGTGTGGAGTAAGACCACAAGAAATTTGCAATTTTATGATCCAGATGTAATGTCTGGTTTATCGAACACCTTGATTTTAAATTTGGATGATTGTTCAAAACCTTGAACTGCAGCTACATTTATTAAAACTAATATGCATACTTTTTTTGAATATCTGATAAACCTGCATGCAATTCACGGGATCACTTTGTCATTGCTTTCAATTGCTACTTTGGGGGAAATTCTCCCATTCGTCTATTCGTTTTTATTTCCCCTCCCCTCCCTCCCCGCCAGTGGTTACTTTTTAACCTAAATCAATATAATAAGATAATAGATAATACATTAAGGGGAGAACGGTCATTATTGGAAAACCAAAGGCGCAGGAACGGTAAGGAAAGGGTAGAAACTGCCCCTGGAAAAATTATACTTTCCTGTTAACATACAGTCGTATTTATAAAGTAAAATTATTGCAAATTTTGGTTAAAATATTGGACATTGTCATTGACAAATAGGAAAGGTCCGTTAGCAGATAAACAGCATTCTTTGCAATATGAGTGATTCTTTTGAACAATATTTCATTTTTATGTGCATATTCGACCAGAATGCCGTCGGTGGCACTTCATCATTCAGATTCGTACTTAGATACAAAGAAGTAATAGTTGCCATGATTTGAAGTTGTGCGGTTGGAATTTTCTCAGGGGGATATTGCTAAGACGAAAATGATTAATATTGGTAAGATATAAAATTGTAGTTATTCCAAGTCTCCAGTACATTATTGTTTCAAAAAACTATGTTTTCCAAGAAGAGTAGGTTTTGAAACCATATGAAGTTCTCACGCAAAATTGCTTGGCATCAATAGCAAACTTACGCCTATCAGGATGTTTCAGCTGACGTTATGAGGTCCTATGACTTTGTTTACATTGCCATTTTGTAAGGAAGACTGTCGTCTGCCAGTCTGCTGTACACTTACATACGTTTGCATGTTGTTATATGAGATTACTTTTGTAAGTATATGCAGAAATCTTGCTGTGATGTTGGTTGCACGAACTAATAGACGTGTTTAGAGGCAACTGATTAAGATTAACCTAAAGTACTTGATTTTGATCTGTCAAATAACATTTTATATTTAAAAAATGATTTATCTGGCCAGTTCATTTAAGGCAACGCGTGTTATTATGCCCAGCACGTGTTTTACATGCTCAGCGTTTTATTTCATAACCAGCGCATGCTAGCGCGTATTTAAGATAGAGTCTGTTTGTTTTACATGAGATGTGACTGAGTTGTGTGAAGATCAGACGCGTGAAATACTCAACGTGCAAAGCTCTGCCCTGCAAAATGGCTTAGAGTCATGTGATGAAATTCCTTTATTCATCTTACTAGCTCGTTATGTTTTAACTTATTTTATGTTGTGATTTCATACAGTAATCATCAACGTCAGAAAACCGTAGCGTTTTTAATCAAGTTAGTAACCTCGCTGATCGTTATACAGTCGCGTTAGTAACCTCGTGGATTGTTTCCAGTCGCGTTAGTAACCTCGTTGATCGTTTGCAGTCGGGTTAGTAACCTCGCTGATCGTTTCCAGTCGCGTTAGTAACAGCGCTAATCGTTTCCAGTCGCGTTAGAGTAACCTCTCTGATCGTTTTCAGTCGGGTTAGCAACCTCGTTTATCGTTTCCAGTCGCGTTAGTAACCGCTTTCGTCGTTTTGGGTGGAGTTAGTAACCTCGCTGATCGTTCCAAGTCGAATTAGTAACCTCGCTGACCGTTTCCAGTCCCATTAGTAATCTCACTGATAGTTTCCAGTTGCGTTAGTAACCTCGCTGATCGTTACCAGTCGTCTTTGTAACCTCGCTGATCGTTTCCAGTCCCATTAGTAACCTCTTTCATCGTTTTCAGTGGAGTTAGTAACCTCGCTAATTATGTCAAGTCGAGTTAGTAACCTCGCTGATCGTTTCCAGTCGAGTTAGTAACTTCGTTTATCGTTTCCGGTAGCCTTAGTAACCTCGCTGATCGTTTTCAGTCGCTTCTAGTCTTGCTGTGCCATTGGTTGCACTAACTAATAGACGTGTTTAGAATCCATCGATCAAAATTACTTGCAGTACTTGAATTTTTTCTGTAAAATAGCACTTTATATTAGCAAATTAATTCATCTGGCAAGTTCATTTTACCCACCGCGTGTTAATATGCCAAGCACGTGTTTTACCTGCTCAGAACGTGATTTTTATCACCAGCGCATGCTAGCGGGTTTATTAGATCGAGTCTGTTTGTTTTACGTGTGATATCATTGAATTGTGTAAAGATCAGACGCGTGAAATTTTCAACGCGCAAAGCTCTGCCCTGCGAAATGGTTTAGAGTCATGTGATTAAATACCTCTATTCATCTTACTAGCTCGTTATGTTTTATATTATTTTATGTTGTGATTTCATACAGTAATCATCAACGTCCGAAAACCGTAGCGTTTTCAATCAAGCTAGCAACCTCGCTGATCGTTATCCAGTTGCATTAGTAACCTCGTGGATTCTTTCCAGTCGCGTTATTAACCTCGCTAATCGTTTCCAGTTGCGTTATAGTAACCTCGTTAATCGTTTCCAGTCGGGTTAGTAAATTCGCTAATCGTTTCCATTTGAATTAGTAGCCTTGCGCATTGTTTTCCAGTCGCTTTAGTAACTTAGGTCATCGTTTACAATCGCGTCATCAACCTCGCTCATCATTTTCAGTCGAGTTAGTAAACTAACTAATCGTTTGCAGTCGGATGAACAACCTCGCTGATCGTTTTCAGTCGCGTTAGTAACCTCGCGGATTATTTGCAGTCGCGTTAGTAACCTTGCTAATCGTTTCCAGTCGTGTTATAATAACCTCACTGAACAGATTTAGTCCAGTTAGTAACCTCGCGTATCGCTTCCAGTTGCTTTAGTAACCTCTCTCATTGTTTTTAGTCCAGTTAGTAAGCTCGCTGATCGTTTCCAGTCAAGTTAGTAACCTCGCTGATCATTTCGAGTCGCCTTAGTAATCTCGCGGAATGTTTTTATTTGCGTTAGTAACCTCGCTAATCGTTTCCGCTCGTGTTATATTAAGCTCGCTGATTGTTTCCAGTCGAATTAGTAGCGTCGCTGGTCGTTTCCAATAGCCTAGTAACCTCGCTGATCGTTTCCAGTTGCGTTAGTAACCAATCTTATCGTTTTCAGTCGAGTTAGTGGCTTCACTGATCGTTTTCAATCGAATTATTAACTTCGCTGATCGTTTCCAGTCGCGCTAGTAAGCTTGCTGATCGTTTCCAGTCGCGTCATAAAACTTGCTGATCGTTTCCAGTGGTGATAGTAGCCGCTCTTATCATTTTCAGTCCAGTTAGTAAGCTCGCTGATCGTTTCCAGTCAAGTTAGTAACCTCGCTGATCATTTCCAGTCGTGTTAGTAACCACTTTAATCGTTTTCAGTGGAATTAGTAACCTCGCTGATTGTGTCAAGTCGAGTTAGTAACCTCACTGGTCGTTTCCAGTCGAGTTAGTAACCTCGTTTATCGTTTCCATTCGCCTTAGTTACATCGCTGATTGTTTCCAGTCGCTTCCAGTCTTGCTGTGCCATTAATTGCACTAACTAATAGACGTGTTTAGAATCTACTGATTAAGATTACTTGCAGTACCTGAATTTTTTCTGTAAAATAGCATTTTTTATTACCAAATTAATTCATCTGGCAAGTTCATTTTGACCACCGCGTGTTAATATGCTCAGCACGTGTTTTACATGCTCAGCACGTGATTTCATCACCAGCGCATGCTAGCGCGTGTTTTAGATCGAGTCTTTCTGTTTCACGTGTGATGTGACTGAGTTGTGTGAAGATCAGACGCGTGAAATACTCAATGCGCAAAGCTTTTCAATGCAAAATAGCTTAGAGTCATGTAATGAAATCCCTATATTCATCTTACCAGCTCGTCATGTTTTAAATCATTTTATGTTGTAATTTCATACAGTAATCATCAACGTCAGAAAACCGTAGCGTTTCCAATCAAGTTAGTAACTTCGCTGATCATTATCCAGTCGCGTTTAGTAACCTCGTGGATTTTTTCCAGTCGCCTTAGTAACTTCGCTAATCGTTTCCAGTCGCGTTATAGTAACCGCGCTAATCGTTTCCAGTTGGGTTGATAACTTCGCTGATCATTTCCAGTTGAATTAGTAACCTTGCTTATTGTTTCCAGTCGCGCTAGTAATTTCGCTTATCGTTTACAATCGCGTCAGTAAGCTCGCTCATCATTTCAGTCAAGTTAGTGACCTGGCTGATCGTTTGCAGTCGGGTGTAAGCTCGCTGATCGTTTCCAGTTGCGTTATTAACCTCCCGGATTATTTTCAGTTGCGTTAGTATCCTCGCTAATCGTTTTCAGTCGAGTTAGTAGGCTCGCTGATCGTTTTCAGACGCCTTTGTAACCTCGCGGAATGTTTTTTTTTAATTTGTGTTAGTAAGCTCGCTAATCGTTCCAAGTCGCGTTATATTAGGCTCGCTGAACGTTTTCAGTCGAGTTAGTAACCTCGCTGATCATTTCCAGTCGCGTTAGTAACCAATCTCATTGTTTTCAGTCGAGTTAGTAGCTTCACTGATCGTTTCCAGTCGAGTTATTAACTTCGCTGATCGTTTTCAGTCGCGCTAGTAACGTCGCTGATCGTTTCCAGTCGCGTTAGAAAACTCGCTGATTGTTACCAGTTGCGTGAGTAACTTCGATGAGCATTTCCATTCGAGCTAGTAACCTCTATGATCGTTTCCAGTCGGGTTAGAAATCTTTCTAATCGTTTTCAGTCGCCTTAGTAACCTCGCTTATCGTTTTCAGTGGCGATAGTAACCTCTCTCATCGTTTTCAGTCCAGTTAGTAACCTCGCTGATCGTTTCCAGTCGCCTTAGTAACCTTGCTGATCGTTTCCAGTGGCGAAAGTAGCCTCTCTTATCGTTTTTAGTCCAGTTAGTAAGCTCGCTGATCGTATCCAGTCGCCTTAGTAACCTCGCGGATTGTTCTTGTTTGCGTTAGTAATCTCGCTAATTGCTTGCATTCGCCTTAGTAACCTCGCTAATCGTTTCCAGTCGCTTCCAGTCTTGCTGTGCCATTGGTTGCACTAAGTAATAGACGTGTTTAGAATCCATTGATTAAGATTACTTGCAGTGCTTGAATTTTTTTCTGTAAAATAGCATTTCATATTAACAAATCAATTCATCTGGCAAGTTTGTTTTAATCACCGCGTGTAAATATGCCCAGCACGTGTTTTACATGCTCAGCACGTGATTTCATCACTAGCGCATGCTAGCGCGTGTTTTAGATTGAGTCTGTCTGTTTTACGTGTGATGTGACCACAGCTATATAATAAAGTAGATACCAAACTCTGACGTCACTCCCATTGGGTCCCACACTAACTTTTTGTGCTAGATTTGGAACCCACATGCTAATTTATTTACATAATCTAGGTTTTGTTTTAGTCGTCGTACCTTCAGCAAACTTTTTCTACAGCCGACCAAAAGTTTCCCGAGTAAGCGAACGGCAAAGGCAAGTAAGCTATGCTTATTTTCATGTTTTAGCTCATTATTCTAAAATATTTAACAAGAAAATAATTAGTTGCAATGGTTAAGCCATATTAAGTGCTCAAAAAGAAAACTAAGCCCTGAATATAATCCCAAATGAATCGAGAGTAAAGACATTCACTGTTTCACTAAACTCCACAGTGTGGCATAGGCCATATACCTATTTCACAAGCTTGCACTTTCAACTTGAGACTTGTCTATTAAACGTTAGGCTTGGGCTACAACTTCAAAACGATACATGAATGTGACGATTAATTTGAAAATTAGTTTCTCAATCTCAGTTGTAACTTCAAAACCACATACTGAGGGATGTATATAATAACTAGGTAACATTAGGGTGATTGAAATTCGGGTCATTAACGTTAACCATAAATAGGCCTAAGTAAATGTACGCTTAACGTTAGGCCCAAATAACATAAGATGACAGGCGAAGAAGGGCGATATCACATCATAGAAAGCCTAAACATGGGCCACCACGAAAGAAAATTACAGTAGAGGCAAAGATGCCCAAAGTTAATAAAGAACTTTTATAAAAGTTCTTAATTTTTAAATATAATTAATAAACTTACTTAGGGCCTACTTTGCAGCATTACTAGTACTACTAATAGCAAACTTCATGGAGTTAAGTGATGTAGGTATACAGTTGTAGACTTAATAAGTAGCACTACACTAACTTAGAAATCAAAGTTAACCAATGCATCATTTTCATCTTTTCCTTATGATGCAGGATGAAGACATTGCTACATAAGTCTTACCTTGCAACAGCCTACCAAAGAGGGAAGTATAATTTTGAAGATGCAAGAAGGCAAATTAGTAAAATTCTGAAATCTGATTGGATCATGATCTGTAATAAACATTTTCCAAGTGATCCTTCAAGTGGCGCCATATGCCGTATTCATCTTTCGATGCCAGGGGGTGAGACAAATGGTAATTATTGGAAAAGGGCTGTATGCAGAGGCGTATAGGAAGCGATGGAGAATTGTGATTTCACCTTCCAGATTTATAGGTATAATTGGGATATTACTACTTAAAATTTAAAAAAAAATGAAAGAAAATTTTGTCAATTTATTGCAACTTTTGATACAATTATTGAAAATTTGTGTAACTATTTAAAAAATTGGTAACATTTCCTGAAAATGAAAGATTTTTCTTTAAAATTTCCCGGAAGATCAAAGACAATTGCCCGAAGATCAGAGAAAATTGCACGAAAATGAAAGTAGCAGAATAAAAGTTCTTAAAAATCAAAGAAAAAATCCTGACAATTAAAGAAATTTCTGGAAAACTGAAGATGAACCAAATTTATGATCAATTTATTTTTCATCGTTTATTTCCCTAATATGTTGTATAGTATATTGTGTACTGGGGAAGGGGGAGGTAGGGGAGGCAAGTTTCCTGCAATAATGTGATATCTAGTTTATCATCCTCATCACCATCTCATCATAAACCTACTTCAGATTATGTACCATCTGAATCATCCTCTTTCATCACCATGTAATCATATCGTCAACATGCTTCATCGGACAGTCCAACATTATATTATGGAAACTATTACTTGTCTTACGTCTCTTATTCATTATCTGAAGTGGAACTCCCAATCTATTTATACTTTAATGATCCCCACTGAACATGCCACTGGTCATATGACATAAATCCAAAATGAGAGGATGCTTATTAAGTAAAATAGAAGCGGATGAAACTGTCTGTTAGTGAATTTGGAGCAAGTTCTGACATGAAAATGAAAAAAGACACACCATTTTTATTTCATGATGCTGATTCATTTAATACTGCTGTAGTGTTGTTGAGTGTAATCAAATAGTTATGACAGAAGATATAACAAAGTTTGATGTATAAATGGTTTTTGTGATCATATGAAAATTCAGTTTTATTGAAACCCCAAACTTTGACTCCTCAATGAAACTAGAGTACCTTCTTTTATTAATGAAACAACACTAGAAAGCAAACTGCCACAGATTTAACCTACATTCAGTTTTAGTGTACACTCTTGTTTTAAATATTCCACACAAATCAAACCTTTTTTTTATAACTTAACCAAATTGTTCTTATTTTACCGAATTTCTCTTTAGTTTGACCTAATTTTTCAATTTGATGTTAAAAATTTCCCAATTTCACCTCCCAAGCAGAATGAAAGTATTCAGTCCATGTACTGCAGCTTAAAAAAACAATACATCTTTTCTCTTTGGCAGCTAATTGCATCGATAGAAAAGTATCTTGATGGGGGCTGGACTGCAGGAATTCTTTCCAATTTCAATTAATGAATATTTTTGGTATGTACTTCTTTACGTGTTCATCTCCATTGCAATACATATCTGCGAATAGACTTGGAAGTTGTAACGAACAAAATGGTACTATATATTTCAGATTCTATCATGGCATCTTTTTCTTCCGGAAATCTTCAATTTTCGAGAAATCTCCTTCAATTTGCTTCAATTTTCCGGAATTTATGTTCAGTTTTCACGAAATTTGCTTCAATTTTAGAGAAATTTTCTTTATTTTCGGAATATCTTCTTCGTATTCGGGAATTTTGCAACAACTCTTGTGAAATTTCCTTAATTTTCGTGAATTGTCTTTTTTGGGGCGAAATTTCCATCAATTTTCGATACATTTCCTTCAATTTTTGTGAAATCTCCTTCATATTTGGAAAATTGTCTTCAATTTGGGAAAATGTCAGGAAATTTGCTTCAATTTTTGTGAAATGTCCTCAATCAATTTTCAGGAAACCCAAATTTCAAATAATTTAAGCCCCCCCCCCTCCCCCTTCCCTCTTCCCCTTCCTTTACAAAAAGTTTTACCATGCTAAGAGACTTCTACATTTTTGTAGGTTTGTTAGGACAAATATCAAATCTGGCCTCCCAATGTCAAATATCTTCCTACGTCGCTGATATATGTACCTCACATACAGACTTCCCTCCACCCCAAGATCGAGATGAGAGTAGTAGAGAAAGGACAACAAGTTCATGAACAAAATTGATGTGTTGTTGTTTCTTGGTTATTAGATGGAAAGTTTGTGGAAAATCTGTGTCACTTAAAAAAAGTCAGCTTGACTTTAAAATAATTTATAAATGGTAGTAGTTACTCTATTGTCAGATTGTAAATGCTTTAAATCTTGATGTGGCAAAAGGTCTGACCATGGTGCTAAGTCAATACATGTCAAGACTTAACCATTTCTCTTAAATTAATCAAATGCCATTGATTAGTGCTAATTTGAACTTACGGAAAAAGAAAACAATACAAGAAAATCCCTTAATGAAAATGCATTTTTATTTTTCTTCCAAGGTCTATTGACATATAGCAATTTCTACTGGTTGAAAGATGATTAAAATCAGAAATATCCAAATGAAAATTAATGACAGATTTAAAAATGCTGTATAATGATTAACATTGAACCAATCTTGATGATATTATTTGCTCCTATAAAAGTTTTTAATATATTCTTAAGCATTTTAGGTAATGTTGCCTCTACACGTCCATAGACATTAAATTTCATTAATGATTTTAATTCTAAATGTTTATTTATTGTCATTTTTTTAACAGATGCTGATCTAGCCTAGCCTATGAAGTGCGGTAATATCTCATGAAACCCCAATACAGCTCCAAAGAATATGTTGAGGGGTAGACCAACAGTGGTCATTATAATGGAGTGGAAGCTTGTCGCTAGAGTAACCCATTACTGAAGGTACACAGGATCGTTCTAAGTACATTAGGGATTGATGCGATTTGTATCGAGAAGAACTTTCATGTATTGTTGAAGAATTTTAGCTGAATAAGTTTAAAATCCACTGTAAATGGAAACAAAATTCCTATTTTAATATTTTGCAGGTGTTTGTACATTTAAAAGGCAACATTAAGTAAATTGATTTATAAATGGTTCAAAAATTATCACAAAATCAATAAAGAAATTGACCGTTTTACAGCTTTTTGAATTTTCAGACAAAAATATAAACTTTTATGCTATAGGTAATTTTATGTTTTCGCCTCCGTTTGTTTGTCTGTTTGTCATCAAGATATCTCAAGAACTGATGATTGGATTCTCATCAAATTTGGTGGGTGGTTTTGTTACTGCTTAAGGAAGAAGAGATTACAATTTGAGACATTGGAATAGGGGAAGAGTGAAAATGGTGGAGGGTGGGGACAATTTGTCTGTTGTCAAGATTTCTCAAGAACTGATGATTGGATTTGGATCAAAATTTGTGTAGTTTTATTACTGCTTTAGAAAGATGTGATTGAAATTAAAGTTTAGGACGTATTGGAGTAGGGGAAGGACAAAAATGGAGGGGTGGGGATATTTTATGGCAAGATTTATCAACACTTAGTTGAAACTTTCCAATAGAATGTGCTTGAACAATGAACTCATGCCATGAAAGAACAGCCATACAATGAATTTTCTGCACTCAAAGAAAATCAAGTGGTTTCTGGTATTAATGAAATCAAACCAATTGGTTTCTGCCATGAATGAAAATGATGGAATGTGAATCTACCTTGTATAGCTCAAACAATGAATACCTAGCCTGTATTACACTGAAAACCGTGATGATCCTCAAGTGTTTAGAATGTAAATGGCAATACAGTTTAACAGTGAGAAATAGATTGTTTGGGGTTACAGCTTGTTGGATCGAGGGTTTCTGAGGAAAATTGTATTCCGGTGGGAAATGAAGATGCGCAGAGGTATGTGCTCTGCAGTGTTCTATAATCATAGTTTTTGCTGTATTGGTACCCTTAGTATTTTCTTATGTAAATTGTTCTTTTTAAAATTCTTAGCATTATTCTTTTGTAAAAGTTGCAATAAATTTGAGTGCTTACCATACCTTCCATCGAATTCTTTGGAGGAATAGATTTCTGATAATTTTAATGGACAGTAAAGTGGGAAATAAACAGAAAGAATTACACACAGATTTTGTGATGTTGGACTGGGTGGACAGTTCCTATAGAGTGAAAAAAGTTCCCAAACTTTATGCTGTTTTCAAAATTAAGAAAAACTGATGTGCTAAGATTTTTAAGCTATTTTAATCAGTATATAAATTGCTATGCATCCATAGACCATAAAGATCTTTTAATGTTGTAGTCTTAATATGCAAATTTGTATGTGAGGTTGTATGTACAGTATGACCAGGGAGATCCACATATTAAGTATACCCATTGGTTTTTATCCTCTGCCATGCATGGCTCTCTCAGTCATTTAAAATAGTTTTAAACTTTATGTCAGTCAAATTGTCTTATGCCTAAAAAATCAATTCAAAGCATTTATTATGTGTTATTAAAGAACTAAAAGTGTTAGCTTGGAAATTATAAAGACTGAACTGCTGAGATTTTTTATGTTCACTTAATCACATAGAAACTGTTATGTACATGTCCAGGCAGTTTTCTTTTTTAAGGGTACAATTTCACAGAAAATGAAGTCTTTCTTAGAATGTGATGTCAATTGCAGAAAAACTTAATGTCTTTTAAGGAAGATACTGATTAGTTGTATACATTATAAAAGAAGTATGACACTTGCTTGCATTTGGCCTGAAGAGATATGACAATTTTACAACAGACAATTTTATACATAAGAGTAGACTAACTTATAATTTGAATAATTTTGTTGTTGTGTGGATATCTCAACATGTATAGGCAAAATTAGAAAACTTCTAAAGTCTATTAAAATTCATGAAATACCAATATGTTGTAACTTGTGGCCCAGTGTATTGCAACCATTTATGTTTGTGCCGGACTTTTTTACTGCATTTTAAAGATAGTTTCACAAGGCTTCATAAACAAATCGTAAGTTAAGTTGGAATATAAACTTTGTTTTGATGTTTGAATCATAGTTTATGGCAAGTTGGACATAGTTGATAATTATCACCAGATATTAATATAAAAGTTACTAATCATTTCCGATGTTGACAACTTGACATGCTCATGTGCCTTGAGTTTCAGGTTCAATGGAGTTACTCAGAAGATTTTAATTTGCACATCTTTTAAAGTAAACGTCGTAATATTTTTATTTCTCTGTTATCTGTTTTATAGAGAAAACCATTATTGTATCGTTAACAGTTACCCAGGCATTTTATGAAATTGAACAATTCCAAACTGAAACATTGTGCTGTTACTGGCTTTTTTTGTTGAACAGTGTTTTAATTTGACCAAGGGTTTAGTCAACTGGAGCCATTTTTGTAGTCAAATTTGACCACAAAATGGTCAGAAGATTTGACCAAACTGCAGTGGTCAACAGATTGTTCAAGTGTTAATGGTCAAACTTGCCCACGTGAGGAGTGAATTATGCACCGATCCATATGTGGTCAATTTGACCAAGTTGACTTGGTCAAAAATATTGACCATGCTAACTTGATCAAATTTGACTACATATGGCTCGGTGCATAATTCACTCCTCACTTGGTCAAATTTTGACCATATTGTGGTCAAATTTGACCTTTTTTTTTAGAGTGCAGTTTTCAGTTGATGGGTTGCACATAACTAGCACTTTTATTAAGAAGTCCATCCCCCCTTCCCCTTCCCAGTTTCTTTCTATGGAACAGAATGCTTGTTAACCATTTTGAATGTCAAATCCAAATGTGATTGAAGTATTTTTCTATGAGGCTGTGAATGCCCTTACAGGCTGTACAAAAATAACATATACAGTTAATTAAACAAACTGAAAAAATAGATGACATTACCTCATAGTTTGTGTATACCAATGAAGGGAATGGGAATGCACAACTATACAGAAGAACAGTGAGATGGAAGAAAAATGTCATGAGGGATATCCCATTATGACCAACCTGTCTTGTACAATCAGAGGATTAATTAGCTTTATTAGTTTATAAGAATCTTCGTGAGCTATGTAGTCCGGAGGATCATGATCTGATCCAGAATTGTACTTGCTGGAAAAATGATTGGTTCATATGTAAAATTTGAATGTTGTAAATGAGACTCGCCTATGATTTAATAATTCAACCTTTCCATGGACTGGTAAACAGAAGTGGTAGGTGAGAAGGAACCAGATATTGAAGGTTGTGAAAATGATTAAGTGTGCAAGATACTGGTAACTTTTTGAAATTGTCATTAAAATGATTATTTAAATGTGAAAGATACTGTTTAAAATTTGTCATTATATTATTTCTATGTCATTTTTTTCATTTGTAAGAAAATGTGACAATTAAATCCCAATATGTGGCACTGTCAACCTTTGACAACCAGGAAATACAATTTTTTTCACCTTCTCACTAGTCAGCCTACATATTGTATTTGAAAATGACTTTTTTTCATATACTTTCAGTAATATGAATTCATTAACACTGAATGCCGGTAATGCACTTCTTATCTTTAGCTGATTATTCTAAATTAATATGCAGTAAATCAAAATGAGAAAACCATTCAAGAGGTGAATACCACAAGAATCTAAGACAATTTTTTTTTTAGAATAACAATTTTTTTCCCCGTAGGAGATACTGAGCAACTTTTCTCATAATTTGATAATCCATGAGCTATATGGAAAGTAAACTATTTCTTTCAATAATGTATCAGTGACTTCAGGTAGGTTTTTCTTGCATGTACAATTGTTTTACTATTACTCCAAGAGTCTAGGTTTGTTTCTGGTGAGCCAGAGCATGTAGGCCTAAAATGACATGTAGTTGAAGACATTGACAGTGATCCCAAGGAATGACACACATTAACCAGAAGCAGTGTGTGTTTGGAGAATGAAATTGATAGGTTTTACAATTAGTCATTAAAAGTCCAACAAATTGGCATTCACCATACACTGAAAAACAAAAAAACAGGCTTTTTGACAAAGGTATACTGTAATTTAGCTGTACCTTAACCACAACTTAATAAAGGCTTTCGCTAGGTCTACTCTGTATACATTATGCAAGCGGTGTGACAAACATAAAAAGACGATTTTTGAAGAATAAAATGCATATGGCTTGTCATGCTAGGCGAATACAGTGCCTGCTAGGAAACTGTTAGGCCTAAGCATGCACAAGTGTTGTTACTGCTTAGGCCCCCTAACATGGACATTGGGGACCAGTGATATCTCACGAATAATTGAACGAATTGATCAACACAGATAAAATATATTTAAAAAAAAACATTGGCAAATGACTGTTATGATAAAGAAGGCTATGCTTGAAACCGGAGAGCATAGCGTTGGTATCTTAATTGAAGAAGCTGAAGGCAAGCTGAACGACAGTGGCTTCCCGAAACTAGCTTAGGTAGGCCTAGCCTACTGCCACTGCACTGGCCATACAAATCATAGGCGCAGGCAGGCTAGGTCACATGTGATGTGACGTTGCCACCTCTGGCTCTCATTTAAGACCTTTGTAAGGCAGGCTTATATTATTAACATCTCTATTCATCTGTATACGGGATACTTATGACTGATACCATGAATTTACACGAGCGAACGTTAAAATCATCAACAAACTGTTCCGTAGATGTATACGTGGTACCAGTACACATGTAATAACGCACTACAACACCCAGGGAATCAGTTGTTTAGATAGACAAGCGCTGTAAATATTTGACTTGGAAATTCCATATATTTTCTATTATTTGGTAATAAAAACATAATCAAGATACAATAATCATTTTTTGTCAAGCAATTATTGCATTTTTAATCAAAAGTGAATCCTAAATTAAGGAAAAGTAAGTCTACCCGAACTTGCGACTGAGTAGACTTCTATATATGAATATCCAATACCAATAAGTGCATATGCGCACGATGTATGCACGCTTTAATGAGAACCCAGTTTGCCTCACTCTGACGTCAGAGTTTGGTATCTACTTTATTATATATCTGGATTTTCCCAAGAACTTGTCATTTTAAAATGACAGCTATTTCTAAACTTCCATTTGTTTGCATGTAGCTGGTTTTGTCCGCCGTGAAATAACATTATTTTCTTCTAACAAATATGTTTAGTTGAATTATTGTTTTTGGTTCCTACTAACACGTTTCTTACAGCGTAAATAATTATTTTTAATGGAAACAACTTGAACATGGGACCCTTCCCCCTCCCCCATTCCCTGCGGCCCCACCCCACCTCATCACACCATCTCTGTATCCACTTCTTCCCGATTAAATTATGTAGACCTATACGCAGTTCAATGTTATTTACAAATGACTTTGAAACAAATATGAATGCAAAAACCATCGTAAAAAGCTATCAAAATATGACTACTGCAGAAGAGTAATTGAATTTTTTTTTAAATGAAGAAGAGGTAAATCAGAAATCGATCTCTTTGAACTGAGTCAAAAGCATATTGCAAATAATATATCAAAATATCAAATAGCTATATTATATGCTACTGGTCTACACAAAATTCGTACCAGAAATCCTCATCGGAATATCGGGCACTAATGTTTTAACTGCAAAGACAAAAGGAAAAGTAGTACCGGCTCTCGCTCCTGCGGGCTGAACTATAAATTAACCGGGTTGCAAGTAACTGAAAACTAAATGCAATCGTATCCATGGTTGTTTTAATTGTCAGTTGAGGATAATATAATAACTAAACTTTAAATCCCAGTGTTCTGATAAAGTTATCAATTTCATATTAAGTTATTTTTGACAACAAAATTACAGTTTAAATTATAACTTAAAAATGTTGCGCACAGTCCCGTGTTTTCCATGTAGTAGTCCCATTACGGAAAAAATTCATGCTCACAATTGTTGAAAGTAATTTGCTGGATCTGGAAGTTCCACATTTTGAGTATTAAATTACAAGTCCCTAGAAAGGGGATGACAACTAGTTCGGATTGTAGAAGTTATACGAGGCCTAGGGTGATGGTGAAATCAGTTAGCTATACGACATTAATTGTGACATCTGAGTAAAGAAATGTGCTTGTAACAAAAGTTATAAGCCTTTTTGTATAAAATATAACGTGCAAATTAATTGGTAATGGTAACCGTTCTGGATCAATTGTTGAGGTTACGGGCAGGTGACGAGCAATTTAATAATACCATCTGATGAAAAATCAAATTTTCAAAATATTTCTAATTGTCGAGAAGCTAGCAATAAAACACTGGGCTGACCCTCCACCCCCCCTTCCTCCACACACACACACACACAACACTTGGTGAAAATAAATGTGATCGTTTATTTGACGGGTTGATCATCCTTCTTCAGCACCTTGACTGAGTTTGCACTCACAACTTGACCCACTTGTGTTACACCTTCTTCTGGCGAAATTCTCCCTCTTTCGGTCTTATCATTAAGGGGAAAACCTGTTGATTGAGGGACAAGTAATACTCATGAGAAATATTCGGGAATGCTTACCCCCGCCCCCTCCCTAACCTTAATACACAAACACACACTTACGCCCGTGCGCCGCCACTGTTCCCCTTCAAAAGTATTGTTGAGCCCATTGTTGGCCCTGCTTTAGTAGAAATTCTTTTAAAAAATAGGTCAACCTTACGAGATCGTTACATTTTCTAGAATCTAGACACACCGCTTACATCCAGCTTTAATTTCCATGGTAATCATTCACGTTTAGTAGAAGCAGGGAATATAAGCAAAGTGACCTGTGCTGTACTGTGCTCTGGGCATTTCTTAAACATCTGAAAATAATCATCGCCGAAGGCTTGTTGCGCAATTCTCCGCAACCTAATGAAATTTGCCACGTGCAAGAAATTGATATTATTCCATCGTAACACAAAGTTACGGCGTGGTTATAAGGAATCGTGTGTAGTGTCAGTTGTCTTTTAAGTTCTGGAGTCTAAAACAACGATACATTAATAATACATTTTATCAAAATCAAGAGCAAAAGAAAGTCGGTAATTGTATGTATTTTTTTTTCCTTTTTGCAGAAACATTCAAAATAAATTGTAAGGAGAGGGGTCGGTATACAGGGATATTTTCGGAAAACCGAGGGACTTATTTACATCAACGCCCAACAATACATTGCGATAAATTGCCCAAGGTTCTTGTACGTACGAGAAAAGTTTGTCTCAACAAGGGTAAATGTGACCATAAAAGGAAAATGGGTGTGACCAAGGAGTCTAAACATGCGCATTTACAGGCCCGGGGAAGATGGAAAATTTCACCATGCCCAACATGTCAAACGATTAATACACACATTGTTTTGCTAGCGAGAACGAATGTGTCATGCGTTTCCACGCATCACATGGTTCACGCCGCTTATGGAGTACAACCGCGGTCGGATTAACTATTGTCAAGAATGCGGGGAAATCGCGATCAATAAACCAGCTTAAGTTGTCCACTTTAAGTACAGTTTATCCGTGGTTTCGAATCAAAAAAATCCGTTTAATGTTTCGCGGGGACAATGAGATCAATTCTTTTGTAATTGCGTTTAATCCCCGAGGTTTGCTGTGGCTCCACGCACACAAAAGATTTACAAGGATGTTTAAAAGGGATTTAGGATTAAGGCCCTTTGTCAGTTCCAAAATCTCAATAGGTTTAAGACTTAGTGTCGTAGACCCCTAGCCCGTATTGAGTGTGTGAACTTCATTTCTTTTGTATATCCACAAGCAATCAATATCTTTTTCCACAGGTTCATGAGTCCATGATAAACAAAGAAAAAGAGAGGAAAATATTGCCTCAAGTGTTCTTTTTTCATTTGAAAATAAAGAAGAAGGAAAAACATTCGCTACGCTTTTTTCTTATACCATTACCAGCTCATCCAGCATTTACAATCAAGCATGCGCTGAACGTAAAGAAATAAGAAATCCCCGAAGAAATTATTATTAATTCAAATTTACCCTCTCAATGCCTTCCAAATCCTCATATATTAGACTTCTTCAAATGTGTATTCCACATTGATATCACTTTACAATCGGGCTTAAAAAATTAAAAGAGTTATCGTAGTACCTGTAGACTTTCCATTTCTCTGCTTTGTCGCAACGTAACTGTAGGCCTGCTATATATGTACATAACTTAACAACCAGGTCCCAAAACCCAGGTCCATAGCTATTTAAAATCCATGTTAGAATGATAACTTGTTGGGAAAATCCAGTAATTCATAAAGTGCAAATGGAAGAAAGAAATACATGTATGAAATAAAACTTGCAGAGGTTTTTGTATTATTAATTTCTCCTAACATATTAGTAAAAACAGTGAGAAGTGTTAGCACTTTTTTTTTGTTTTTGGTATTTCCATCACACGACCTGTCTTATACATGCAATAAGTGGGCAACTAAAATATGTATTCTTAAAAGATAATGCATATTGAAAACAAAACAAAAACGTTATGAATTTGACCAAACTATACTCATCTTGAAACGTACCTGCGGGAAACAAAAAAAGAATATTGTGATATAAATTAAGGGTTAATTACGATGTTATACTGACAACCATAATACAAAAAAATGCCCTTTATGAACAGAAGTCTCAATGAGTCGCACTACGGTATTGAATATAGTGTATTACTGCAGGCTTACGTTGTTGTCAGTGGAAGTGATTGGAAGGATTAGATAACCACAGCATTAAACTGTCTACTTATGTGGTTAACACTCTCTTGACCAGCAAACTAGCTTAACAGAGTTTATTGATATCAGGGATTATTTTCTGCCACACAATAGGGAATGCAGGAATCGACTTAACATTACCACCTAATCCTGTAAAATGCATTCCCGGTAATGTAAATGACACAATCATTCCCGCTAGCACTGTAACTCGACTGAAAACGATAAGATTGGTTTACTAACGCAACTGGAAACGATCAGCGGGGTTACTAGGCTCTTAGAAACGACCAGCGACGTTACTACTTTGACTGAAAACGATCAGCGAGCCTAATATAACACGACTGGAAACGATTAGCGAGGTTACTAACTCGACTGGAAACGATCACCGAGCTTACTAACTGGACTGAAAACGATGAGAGAGGTTACTAACGCAACTGGAAACGATAAGCGAAGTTACTAACCGGACTGAATCCGTTCAGTAAGGTTACTATAACACGACTGGAAACGATTAGCGAGGTTACTAACGCGACTGCAAATAATCCGCGAGGTTACTAACGCGACTGGAAACGATCAGCGAAGTTACTAACCCGACTGGAAACGATTAACGAGGTAACTATAACGCAATTGGAAACAATTAGCGAGGTTACTAATGCGACTGGAAACAATCCACGAGGTTACTAATGCGACTAGATAAGGATCAGAGAGGTTACTAACTTGATTGGAAACGCTACGGTTTTCTGACGTTAATGATTACTGTATGAAATCCAATAAATTAACTTAAAACATGACGAGCTAGTAAGATAAATAGAGAGATTGCATCACATGACTCTAAGCCATTTCGCAGGGCAGAGCTTTGCACGTTGAGTATTTCACGCGTCTGATCTTCACACAAGTCAGTAACATCACACGTAAAACAAACAGACTCGATCTAAAACACGCGCTAGCATGCGCTGGTTATGAAATAACGCGCTGAGCATGTAAAACACGTGCTAGGCATAATAACACGCGTTGCTTAAAATGAACTGGCCAGATGAATCATTTTTTGAATATAAAATGTTATTTGACAGATCAAAATCAAGTACTTCAGGTTAATCTTAATCAGTTGCTTCTAAACACGTCTATTAGTTAGTGCAACCAACATCACAGCAAGATTCCGGCAAATACTTACAAAAGTAATCTCATACAACAACATGCAAACGTATGTAAGTGTACAGCAGACTGGTAGACGGCAGTATTTCCTGCAAAATGGCAATGTAAACAAAGTCATGGTACCTCATAACGTCAGCTGGAGCATCCTGATAGGCGTAAGTTTGCTATTGATGCCAAGCAATTTTGCGAGAGAACTTCATATGGTTTCAAAACCTGCCCTTCTTGAAAAACAATAATGTACTGGAGACTTGGGATAGCTACAATTTTATATCTTACCAATATTAATCATTTTCGTCTTAGCAATATTCCCCTGAGAAAATTTCTACCGGACAACTTCAAATCATGGCAACTATTACTTCTTTGGATCTAAGTACGAATCTGAATGATGAAGTGCCACCGACGGCATTCTGGTCGAATATGCACATAAAAATAAAATAATGTTCGAAAGAATCACTCATATTGCAAAGAATGCTGTTTATCTGCTAACAGATCTTTTCTATTTGTCAATGACAAATGTCAATGTCCAATATTTTAACCAAAATTTGTAATAATTTTACTTTATTGATACGACTGTATGTTAACAGGAAAGTAAAATTTTTCCAGGGGCAGTTTTTACCCTTCCCTCACCGTTCCTACGCCTTTGGTTTTCTAATAATTAACGTTCTCCCCTTAAGGTATTATTTATCATATCAATATATTGATTTAAGTTAAAAAGTTACCACTGGCGGGGAGGGGTAGGGGGTGGAATCCAAACGAATGGGGGAATTTTCCCCAAGTTAGCAATTGAAAGCAATGACAAGTGATTCGATGAATTGCAAGCAGGTTTATCAGATACTGTAATGCAACTAGTCTTTCGTAACCTAAATGCATATTTCTGGCGTTAGTTTTGAAATCATGACATTTTCAGTATTTACAAGATTAAGATATTGAAACAAAAATGATATTATACCAGGAAATGATTCATTTCTTCAAACTAATCCTATGAATTTCATACAGGTTCATCAGAATCAATGCAAACCGCCGGATTAACCTATAAACATTGCAAAATGTGCCATATTTATGTCACAACTTGATTTGAATATCATGGCACTTAAAGATTAAAATAAAACTTATGTTATTCAAATAATCCAAGTCGTATCTATTTAGAATAAAATTAACGGGAAAATAAATAGGTCAAACAACAGTTATCTTTACAAGTTTGTTTTTTAAAGGGCTATGGATATTTAGAGGCAACATGGACTTACTTCATTTAAAATACAATCTTAATTAATACAGCAAATAATTCCATCAATATTGGTAAAAAATTGACCAATTCACAGCATTTTAGATTTGTATCTCTTATTGCACTATAATGTGTGACATCAATGGGGGAAGGATCTTTCGTCACCTTTTGTAAAACCATTGTTATTTTTTTTATTTGTCTGTTAATTTTATCTGAAATATACCATTCGATTTAAGGCAAATTTGTTTTGGAACTTGGTCATACCCTGAATCATCACGTATTTAGAATAGACATTCTAAAATTCACAAGTAGCTAAATTTGAAGAACGTATTTTTTTTTTTTAATTACCAACAGATTTCGAGCTGTGTTCCTCTTATTACACATTTCTCACAAATCTTTATATCTTGATAAATTAAATACATTAACTTTGTGGGAGAATGTGTTGCTGTGATGCCATACTGAGCTTTTTCCTATTCGTTTATTGGCATTTTTGTTAACTTTAAAATTTAAATATTTCCTGGTAGGAATAAGATATCAACATAATTTTTGTATTAAATTGTTTCTAAAAAATGCATCTTTCTTATGCAAAGGTACGAAAAACATCCTTTGAATAATTGTTAACGACACAAGTATCAAAACGTAGGCCGCTGGTATAATAATGTTCCTTTGACTAGGCACAAAAGACGCCAAACCATTTCGAATGAGACCTCCTTAGGTTTATTATAAATAGTGTTACCATGATAAGAGACTCATATATTTGTGTAGGTATGTTGGGACAAAACTAAAATCTGACCTCCCCCCCCCCCTTCCCTCCGCCTTCCTTACCTCCCTTAGGAACCATCAAATAACTATGGTGATTCTTGCTATAAAGATTCTTCTTCTTGTGTCATCCTCGGTGCCTCCATCTTTAGACAATGTTGTGTACAGATATACAAATTTGTCTACATCTTCTAGCTCATTATCTGATACAGTCATTGCTCTTCTGCTGTTATTGTTCATTGTCACTGTCTTTGTCTTCTTTTCATTCATTTTCAGCCCAACATACGTTCCAATTTCATGAAGTCGAGATGTTTTCTTTTGTAGATTTTCCCTAGTGTTTGAAACTAAAGCAATATCATCAGTATAGTCCAGATCTTCTAATGTTGTATACATGTTCTATCTGATTTCAAGTCTATGGTTGTCTGTGGTTGCCTTCATAATCCAGTTTAGTGCTAGGATGAAGAAGAATCCTGAAATTGCACATCCTTGCCCGACTCCTGTGTTGATAATGGACCAGTGTGATAATTTTTCATCTTCATATCAATCCTGTATTATGTTAATGTACTTTTGCGGGATTCTACATCTTTTCATTATTTTCCATAGAATATTTCTGTTATCTTTGTCGAAAGCCTTTGTAAAATCAATAAACTTAAGATACAGTGGTGCTCTCATTTTATGAGGTCTCGATTATGTTTCTTAATGTGAATATCTGTTCTGTTGTTCCCCTCCCACTTTTAAAACCGGCTTGTTTAACTCTCAATTTATCGTCTACAGCATCTATAATTAACCTTCCAAAGTTTTGCTCGCAGTCGGCAGTAGTTGTCACATTTTGTGAAATCACCTTTCTTGGGCACTACCATGCACGTTTATGCTTTTCTTCGATGTCTTAGGAGCCTTTTCTTCCTCTATTATCCTATTAAATAAATGTTAGTAATTCTTCTAAGACTTCTCTTTTACCTTTCCACTTTTCTGTAGTTATGTAATCTATTCCAACTGCTTTACCATTTTTCATTTTTCTTAACACTTTTCTCACTTCTTGGGTTGTAATTCTACTTTTATCTATATGTAACTCTTTGTCATGAGCATCCAATAGCTCGTCTAGCTTATTATTCATAACCGCTCCCATAAGTTGGTTTAACGTAAATTCAAAATGATCCTTCCATCTCTCCCTAATCTCATCGTCTCCTGCAATTAATTCTCAGTCTCTTCTTATTTCCTGCACTTTTATTTTCCCTTTTTAGCATAATTTCTTTGTAATCTTGTACAAGCTGTTCATGTCACCTTTTGATGCTGCTTCTTCCGCATCTTTTGCTGCATCGTCTACCATTCTTTTTTGTCAGCACGTACTCTCCTTTTCACCTCCTTATTCTTTTTCTTGTACTAACCTTGTATGGGTTGCCTGATACGTACAGATTTGGCATCTTCCATTTGTTCAATTTCACGCCATCGCGTTGACTCGATATACAGAGCTCTCTCTCTCCTTCCTCTCTCTCTCCCTCTCCCTCCCTCCCACCCTTCCTTTTTTCTTCCTCCCTCCCTTCCTCCCTCCCTCCTTCCCTTCCCCTCCCTCCCACCCACTTTTCCCTCTCCCTCCCATTCTCCCTCCCTCCCTTCCTCCCTCCCTCCCTTTCACCCTTCCTCCTTCCTACCTCCCTCCCTCTTTCCTTCCCTACCTCCCTTCCTCCCTGCCTCCCTCTCTCCCTCCCTCCTTCCCTTCCTCTCTCCCTCCCTCGCACTACCTCCCTCCCTTCCTTTTCCTCCTCCCTCCCCTTTCTTTTTCCTCCCTCCCCTCCCCTCCCTTCCTTTTTCCTACCTCCCTCCCTCCCTCTCTCTCTTCCTCCCTCCCTCCCTACTTCCTTCCTCCTCCATACCTCTCGCCCTCCCGCCCTTTTTTTTCTCCCTCCCTTCCTCCCTCTCACCTCTCCTCACTCCCTCCTTCTCCCCTCCTTCCTCCATCTCCCTCCCCTCCCCTCCCCACTCCTTTCCGCCCTCCCTTTCTTTCTCTCTCTCTCCCTCCTTCCTCCCGCCTACCCTCCTCCTCTCCCTTCCTCCCCTTCCTTCCTCTCTCCTCCCTCCCTTTCTCCCTCCCTCCCCTCCCTTTTTTCCTCCCTCCTCCTCCCTCCCTTCCTCACACTTTTCTTCCTTCCCTCCCCTCCTTCCCTCCCCTCCCTCCCGCCCTTCCTCTCTCATCCCTCCCTTCCTCTCGCCCTCCCCCTCCCTCCCCTACCTTCCTTTTCTCTCCCTCCCCTCCCTGTCACTATCCCTCCCTCCCTCCCCTTCCTCTCCCTCCTTCCCCTTCCTCCATTTGCAATCCCTCCCTCCCTCCCCTCTTTTCCTCCTTCCCTCCCCCCTCTCCCCCTCCCTCCGTTCTTCCTTCCTCCTCCCTCCCTTCCTCTTTCCCTCCCTCCCTTTCTTTCTCCCTCCCTCCCTCCCTTTCACTATTCCTCCTCTCTCCCCTCCCCCTCCCTCCCTCCTCCTTACCTCCCTTCCTCTCTTCTTCTCCCTTCCTTCCTCCCTGCCTTCCTCCCGCCCTTCCTTTCTTCCTCCCTCCCTTCCTCCCTTCTTTCCCATTTCTCCCTTCCTCCCCTCTCTCCCGCCCTCCAACCCTTTTACGTTCCCTTCCTACCTTTTCCGCCTCTCCCCTCCCTTCCCGTCCCTCCCCTCCTCTCCTCACCCCTCCTCTCCCCTCCTCCTTCCCTCCTCCATCTGTCTTCTTTTGATGGCATTCAGTAGGAACCTGTCCGTGCCTACAGCTATCAGGACATCAGTATTTGTAATCCTCTCTCTTAAAGATATTCTTAACATGCTCCTAATGAGCCACAAATCTGTTGCTTCTAATCTTTTCTTTATGTCACTGGTAATTTTCCAGTATTCACAGCCATAGACAGAAGGAGACCATACGTATGCATTAAATGCACGGACTGTCGTGTCCATTCCAAATTTTATATTCTTCAGAATTGGATTCATTTTTGTGAACAATGCCTTTGGCAATTGGAATGCATTTGCTATCTTCGTCAATGCACGGACTATAATATGTTCATGTGTCACAAGTACTATAAACTATTGTACTTGTGTAATTATTTCTTCTTGGCTTTGTATACTACATAAAGGGTTTATGGGTTTTATTTTAAACCACCATACATTGTGTTTTCGATACATTTGGAGACAGCCCTCTCTTTTCACTTTCCTCTACAAGTTGTCCAGAGGAGAATGCAGTTTTTTTTTTCTGATTCTGCTATAAGCACCGTGCCATCTGCATAGCGTAGGTTATTCATACTATAGACCTTTTCATATTTGATCGGTAATTTCCGGAAATCTAATTTAAATAATGTCACAGGGCCGAAATTCACGTGATTATAATAAACCAATCAAAAGAGGAGAAAAGCAAACAGACGACAGAAACCACACGTAA
>JAIGNY010001498.1:0-20000 GCA_020152595.1 Chiridota heheva
AGCCCAGCAGCCAAGTATGAATGTCATGTGGTGGATGATGGTCCCTTGACCCCCGCTTATGTTGCCACCTTCACTATTGCATGGTTTGATTTGACTGGCAGATCATTTGGGGAAATTATTGACAACAAAATTGAATGAAAAGTTTGCAAAATCTTTGAAAATTTTGATAACATTTGGCAACATTTCCCAATAATTGATGAACATTTGCCGCAAAATCAAAGAAAAATTATATGCTTTCCGGTTTTGGAACGCACAAGGTTCCTGTCAGTTTACACATATGTATACATAGCGTTGTGTGTGGGTGAGTGTGGGTGTGTGCGTGGGTGTGTGTGTGTGGGTGTGTGTGTGCAGGGAGTTGTTAAGAACAACTCCCTGGTGTGTGTGAAGGTTCAATTGTAGTGCATAACGTTATAACGATCTATAGATTTATGGTAAACTTTTTTTTCAATGTATTAAAGAAAAAAGTAAAAGTGAAAAATTAGTAAGATAATACTATAATAGCAGTCACAGATCCGTAGCCAACTTTACATTTTTGGGGGAGGAGGGGGTAAGGGGGCAAGGGAAATGATTGGGGCCAGCAATTTTCTCTTAATTTCCGTTCTACATTAAGAAAAGCATGTTGTTTCAAGTGTTGCAACCAGGGTCGGATTCAGAGGGGCCGAGCCATGCCCAACCCCCTTCCCCTAACCCCTAACCCCTGAGATACCGTACTTTTTTACCATGAGATAATTCATAGTCACGGTTTATGTTTATTTACTACAATTTTGGGAAATTGTATTCAATGCTTGGAAAATTTCTTTCAATTTTGGGCAATTTCCTTAATTCTTATGCAAATTTTGGAAAATTTTCTTCATTTAAATTAGGGCAACTTTTCTTCCATTCTCGGTAAATTACTTCAATTTTCGGGATTCAATGTTTCAACTTTCTTTCTCGTTTAATCTTTGTCAATTTTTGGAAAATTTCCTACAATTTTAGGTAATTTTTCTTAAATTTTCGGTAAATTTTCTACAATTTGGGGGAAATTTTGGTAAAATTCGGCAACATTTCCCGATAATTTGATGAAAATTTACCGAAAATCGAAGGAAAATTGCACGAGTATAAAATAAATTTTTATAAACATTAAAAGAGATATCCCAAACATTGTAGGAATTTTCCACCCAAATTTAAGAAAATTTACCGAAAAATTGCCCAAAAATGAAGGAAATTTTCCGAAAAGTGAAAAAATCAAACGAGAATGAAAGAAATTTCTCAAATATATTGAAAATGATTTCCCAATCATTGAATGAAATATCCAGAAAATTGAAGTAATTTACCAAAAATGGAAGAAATGTTGTCTTAAATTACTGACTTAAATGAAGGAAATTTTCCAAAAATTGCATGAGAATTAAGGAAATTGCCTAAAATGGAAAGAAATTTCTCAAACATTGAAAGAAATTTCCCGAAAATTGAAGCAAATTTACATAAACCGTGACTAAGAATTATCTCATGGTAAAAAAAAGTATCTCAGGGGTGGGGGAGAGGGGCATGGTTCTATAAATCCCTCTGACTCCGCCCCTGGTTGAAACAGTTGAAACCATATGTTTTTCTTAATCTAGATCGAAATTTAAGAGAAAATAACATCCCCAATCATTTCACTCCCCTCCCCTCCCCTCCCCTCCTTAAAAAAATATATGTAAAGTTGGCTGCGGGCCCAGAGAAGCTTACCGATGTTGGCCAAGTACAAGTAGAAGTGGAACAGTCTGCTTGCTGCCCTATAAGCCATCAGGCACAATAGGCATTCATGTATCATAGCATAACGGTATGTATTTCCGATATATCCATTGGCATATAATGATCCAGTTTGGTTTTTGATAAGGATCACCGCTTTCAATCAAAAAAGAGTAAAACTCCGCTATGGGTTCCAAAACATGAAGGGAAAAGTCGAAAGTTCGAAGGTAATTTTGAGAAAACAGTCAGATATTTTGAGAAAAAAGTTGGATATTTTTAAGGAATAACTTCGAATATTTTGAGGAAAACGTTCAAAATGTTGAGGAAAAAGTAAGAAAGTTTGAGGAAAATTTCAACTTCGGTAATTTGGGGTGAAAAGTTGGATATTTTGAAGAAACACTTCAAATATTTTAAGGAAAAGCTTTGGATATTTTGAGGAGAAAGTCAGATATTTTGAGGAAAACTCGGAAATTTGCTAACTATAAGTAGGCCTAATGTAAAAATTCGGTTTGCGAAAATTATGTGATCCTTTTCCCTCAGATTGCTGGTATACAACTAAACTCTAAGACCTTCACCTCGACTTTTTGGTAATTTCTGCCCTTCCCCCCTTAGATACGCCATTACAAAAGAGTAAGGGACACGATTTACCCACCTCCCACCTCCTCTCCACCAAAGATTTGCTAATCAATGTGTTTATTATAAAGATTATAAACAGGCATGAATTATATTTGGATGCTCATGTTTTGATCCATCCAATTATGTTTTCCAACTAAAAACCCTTACAGTCACAACAACAGATGCATGCCTTCATGCATTCTAATTAATGTAACGATAGACGGGTGTCCTGTACCGTCTAGGTGATTTAAAGTTTTTCCCGCTTCTTTTTTTCTCTGAAAATATTTGGGGCCGAATATACCAGTATACCCCACCCCTGTTGCTGGGTTCAAGCCCACGTACGCTTCGAACGTCTAGCCTGTGTTTGACCGCTCCTGTAAAATCGTATTAAGACGTATGCTCAGAACACTAGCTGATCAGTCATGTCAGTGACCATGGAAATCGTCAATGATGTATTTTATTCAGCAGGTTTTAATTTGATTTGATAAAGCACACAAGTTAATAGAAACTTAGATGTTGATGAAAGCTTATTAACTTAGAAGGGGGGAAGGGAGAAGAGAATATGGCAGACGAAAGGAGAGGGGACTGTACCAAATAGATGGGCAGGAAGAGGGGCTGTTCGGGGAGAAGACTGTGCCAGGCGGAAAGGGGGAGAGACTGTGTCAGACAGGAAGGGAGTGGGTACTGTGCCAGATGGATCGAGAGGACTGTGCCAGACAAGAAGGGGAAGGGGGGGGGGACTGTGTCAGACAGGAAGGGAGTGGATACTGTGCCAAACGGGAAGGGATCGAGAGGATTGTGCCAGGCGGAAAGGGGGAGAGACTGTGTCAGACAGGAAGGGGGTGGGTACTGTGCCAGATTGGAAGGGATCGAGAGGGACTGTGCCAGACAAGGAAGGGGGGTAGGGGACTGTTTCAGACAAGAAGGGAGTGGGTACTGTGCCAGACGGGAAGGGATCGAGAGGGACTGTGCCAAACGAGGGGGGGGGGCGAGGGGACTGTATCAGACAGGAAGGGAGTGGATACTGTGCCAGACGGGAAGGGATCGAGAGGGGCTGTGCCAGACGAGGAGGGGGAGGGAACTGTGTCAGACAGAAAGGGAATGGGTGCTGTGCCGGACTGGAAGGGGAAGGGAACTGTGTCAAATGAGTAGGCAAAGGGAACTGACCTGCCTGACGTTAGATCAAAATAATGACAAATATGATAATTGAACATCTCTCTGAGGGTTCTTCCACACTTATCAAAATCGCAAAGTGGGACAGGGCATTAAATTGTACAAATCGTTGCACGTTGGAAATATGATAGCTAACAATTCTTGCATAGACAAGAGAAAATCAGAAAGAGGGGAAATTTATTATGGACTTACGTTTCGCATGTAGCTTTTAAGTGGGCCTACAACGCATAAAAACTAAATTCAACGTGTTTTCATTTCGCCCTTTGCTACATTATTTCTGATAACTTCGGCAATATCTAAAACGAGGAGTATTGGTTTTGCATACGAAGTATGAAATCAACTTCAATATCTAAACAATCGTCTCATTTGGGTTAAACGAGCGCCAGATTAAAACGTGAGGGTGCTCAGTTTTGTAAATTTTACGAATATATCATCCACAACAGATCGATTAGCTTCATGCCTCCATAGCCCACAGACGACGTGAGGGAAAAGGTCGCTTGAATTTTCATATTAACCAAAAATTGCTATACCGTTGCGAGCTAGATAAGCATTTGATTTTGTGGGGACCTCCTAAAAATACGCGCTCACTTTTCGGTCTAGAGCTCCTTTAATATAAAATGTAATACATTTGTTATGCAGCTATTAGGTATATTCTATGGTTTTTATATTTAATTTTGACACCTGATCTGTTTGACCTACATTTAAAAACGTTTTTTTAGGCTAAAATGATATTGACAACCTGGGTGTCTCAGGTTTTGCTTAACTCCAACTTTGTTCATTTTTTCCATATCGAATACGAGGACAAAATGTGATGGTATTGACCTTAAAAGCAAAATACGTTTTTAAAGATATCGTTGAAATTGGTTGATTAACAGGAAACACTTTCATTACGATTTTAGATCGAATTTCTTTCAGAAATCTTAGCAGGGTATATCTAATAACAAGGAATACATGATAAATATTACCAGAAAAATGGCAATGACAATGACATAATATATTTCCAGTAAATAAAGATACATATGATGCATGTAAGTATATAGACAATTATATATATATATATATATATATATATATATATATATATATATATATATATATATATATATATATATATATATATATATATATATATATATATATATATATATATATATATATATATATATATATATATATATATATATATATATATATATATATATATATATATATATATATATATATATATATATATATATATATATATATATATATATATATATATATATATATATATATATATATATATATATATATATATATATATATATATATATATATATATATATATATATATATATATATATATATATTCAAAATAACAAATTTCATCATTTTTTTATCCTTATCTCGAGTCTAATCTGTAAAATATTGCATAGAAATGGAGGTAGTAACTGCAGAATATCACAGTCCGGTGCTAATGATGTTCCATCTAAATTAGGGCGCCATGTAATTTATGTTGTATTGAATTTAATGTTGGGGTTTGTTTGTAAAAAAATTCAGTCTTTGGTAGATCGAGTACTTTACTTCGTTGCATGGGCCACGAGCTTCATTGGAAAGTAGTAGGCCTAGCTAAGATCGCTACGGGCTGCGCGGTGCATGGGAATGATCAATTTGAGGTTTAGGGGATTGGAAAGGCTACGGGCTACGAAGTAGTGGTGGTTCAATGTCTTGGAAGGGGTGTTAAGGAATGTAAGCTACGGGCTACCAAGTGGGGGTGCGTTTAAGTCGGTGTTGCCACGGGCTACGAGGTCTTGGCATTAATGACGCATGCCGTGCAGCCTTTTTGGGTAGACTTATTTCGGAGAGGCTATACGGGCTACGAGGTGAGGGTATGAAAGGGTTATAAAAGGGAAACGTCTATGGGCTATGAGATGGGGGTATGAAAGAGATTATAGAAGGGAAAGGGTTACGGGTTACAAAGTGAAGATATGAAAAGGAAACGTCTGCGGGCTACGTGGTGAGGGTCATGATGAAGGGAAACGGCTACGGGCTACGTGGTGAGGGTCATGATGAAGGGAAAAGGCTACGTGCTACTAGGTGAGGTATGAAAGGGGTTATCGGAGGGAAACGGCTACGGGCTACGAGATGAGGGTATGAAGGGGGTAATTGGAGGGAAACGGCTAAGGGGTACGTGGTGAGGTTATAGATGGGGTTGTAGAAGAGAAAGGGCTACGGATTACGAGGTGGGGTATAAAAAGGAAGAGGCTAAGGGCTACGTGGTGAGGGGATGAAATGGGTTATAAAAGGGTAACGGTTACGGTTAGTCCCACTCACCACCAGTTAGAGCTAGAGTTTCCTGAAGAGATAATTGGAATGTTCGAGCCAACTTCATTTTCTAATGCCTATTTCCGTCCAATGACTGAAAGTTATTCTTGGTACACCTGAGAGTCCAATGATTTTGGCTTGTACTTTCTTAACTAGAGTTAGGGTTTTATATTTTTTCACACAATCATCGAGTTCCAGAGTTTGACTCCTGAAATGGAGATGCACAATTGTTTGTCCTTGTTCTTACCAACTATTGTTTGATTGTTTTGTCTTGTGTTATACCTACCGTTGAATGCTAATGGGAATAAGTTTTCAAGTTGTAGAGTCTCTGGTAATGGCATTTGATAAGAATTAAACATAAATACTCCTGTATACTGAAATCTATAATTTGTGATAATCTTAATGTTTTTAATTTGTAAAATACATTGCATTACATGCAATACGAATAACCTTCCTTTGTTTGAAGAATAATGGAGGTATATTAGATTTATATGTATTTCCTCATAGGCGTACTTTAGCGCAATAATTGATATCAGGAAGGAAAATTGCACCATATAAAGTATAGAGTGCATCGCTATCTAAAAATTGGCTGGTTTTATGAAAAATTGTTTTCTTGATAAATAAGCAATGCGATCTTTCCAGTCTAGATTAGGGTATATATGTACACCAAGAAACTTGGTCACATACACTCTTTCAATATTAACTTCATTTAAGTTCATCTTCAAATCAGAATTAATACAGCGGTTGGTAAATAACATATAATTGGAGGCGGAATCGTCAAATTGACACAATGTTTAGAACTCGAATCAAATTTTTTGATTCTTTAAAAGTTGCAAAATTCAGTTTTTCCTTATGCAATTATGTCACATTATATACTAAATCAAAACCAAGCAATTATCTATAACGTTCCATATAGACCAGGCGATTAAAGCGATCGAAGCGGTTTTTTTTTTTCTTTCTCGAACCAACAGTTGTTGGTTCGAATCCCGTGAGAACCATTTTTCTCGAATTTGTCTTTTTTCGCTCAATGCAATCTTCGTAAGGTGACTGCTATTGTAGTAGTATCTTACTAATCTTTCACTTTCACTTTTTTCTTTCTAAAATACGTTGAAAAAATAAGCTTACCGTAGATCTGTAAATCGTTATAACGTTATGCACTACGATTGAACCTTCACACACAACGCTATGTATGCGTATGTGCGAGTGCAAACTGACAGGGATCTTGTGCGTTCCATAACAGGAAGTGACGTTAACCTCTCACAAAGTCACGTGACCTCGTGACGTCATCTGAAACACCCTTATAAGTTATAGGTCTAGCGGACTCGGTCCGAAGCGCCGCTAGACTTATGCGCCAAGTTAAGGTGTACTAACTGGAACTGGTATATAAGAATATTGTCCGAGGTTATATCACCTGAACTGCACAATTCGCTCTCAGTAAACCAATGAACAGATGAAGTAGTGCCCGTTCTGCAGATTCAAAACTGTTCATGTCTCCTGAAATCACGTCTAATATGGTTAAATGACCTTAAAAATCGATGGAAGCGGCCCTTCGTACAACCCCGGACTCCAACTTCCCCACCCCCAACCTCTCCTTCCAGTTAGCATATTGTGCACCGTTGGTTAATCTGGTCCGAAATATTTCCGTCTCTCGGTCTGACCCTGAATCGTGATTAAACTGTGGTGGCGTACAATGTTTTCCCAAAACCATACTGATTGACCCATACCAGCCTTGATGAAAATTCACAGTGATCAGGTGATATTATATTAAATATGGACAAACAACGATGCACACTCTTGTTATTTTTGGATCTGAGTGCGGCATTTGATACCGTAAACCACAGCACTCTCCTCAACATACTTTACTCTCAGTTTGGAATTGCTGGTGACATCCAATAATGGCTCATATCCTATCTATCGTCTAGAAAGCAACATGTTTTTGTTAAAGGTGCTAGATCCAAAAACTTTCCGTTGGACTGTGGCGTACCTCAAGGCAGCTGCTTGGGTCCCATATTATTCTTGTGTTATGTTTCTCAACTCTTCAGTATTGTGTCAAAGCATATCCCACAAGCCCATAGCTATGCTGATGGTACTCAGCTTTACTGCTCATTCACTGCCGGCTCTATCTCAGAGAAAGAGGCAGTCGGGGCAATGTAATCTCTTATTGCTGAAATAAGGTCTTGGATGGTAAAGAATAATCTCATGATCAATGACTCCAGGACTGATTTTCTTCTAATTGGCACTCGTCAGCAATTAGCTAAGCTGGAGTCCAATCCATCAAAGTTGGTGATGCTGAAATAAAACCATCTGTTAGTGTAAAAAACTTGGGTGTTTATTTGGACAATCACATGTCTATGAATATTCATATTGGGAAAGTTTGTTCCAAAGCTTATCACGGTCTTTATAACATTCGTCAGATTGCCAAATATCTTGATGTAGATTCCATGAAAACCCTTATTAATGCTTTTGTTATAATTCACATTGACTATTGTAATTCACTTCTTGTTGGACTACCTGATTATCAACTTTACAGAATTCAAAGAATACTTAATGGTGCTGCTCGGTTGATTTTCAGACTACCAAAATTTTCTCACATCAATGCTGTTTTGAAATCCCTTTACTGGTTACCAGTCAAACAAAGAATTGATTATAAAATTATTTTGCAAGTTTTCAAGTGCATTAAAGGCCTTGCTCCAAAATATTTATGTGAAATGGTAGTTGAAAAACCATCCCGCTATGACTTTCGTTTCAAGTCCTCATTTGTTCCCCGTATTAAGCATAAAACTCTTGGCGAAAGGGCCTTTGCTTATAAAGGTCCTTGGTTGTGGAATTCACTCCCAACTGAACTCAAATGTATTAATAATGTATCCCTGACGTCCTTCAAAACTAAGCTTAAAACTCTTTGTTTAAAAAGACATTTATCTAATGTGCAGCTTCATCCATTGTATTTCTATTTATGTTGTCATTTCTGTATTCTTATTTTTGTTTTCGTATCGTAATTTCCTTGTATGTAAAGCGCTTTTGAATGTTTTTACAAAATTAGCGCTATATAAATTTATGTATTATTATTATTATTATTAGTATCATTAATGTGGGAACACATTGTACCATTGTGTTTCGACCAATAAAATCAGGAATTGAAATCTATTTACCTCCACGTTAAAGACGTTAGAGCGGGGAGCTTCCTGGTTGGAGACATTAGAGCGGGGAGCTCCCTGGTTAGAGACGTTAGGGCGGGGAGCTTCCCGGTTGGAGACGTTAAAGCGGGGAGCTCCTTGGTAAGAGACGTTAGAGCGGGGAGCTTCCTGGTTAGAGAAGATAGAGCGGGGAGCTCCCTGGTTAACAGTCCAGTTCGTACCCCCGATCGGGAGAACAGTTTTGTTCTCCCACCAGGATCCTTTACAGAAGTATCCCACAATGCATCTATCCAAATTCAAAGTTTGTATAGGAATAACATAAGAATCATACACATTTCGGTAGCGGGAAACTCAACCACTGCGAAGGGTTCAAATTTGTCTTCATCTTTTGAAATAATGGCATATGAATTATCTTTTCATCGTACGCTTTTAAAATTCACCGTGCGGTTTTTGAGAAATTTGAAGAAAAGTGATGAATTCGTATTATGTGTTACCTTTAGGCAGTCGCGCTTTTACAACGTTTTTCTGAAATTATGAGAAATAACTTGGGGATTTGTGAAAATTATTTAGCAATAACTGCGTGATAGTAACGAAGTTGTTTTACTTTCGCGAAATTGAAGATGAACAAAGCAAACTTTGTTACAAACTTTCCATGTAACGACTCATAAGTGTCTATGACTGAAACTATACAATAAAATTGGCGGCTTCCATATATCACTGTAAGCTCAGTGCGCATGCGTGAGTCTCCCGATCGGGTCTTTAATGAGTCCCCCGATCGGCGACACGAACCGAACTGGTTAAAGACGTTAAAAGGGGGAGCTCCATGGTTAAAGACGTTAGAGCGGTGAGGTTCCTGCTTAAAGACGATAACTGACATTGAAGATCACTAAGTATTCCTACTTTTAGAGATTCTACAACAAAATTGTGTGAAATCTATGGGCAAAGCCCTTATAAGCCTTGCGCTTCTCGTTATTTTGGTAGCATAAAATTGCTTTAAAAGGTGTCCAATCTAGGAATGAAGCCCTTCTACATGACACAGGTTGCGAAGAGACGGGAACCCATAAATTGCTCGTGATTTTCATAACTGGAATTTACTTAATATCTGAAAATTGTTTCAAATCCAGGCTGAAGTTGGTAGGCGCGGAAGCTTTGGCGTGATTGTGGTATCAGAAAATTGCTTAAAATTATATCAATTCCACACTTTAAGTTACTTAAAAGGACTTTACATTTTACATTTTGGAACAAATCTTCAGATATAGGATCCCATGATTGACTACAATATTTGTATTTAGTTGGAGTCCAGGGATGATTTCTATGTTTTGATGTACACTAAAAGTTTTTACAGAAAAATATACAACGTTTGTTTTGTAATGATACAAGTTGAGAATAAAAGTATAAAACATATATTCTCAGGACAACTTTTGCACCCCTGTGAGCATTCGGCGCCCTCTCATAATTCATTATGGGGGCAGTCCACCCCCTGACCCCACTGAAGCTACCACGCCTCTGTATGTTGGCATTTCTTAGTCGTATGGACATGATCAACTGAATTATCGTTGATATTGGACCGAAGGTCTTCCATTTTGCACCAGAAATCCTCAAATGCGTACCAAACACCTTCAATATTGGACAAAGAATCTTCAATTTGGACCGAAAATATCAAATTTTGGACCGTGTACCTTAAATTCAGGACCAATACCTTCATATCTGTACCAAAAATCTTGAAATTTTCACCACACATTCTCAATTTTTGACCAAAAACCTTCACAATTTACAATAATGAGGGCCAAAACTCTTGAAGTTTGGACCAAAATCTACAACTTAGGGTCATAAATCTTCAATATTGCACGACGCTAGGGAGGTGGACATCTTAAAAAGATGTGAGGGACTCAACTCCCCCCCCCCCACACACACACACCTGATGGCTACTGCAGTAGTATATATCCAAACGATAGTTTTGGTCAGTTGAATTAGGCAAACATTTGATACTGACGAACTTTGTTAAAGTGTTTTAGAGGAACATGTTTAATATGCCACCCAAAAAGTGATTGTTGCCATTTGAAAGAAAAAAACTGAAGCTGAAATAAAAAGATCAATTACAATAAAGGGACTTAGATTTATTTTAATATCTTAATTATTACTTTTTTATCTCCGTAAAGGGGCACCTTTGAAACTTTACAAAGAAAATCAGGAAGGGCACGTCAGTTTATGCCATAACAATGGCCCGGGTCCAAACTGTACGTTTTGTCCTGCATGATGGCTCATTTCAAAGACGCCCCACTCAGGCTGTCAAGCTAAGGAAATTTGGGGTGGCTCGCACACCCTAGAATTGTATTAATGTTTTTACAAGTTAAAAGCTGGAAAAGAAAGATAGGCAGGAGTGAAGGCTTTTTAAGTATGAAAAAGTCCAATATGTACGGTTGTTGGGCCCCCAATTTTGTCTTTAGGGAAAATTCAGAATAGTGTATACCCACGAAGCGCGTGAAAGTTTACAACATTTGTAGTCTTTTGAGGGGCGAAATTTGTATTACTTTCTTTAAATGTTTAATGAAAAGATAGTCTTTGAAGAAAAAGTTGTTGAATGTTTAGCATTTTCCTTCTCTAAAAACGCACTTGTCTTTTTGAAAGGTACTTTTCCTTCTGAAAAAGGGAAGCTTTTCGTCTCTGAAAAGGGCACTTTTTAAAACTTGTGGGGGCACGTTTCTCTGTGCCCCTGTCCCGCCGCCAATGCTGCAGAGACTTTCTGTCGTGACAATCATAGATTTCTGTCGTGTGAAAATGTCAGCATCCCCCCAGTTGTCGAACGTTAGCGACGCCCGTGTCCCTAATAATCTTACATTACAATTGAAAGGATATTCTGGAACTTGAAGAATTTTGGGACATATTTTTAACGAAATAAACGAATTGCAAAAAGATAATCGGCAGCTTTTTCAAAATTTGTATTTGTTGAGATATCCTTCGGTAACATCGAACCTAAAATGCAATCTTCACAATATCATACTGTACTAAGAATTTGGATAACTTTCATGGCTGTCCGTAGAATATTAAACGAGATTAAGATTCTGATTAAAGTGGCGAATAAACAATAAATGTAGTTTTAAAAAGTTTTGTTAATTTAAAGTTATGTGTAATCTTTAAGCTTCTTATCTGTACCTTTTGTGACGACGTCTGGTAAAAAAAAGAAGATAATGGAAACAACACCTTACTATTTGTACTACGTATCTTTTGCAAATCATTCTTATAGATCTCGCTTAAAAAGTCTACGTTTGGAAGGTAAGATCGTATACCACCTGGTGCCCACTGTCCCAGCCATAAAGCTTCTGGTCAAGTGGGTTGTAGTCCAGAGATATTGTGTTAAGAAACTTATTATCGAAAGGAATATCAGTAAATCCTTCCTCGCTGGTTGTCATATTAAAGCGGTAATTGAATTTGTTTATGTGAGAATTAAATCCGTTATTACAGTACAAAACACGGCAGGCAATAAAGCAATTTCCCACTGCACTCTTCGGGTAGTTAGTACGCCATGTTGTCAGAATTTCCAGGGTGACAGGATCGAGCTTGCTTATCACGATAAAACCATTGGCTTGCGAAGTTGAGTAGATAACCCACAAGCCATTTTCATCCACAGCGAAATCTATATCGGTGTAATAGCCAGCACGATAGTTTTGCTGGTTGTTGATGCCAGCGTTGGGAAGTGGCACTTTGATCACCTGTTGCTGGAGAGTGACGTCATAACGGGCGATGTAATTTGAATTGTAAATCTCATAGTACAAAGATCCGTTGTAGGCTACCATTCCTGGGCCTTGTGCTGATTCCGGAAGCCTGTAGTCGACGGGGGTTCCACCATTGTGGAATGCTGTGACGGACGGGAAAGTGCTGATAGTGTTCTGATGTCTGGGAAGCAAATGAGCGTATACTTGTTTTAAAATTGATACAAATCAGACCGAAGAAAAATGTTGTAACATTACTCTTTTTTCAAATTTCAAAATCGGCACATCCGATATTTTTCTTTATAATAATGTAACCAAAGGAATAAGTGGATAATTAAAACCATGAAAGCGGACTACTGCAGTTGGCAGGGCTTGTATGACAAGTGACATTGTCTCTGTGTGGAGATGGGTGCTTAATTTCTAATTTTTTAAATCATATTTATTCTTAATTCAACAGAAATAGGCTTTTCCTCTTTAAACATATTAGAAATAGTTTCTTGAACTATTTCCATGTTTTGAACATGCTTTTGTCCAGACCTTGTGTGGACTATCCATACGAGAGAATATTTAGCCCATTCTTACAAAGTGAGATTATTTTCTCTTCCATTCCAGACAGTCTACTTTGAGACTGTTTACAAATGATAGTCAAAACACGATATGGAAGACCGGGGTCATTTTGATCTCCTCCCATTTGACCTGTTATTTCTTCTGCTGGTCCAAATCGACATGGGTACAAGCGATGGAGAAGGAAATAATACACGCTGCGAAGTGTTATACAGGAACATGAAAGGTATTATACAGGAACATAAAAGGTTTTATACAGAAACATGAAAGGTGTTATACAGAAACAGGAAAGGTGTTATACAGGAACATGAAAGGTGTTATACAGAAACATGAAAGGTGTTATACAGAAACAGGAAAGGTGTTATACAGGAACATGAAAGGTGGTATACAGGAACAGAAAACAGAAACAGGACAGGTGTTAAAGGTGTTATACAGGAACATGAAAGGTGTTATACAGGAACATGAAAGGTGTTATACAGAAACAGGAACATAAAAGGTGTCATACAGGAACATGAAAGGTGTTATACAGGAACATGAAAGGTATTATACAGGAACTTGAAAGGTGTTATACAGGAACATGAAAGGTGTTATACAGGAACATGAAAGGGAACCCGTAAGTTTGTCAGTCCGGGAGATGTCCAGCTATTGGCGAGAAAAGAGATACACAAGAACTTAGAGCTTTATATTCATGTCGATCCATCATCCATTTTAACGTTGTTCGCCGCTCGGAACATCAAACCATAAATATTTTTAAGTGTTTTTGCGGGGTTGTTTTATGAAGTTGATGGGGTATCATTTTCTGTCATCGACGGCTTTGTGAGGCGAAATGGTGAAGACCTAAAACTTTGTGAAAAGTTTATATACACTGAACAATATCGCTTACATGGTCAAGAGGGGAATTTTTTTTAATTACGTATTTTCGTAAGTCATATAAGTGTGTATAACATAATGATTGTGTTGCATATCGATGGGGTAAGTCTTAGTAGATGAGAAAATAAACACCATACTAGATAGCGTTGGTATGAAGTGAATGCCACGTCACATTATTGAGATACGAACGAAAATGTGTTTTATTAGGCCCTTAATCAATTGACTAATTAATGGTAATAAAGATATTTGTTTCTTGGTTTTGATACTCTTTGTTGATAAACCTGATGTTAAAATATTGGGTTAACATCAGTTTGAACCAATAATAAATTTATAAGAGGGAAACTTAGGAGCTGGAAGTTGGTTAACTTTAGCCCCTGATATACCCCTCACGATAACGTTATCGGTTCTGTCAATGTATTTTTTTTCTTAGATCACGGGTGTTTTTTTAGAAAGAAAAAGAGATATTTCATTTTACACCAAATTTGGCCAGTTCCCGGACTGTTTGTAGAGGACTCTGCAAAGGTTTATATCAAAATGGCGATACACACAATTAAATTGTCACAGAACTAACTTTACTTTTTGCACTGTATTTTGGTCATTTTTAGTGTTTTTAGAAAATGATTTACCTTAGATCAGTTTGGGAGCAACCCGAAAATTAGATACTTTAATGTATTACGTCATCGCATGAGCCCACACATTGACTATCCCACACTAAGCATATGGGGTTTCTCATTTTCTGCTCCGGATTGTCCAAAGTTATACTGGATATTCTGAAATTTTGGAGACACGTAGTAAATAGATATTCAAAACCGTTTGCCGCTGCTTTTTAAAATTCACGGGTGCCTTTTTAAGAAATTTAATAAAAACGGATTATGAGCAATCTGTTTTGTTCATTTTCTCAAAAAAGCGACAATAAATTTCAAAAGGCAGCAGCAAAAAGTTTTTAATATCTATTTACTATCCATCTCCAAAATTTCAGGATATCCAGTGGAATTTTGGACAATCCAGAGCGGAAAATAATAAACCACATATGTTTAGTGTGGGCTAGTCAAATATGTAGGCTCATGGGATGACGTAATACTTAAAAGTACCCAATTTCTTTGGTATTTCGAAGTACTCAATTTTTCGAGCTGCTCCCGAACTGTAGATTTTGTCATAATGGGGTTATCTTCCCTAAAACTAATCTTAATTTTAACTAACATGAAAATCAAATGACTACTAAGATTTGTATCATCTTTCAGACCTAAATTTCGCAATAAGCCAAAAAAAAATTGGACCTTTGTCTTTAGACTTGCTATACATGAGTAAGGTTTAACAAACTTGTGCGGCTAGGTATTTGCTTTACATTTTTATCCAATATAATTAAAAAGAACATTATCAATTAAGCTTGCCATACATGATTGCATTTCATGTCCCTTATGCTATCATCCTATTAATTCCATTTAGCATTCTTTTTTAGTTGCGCATGCCAACTTTGCTTATCAATTTGGTGTAAGCTCCAACAAATTATGCTCCTAGCCAATAAGACCAATAGACCATTACTTCTTCTAGCTATAGGGGTTTCTTGTAGATCTGAACAATTTGATCATTTCCTTGTCCTGTCAAGCTAAAAACTTGATCTTTTAACAATAATACCCAAATTATCAATAATATATTTGAAAAAATGAAGTTTAAAATAAAAATAGAAAAACTTATTGCCTACAAAAATGATACATTTTAAAGTTGTTATCAAAAATGTTCCATTGATTGTTAGACGGAGGCCTGACTTGACGTTATTTTTCTTTACGTTCTACTACTCAAATCTTTCCCTTTTGTTTTCATTGTTGTTATATTTATATTGGTTTGAATGTAAGATGATTTTAGATCGGTATTTTGTTGTCATCAAACAAATTTTGAGGAAATCTATTCACTCTGTCACATTTTGCACGATTTGTTAGCATCATTGTTAAAGAAAAATCAATGTACACATGGAGGAGTACATTTAACCTTCTGTGTAGTCGCGATTTTGTTGCTGAAAACAAAGAAATTGCTCAAGCACAGATGCAACATGGGTAAGGAAGATGGACAGCATAGGTACTATCTGAAAAAAAAGAACATATGACTTCACTTTTGTAGATATTCATTTGGAGAGTGTCACACCTCATTTCTAGACTAGAATAAATTAAAGGATTCCTTTTATCTATAGAGGGATTTCATCACGTGACTCCAACTCATTTGGAAGCCATTTTCCCGGGCAAGCGTCGTTGTCTTTCACGCGACTTCACACAGCTCAGTCACGTCACACGTACAACAAACATACTGCCTGCTAACCTACCTACTAGTTCAGCGAATTTTATTGTTTTCGTTCGCGGCGGCGATTTTACTTCATATTTTCCTAACATTTGATATATTCACCGGGTATACGAAGAGTAACTTTTACGTGAACGCCATCTGAATGTTCGTTATACGCAGACAAAGCCTACATACCTCGCATAAAGTGTTCACTGCAAATTCTATACCAAAGATTGAAACTTCCTTGCTTTGTACAGCAGAAACCCACTTCGAACTTCGAAGGTCGATCAGGATCAGATGGAAATCGAGAAAACGTCTTTTTATTCCCCGGCACACGTCTATTAGTGCAACCAACGGGCATAGCACGATTCCGGTATGATTATCTTACACAAATTATCTTACATAAAACATGCAAGCGTTTGTAAAGTCTAAATAAGTGTACAGCAGACAATCGTTCTTGCCCGACAAAATGGCGATATAAACAAAGTCACGTGACCTCATGACGTCTGCTGAAACGACCTAATATGGAAGGTTGTATAGTTTTACGCTCTTGGGAATATATCTTTCAATTGTGCTTTTCGTGAAATTTAGGTGTGATCAATAGTTTGTTAATCTAAAATGTGTACCTGCTGTTGGCGATGGGGAAGTAGTATACCCTCTGTCTGCTTACAACAGGATCTCTGAACCAAACTCCTTTTCCTGTACCTAGACCACGAACTGTGAAGGGCTGAGAAACACTGACAAGGGGCGCGCAAGAATCTGTGAGTAAAACAATATTGTTGTGACGTAATATGCTGGCGAGACAACTTAGCATATGTTTTAAATAGAATAGAGATAGTAATCAACATCAAATATTCATAATCTTAATCAGGAAGAGTAAATGATTAAATAGAAATGGTGGGTGGTTAAATGGGTAGTTAAGTAAATGATAGAAAGAACTATAAAAAGAACAATGGGTTTGAATATGTTGATTGATTGATTGATGGGTGATTTGATTGATGGGTGTCGTGGAGGGCTTAATGAATCGATTTATCGTAAAGTTGATGGTAAGATTTTGTAACCACCGCTTGAGTGAAAGATTCACTTTTGGTGATTTAATATGGAGACAACCACATGTATGAATGTCTGGGGCAAACTGGTGGACCATGAATGGAATTGCAAATGGACAGACAAATATGTGAATGAACTAATGAACAACTTATGATGTTTGAGTCGTGCTTAACGCGGTTTGTTGATATTTATTTGAATTTTACATTCAACATTAAAAGTCTGGCTTGTTTGTGTAAAATGTGACACTGAGAAATGATGATGTAGACATGGTATTCTTCTTACCTTGCAGGTTGTTGTCATCCCATGGCTTAAAAAGACCATCGTCTGTCTGTTCGTTCATGCAATCATTGAGGCGGGTCTTTAGGCTCTCAATTTCACTCAAAAGTGCTTTGGCATCTGCATTCTCTTGTTGTTCAAGTTCGTTTAGCAGTAACGTGATATTTGCAATCTGATAGGAAATGATAAACAATCTCTAAATTGTTGCAATTACGTTGAATTTCAATGAAATTGTTATAGAAGTTTGGAAATGATATATTCTCTAATGGAATCAGATTGGTTTACAAAGATTTTCTTCACATTTAATCACTATGATCACTTTCTTAATCTGCCATTTAAGATGTGGATGCAAGAACACCATCACCCTGATTTTTGATGCAATACATTAAAATAAACAATTTGTTATAACGCAATACAGATACACCACTTACCTCAGCCTCAAGTTGGGATAATGCAATACAGATACACCGCTTACCTCAGCCTCAAGTTGGGATAACGCAATACAGATACACCACTTACCTCAGCCTCAAGTTGGGATAACGCAATACAGATACACCACTTACCTCAGCCTCAAGTTGGGTCACAACTGCCTTTGCTGTATGGTTCTTCTTCAACACGAGCAGCATCGCTTCCATATCAGATATTTCTATTCTGATCTGAATTATTTCTGGCCTTGAGAGGACAAGCTCTCCTTCTTCAATGCGTTCAAGGGTGTTGAACATAATTATCATTTGCTGACTCAGCTCATTTAATTCAGTTTCGACAGAGCGGAATGACTGAACTTGCAGATTGACCTGCACGCCTAAAGCAGTTACCTGAAAAGAAAAGAAAAAATGGTACCTGGTGAAAATCATTCATTACTTCTAGGCCGCAACAGGGAGTGCAGTATACCGGTATAGCCCAGTGGTTATGGTGTCGGTCTCGTATACAGAAGATACCGGGATCGAATCTCAGCCAGGGCGCTGTGCTGTGACGCTTTATCCCATTTGCTCCAGTTCACTCAGCTGTGAGTGAACTGGAGTAGGTCGTACCAGTTTTGGCTTTGGAGTGGGCGATGGGTACCGTCCCATTCAGGGGAGCAAAGTACTCTCATCCGCTTTGCACCCATGGTGGAAAACAGAAGAATTGCAGGACAATATACAAGCATAAAGAAGTTGGTACAAATCTAAAGAACAAGATGATAAAACAAGAAAATAAATATTACAGACAGCATAAAACTTATTCAGTGGGAAAAAGATGAGTCTTAAGGGCCTTCTTAAAAGTATAAACAGTTGGGGTCTGGCGGATTGCAATAGGTAGATTATTCCACAAACGTGGACCCCGGACAGAAAAGGCGCAGTCCACACTGACACGATTAGTTCTTGGCACCACAAGGCGAGTGACATCCTTGTTGGATCTTAGAGCTATGCGTTGAGGCTCATAAAAGTATCAGGGCGCATTTTGTTAATGCACTTGTACACATGCAGTAAGATCTTGAAATCGATTATCTGCTGGATGGGCAATTAATGAAGAACACTCAGATCGCACTGCATGAGCACAAGTATTTTGATCAATGTACCGCCGGATTCTAGAACCGAATTTATACAGTTAATGCACCCCTGATTATTGCTTATCTTAACAACTCCCTGGTTGTTTACAGTTCTAGACTTAATGTTGAAAGTAATATTAAAGTGCCCTTGTGAATTGCAACACTATGCTTTCTGTCAGTGCAAGTTAATACCCTGCTCAGAGAGATATTACATTTTATCCAGATGAAACTAAGTTAAGTTAAAATAAGATAACATTTCCTTAATATATTTGCACTTACCCATGCATGCACATGCGTCTTACCTCACCGTATCAATACTGGTCAGCTGGGACCGAGTGGTAGCGTACATTAGGTGTACCCGTACAAAACGAGCTCCGGGCGTGTCATAAGACGCATCCGTGCTTCCGTAAAAAAAGTAAACTAATGCTATTTTTTAGGGTTAAATATCTATGAATAGTATTTGACCGGTAATCTATAAAATAAAATAAGAATTGGTCCTCATCTGTCCATTGTATTTTTGTGTCGTATAAATAAAAAATATGGCAATAACAGTGGGTCCAAAAAAGAAAAAAACCTAACCTAAAAATTAACTTACTTGTGATCGGATCACTTCTACCCGTTGTAGTGACTCTGAGCTGCTGAACTCTGTGCACGTGATCGTTGCTGGTGCGAGGATCTGACAAACACACTGCCCATTGTCGTTTACAGAGGAATCGGTAACTAAGAACGTTTCATTACTCTGAAACGAAAATTTAAGAACATCACTCACAGCGGACGTGCATAACCGGAACTTGG
>JAIGNY010001498.1:25000-26869 GCA_020152595.1 Chiridota heheva
CACCCGCAAGAATCTCCATTTCGGCGGGTATGACTTTTAGACTGCAAAAAGCAATTAAGAAATCCACCACAGATAGTTCAGTGATTTTACGCATCAATAATTACCTTCTTAATCATCTATATGCACACAATGGAGCTTGTTGTGCAGAACCAGCTGTTGTAGATTTGGTTACTGCATGGTCAAGTCATGTGTGTAATCTTAGGGCTGAGGATTCTTTTGGACTTTTAAAAGGATGTTTTTATCAGTGAGTTATAAACACTCTGGTGAATTTGGATGCACTGGACTGAAAATTTATAGTCAGAGTTATTCATCGTAAAAAAAAACCGTGATAAAACTGACAACCGACCAATACAAAAAATAATGAAAATCACGGAAAAAACAACTTACCAATTTGTGAAGTAAAACCAAATGTTGTTTAAAAAATAATTTAAAATTCATCTTAGGACAAATAACAAACCAAGAGCCTTGACCCGCTGTCGGCTTGAATTGGACGCCATGATTATAACGCATGCGCATTGAGTGTATGTCCGTGAAACGGATGTACAACACTAATAAACGATCTACAGCGCTACTGACTATCAAGAACAACTGCTGCTATTGGAGGGGAAATAAACGCTCGGCGTTTACAAAATACTCTTAAGATTCGATTGTATATCAAAAAAAGAGTTTATTTTGTGATTTGTTAGAGTAATTTCATACTACTTTCAAGATGCATGTGTACCCGTCATATCAGCTTTAGCGTTTGAAAAGCTACTAGATACCTCCCAGTTTGTATAACTGTCAAGTTTAGATAGATAAGTAGGCTTCATAAGTATTTTACGGACCCAATTCACCCCATTTAATAATATGAGGGAACATTTATTACAAATTTGGTAACTTTTTTGTATTCCTATCAGCCAACAATCGAACACAATTTTCTGAAATTTAGTGAGAGGGGTTCTGGGGCCCCAAACCGTGAAAGCTTTCATATTTCGCCTGGAAAATGAGTCGATTATATATCTATTACTTTTGTTCATATACATAACAGGGGACTTCAACATGCTCTGTAGGTAGTGGTGTAGCTACGAGGTGAATGGGGGGGGGGGGGACCTCCATTTCACAGAAAATTTTCAAAAATTGGGATAATCTTTGTTTGAATATATTTCGCTTTTCAAAATTGCCTTCAGAATTGGCTAAATTTGAACAATTGTCTTTGGAGGAGCTCTTGGACACCTCACTTTATGAATGTTGGCTATACCACAATCAGTGGTGCAGCTATTGTCCATGGGGTATTGTGTTCGGGACCCTTTTCCAAGTAATTGCAATATGACATTGCTTGAGCCGCTTACATTTACGTTGATGTACGCTTGACTTTAATCACACTGGCATAGTATGGAGATTTACCCATTAAAAGTGGTACCTCATTGGTTAGAGACCCTGGGAATAGAAGCACAAACCTGATATGACGACACTTTTAACTCCAAGTAACTTGTGTCTCCTTACCAAGAACGTCGCTGGGATTTTCTGATTAAGCTCAGGGTATTTTGAATGCTGGTGGTGATGGGGAGAGGGGTGATTGATTGAGGCATCAGTTTCCCAACTGGGTGGATTTATGAGGGTTCTCCGAAGAGGAACGGTTGGATTTCCAACTACCATGTTAATTTTCCAACATCCCATGGGAGGGGGAGAGACAACCCCACCACCATTATAGTGACGTCTCTGCTCCTTACCAACCATGTTGTTACACACCTGGTAGGAATGTTTACGTCTGAAACTTGTTTAACTCAACTGCTTAACATGGAACTTCATACATGGTTGAATTAACATTCCAACTTTAAATAAGTCTGTCCATCTGTCATGAATTCAAGTGGTTCTTCTTCTGTGCAATGT
>JAIGNY010001499.1:0-26849 GCA_020152595.1 Chiridota heheva
AAAATGATGCCAGGAATGTATACTGCCTTAGCAGGATTTTGTGAACCAGGTAAAAACCATTTACCATACTGAGGGATGTGTTGAGAGCGACATGACTTCTATTCTATTCTCTCCAACTTTTCATTCCGTTTCATTTTACCTTGCACTTTACCACTTAAATTTTGTTTTACATCTTCATTTTCCGGGATTCTTTCTCTGTGGATGGGCATCTGCTGTCAGGAGATTATTCATTTGTTTGTTTTTCCTTCCGTTCTGACCAGACCTTTGCGCCTTATCGTTACCTGTACAGCAGTTTTCCTATAGTAGTTTTGGGATTTTTTTTTCTACTTGCCTCGGGTCTCTCGGCCCTTGATTTTTTTCTCATTATAACGAAATGCTTCTGCTTTGACCTTGACCCTCCCTCCCCTTCCCGTAACCCACCTGCTACCTCCATTGACCATTCTCCAGCCCCAGTCCCAAAAATTATAATAATAAAGGCCACCAATAAACCAGATAGTTTAAAAAAAAATCCCTTTTTCTAATTCACAAAGTGCTCCAAGGCCTTGTCGGTACCCTCCCCAAGGTCTCCACCCTCAGATCCGGTGATCTCCGGGTGCATTGCACCAGGGCCACTCAAGTCACCACCCTCCTCACCACCAAAACCCTAACCAATACCGGTATTGATGTTACAGTCACCCCCCACTAAAAACCCTTAATCCGAACATCACCTACTTGGAGGCCAGGAGGCAATTTCTCGCTTCTCTCCACACTAAATGCCAGCAAAGGTGTGGTCAGAACCAGAGACCGAGCCTACCTGACTGATGAAGACCTCATAGAGGAATTTCCCAATCAACACGTCACTGAAGTCCGTCGTCTCGTCCTCAAGAAACACCTACAAATACCATCTTCCTGACTTTTTCCACACCAACTCTCCCCTCCCACATCACTGCTGGCTTCCTGAGAATTCCAGTCACCCCATATATTCCTAACCCTCTCCACAGTGGCAACTGTGGAGCCCTGGACCATGACAGCACCTCCTGCACCAGCTCTCTGCACCAATTGTGACAGTACTCACCCAGCTAACCATCCCTCTTTAAAAGACTGCCCCACCTGGCTTCAGGAAAAGCAAATAACCAAACTAAAAACCCTTAATCCCAACATCACTTACTCGGAGGCCAGGAGGCAATTTCTCGCTTCTCTCCACACTAAACCATCCTACTTGAGCGCAGTCTTCTCTAACACCAATATCGCCCCCCTCCTAACACAACTAAAACTGACTCACATACTCAAACCGACCTCACCTGGCTCTTCTTACCCAGTCCTAAGCTCATCACCATTGCCAACAACCCAACCATACCCATTACCCAATCCATTTCCACCACTACCACTTCTCTCCCCAACCTTCCTTCCTCCTCTAAGACTCCCGCCGTCTCCTACCCCAACACCTCTAATGCCATCAAACATTAATCTCAAGCCAACTTGGCTAACAATCATCAAACAACCAATTAACAAACAGCCCACCATCCATATGACACAGAAGAGAACATGGATTGTTCGATTACCAAACATACCTCTCGTCCAACTTTTAAAAACAACCGCTCGCAAAGAAACAGGGACAGATCCAAAGAAAAAATAAGCCAACTCAGACCCAACAGATCTTCCCCCATATAATCCCCTGCCTCTTAATGGTGTGCAACATAAACAATTACAATAACATTCACAACATTATACAATGGAAGATAAGGAGCCTTAAGGCCAATTCTGAAGTAATTCACCTTCTGGCCACCACGTTTAACCTGGTCGTATTCTGCCTACAAGAAACCTCCTGAAAACCACTGACCATTATTCCCTCAACAACTTCGCTTGCTATCATGAACATCAACTGGATGCCGACAGGGCCTGTAGGGGCATCTCCATTCTTGTTAGACATGATATCCCACACAGCCTAGTTCATGTGCACACCGATCTTCAGGCCATCTGTATGTCTATCTCTGCCAACATTCAGCCAACCAGCCTTAACAACCTCATCTCTCAGCTCCCCTCCCCCTTCATTCTTCTTGTTGACTTAAACTATCACAACCCCCTGTGGGGCTCCAATACCACCACCCCCAGAGGCAAGCTCATCGAAAACACTCTTCGACAGCACAGCCTCTCCTTGCTCAACACTTAACTCCCTGACCAACCTTCACCCTGCCGCAGGCTCCCTTACTTGTATTGACCTGTCTATCTGTTCCCCTAACCTCCTCCTTGATTTAGCTGAAAGGTCACTGCTGATCTCTGTGGTAGTGACCATTACCCTCTTCTTATACACTCCATCCTTCAAACCCCCACTGACCACACCCCCAATTGGAACCTCGAGAAAGCTGACTGACCCCTTTTCGAAACCCTCTGTGACTCACACCTCTACCCCCATCTCCTGAGGATCCCATGTCAAAGTTTCAGTAATATCCTTATCAACATCACCACCTGCTCTATTCCCAAAACCTCCAAACCCCCTAATCACCCCCTCCCAACCCCTGGTTCTCTGATAACTGCAAAACTGCCATCAAGAACAGGAAAAGGGCCCTCAGGAACTCCAAAACTAACCACAACCTCAACCCCTTTTGCATCAGCCATGCCAAGGCCAGGTGGACTACTAAGGACAGTAAAACCAACACTTATCTCATCTCTCACAACCAACATCCCCACTAATAGGATTTGGAGAATGGTTAACAGCTTCGATGTCTAGTGGGCAGGTCTCCCATTTCTCCTGAAATGGTGACCTTCTCACTGTGAAAAAGGACATCGTTAACCACCTCGCCACCTCTTTCAGCAACATCTCGTCCTCGGCCAACTACCCAAAGGCTTTCAAAACCAAAAAAGCTCGCGATGAAGCCCGGAGTATCACGTTTCCCTCCGACAACTTTGAGAGCTACAACACCGCTATCCACAATGCTGGCTGCACCTCCAAAGGCCCAGATAACATCCCCTATCAGGTCCTGAAACACCTCCCCAACATTGCCACCACTAGCTTACTCACCTTTCTTAACCACATTCGGTCCTCACCCTTCTTTTCCCCCTTTTTGGAGGACAGCTATTGTCACCCCCATCCCTAAACCTGGGAAGGACAGTACCGACCCCTCCAGCTACCGCCCCATCTCCCTCACCTGCTGTCTCTGAAATTACGGAAAATCATTAACCAGAGACTAAACTGGTTCCCCTCACCAAAGCAGCTTCCGGAAATATTGCAATACCCCAGACCAGTTAATTACGCTCGACACCACTTATCCAGGAATCCTTCGCAAAAAAGGAACACCTTATTGCCATCTTTTTCAACCTCGAGAAATCTTTCGACACTACTTTGGAAATACGGCATTATCCGCAAACTTTACACCATTGGCCTCAGAGGCCACCTCCCCAACTTCATTCAAAACTTCTTCTCACCCAGGCAGTTCCAAGTTCGTCATGGCCACACCCTCTCCAACCCGTACCACCAAGAAGAGGGTGTCCCCCAGGGCAGCATTCTCTCCCCCACTCTTCAACCTGAGCATTATTGAAATTGCTGACAACCTTAGCCCCAACATCAAACATACCCTCTACGTGGACAACTTCACCATCTTCTACTCCTCCCCCTCTTGGCGAAAATAGACTCCAACTCAGCCTCAAGCAGCTGCAAGTCTGGTGCAACAATAACGGTTTTAAATTCACCAAAGACAAGACAGTCGGCATGCACTTCTGTCATTTTAAAAACCTCCACCCCAACCCGAACCTCGTGCTCGCATCCCTAAAGTTGAACACACGAAGTGTCTGGATTTAACTCTAGACCCCAAGCTCTCCTACAAGCAACACATCACCAACTTGAAACATAAATGCAACAGCTCCTTTAACATTCTCCTCCTCCTCTCCAACACTACTTGGGGTGCGAACCGCCAAGCTCTCCTCAAAATCTTCAGGCTTACCATTCATGCCAAGCCTGACTACAGCAATGTTGTCTACTGTGTCGCTCACAACTCATATGTTTACCACATCAACACCATCTAAAATGAAGCCCTCAGGCTTTGTCTGGGTGCCTACCAGACCTTCCCAATCACCATCCTTCATGTTGAAGCCAACAAATTCCCCTTTCTACTAAGGTGTAGAAAGCTTAGCTTCTTGTATGTTTTAGAGTCCTCACCAACATCCAGAACCCTGTTTACAACCTCATTAGGTACCCAATTTCTCCACCCTATTTGATAGCACTAAAACCCTATCCCCTCCCTTTAGCTTACGCATTAAATCTGACCTCCATCTCGGCATCAACCCCGCCACTCTTGGCACCTTCTCCTGGCCCACTTTTCCACCTTGAGCCACCCCCCTCCCATCTATCCACATGGGCCTCTCCACTCATCACAAAACCCAAACCCACCCTAACCTCTTCATCAATCTCCACAAGCAAATCAAAGACCAACTCTCAAACTACACCTCCATCTATACTGATAGCTCCAAGGAAGGCAACAAGACAGCTGCTGCTGCCGTCATCCAAAACATCACCCTCAGTAGCAGGCTTCCCGACTACTCGCCCATCTTTTCAGCCGAGGCAAAGGCCATCCTCCTCGCTCTCAACTTTATTGAGTATTCTCCACTCAGCCACTTTGCCATCTTCTCTGACTCCAGGGCTGTTCTTTACACTCAATCTTAAATGGGATAACTTCACATCCCACCTCCTCCGGAGAAAACTCCTTTCGCCCACCGTCTGCAGGAAAAGTATTATTTTCTTCTGGATACCCAGCTATGTTGGTATCCCTGGCAATGACAGGGGTGATGCAGCTGCTAAACTTGCCCTCAACCTCCCCCTACCCCATTTTCCAAAACCCTTTCTGACATCAAACCGCTTAATCGCTTCCCTTGTTCGTGACCACTAGCAAACTGCATGAGACTCCCAAATTGATAACAAACTCCACGTCCCACCATTCCGATCAAACACCACCATCAACGCAACCTCTCTCGTATCGACAACGTTCATATTACCCCTCTTAGAATAGGTCACACCTACCTCACTCACTCCCACCTCCTTATTGGTTCCCCCCAACCCGTCTGCAACAATTGCTATTGCACCCTCACAGTTTATCACGTTCTCCTGTACAACTTTCCCAGTGCTTCCCTTGCTCCCCACAACTCCTGGCCGAGTTCTTCCAGAAAAACCCTCTGGTAAAATTATCTTCTTCCTTCATCATGCTTCCCTCTACAACCATATTTAGTCCTCCTCTTCCACCCCCCTCTCTCTATCTCCTCCCCCCCTCCCTCTCTCTACCCCCATCTCTCTACTTTGTTTTTTTCACCCATGCACCTCCTCTTTCGATCCCAGCTTTCTGACTTTTGTTCTTATATTTCTCTCATTCTCCCCCTGTTTTCTTTCCTTCCTACTTCTAGAATGATCTAACCTCTCAGGCACAATTTGACCCTTGTTGTTGTGGTGCCATTAAGCCCTCATCAAACAAACGAACAAACCAACAGTATTGATAGATTTACTAAAGCTTAATAGTTTTTTGTCTCGCCTGCAAAGCAGGATGAAGAGACAGGGATCATCCTGTCGTCGGCGGCGTTGGCGGCAGAGCGGCCACAAATGTTTAACTTGAGCTCATAGCTTACGTTGTGTATGGTGTACATTCATGACCTTGGCACAGGGGTAGAGGACATGGGTACTGTTCAAATAAGCATGATTGGGGGTTGTGTGTGCATACTAATTAGCGTATTTGCATAACAATGAAAATATTTGTACCTATAATCTCTTAAATTAAAGTGGATGTGGGGATTTTGTTGGCACAAATGATCGTATATGTGAAGAGTATTGTCTACACTTAAGGTGTAGTGTACATATTAATTAAATTATTTGTATAAGAATAGACTTTCGCACAAAATGTTTAAAATGAGCTCATATTATTAAGTTATGAATGGTGCACATTTGTGTAACTTGTCACAGGGGTAGGAGACATGGGTGCTGTTCAGTTGATTATGATTGGGGGTTGTGTGTGCATACTAATTAGTTTATTAGCATAACAATGAAAATATTTGTATCTATGATATCTCTGAAATTAAAGTGGGTGTAGGGATTTTGTTTACACAAATGATCCTAAATGTTAAGAGCATTGTCTACACTTAATGGTGAGGTGTAATGTGCATATTAATTAGGTTATATTAATTTGGTTATTTGTATGAATAGGACTTTCGTACAAAATGTTTAACCTGAGATAATAACGTAGTACTTGGTACAATGGTAGATGGCATTGGTACTGCTCAGTTTAACATGATTGGGGGGTTGTGTGTGCATACTAATAAGCTTTTTTGCATAACGATGAAAATATTTGTATCTATTTTCGAGGTTGGACATCCGGGAATGTTGTAGTGCATGGCGACGTAACAATGCTTTTTTGACGATCTCAAACTTTAGTCAAAAGGGAAAACAAACAGTTATCATCGCAGTTAATGGGAGAAAAACTTTTTTTGTAATTTTTCAACAAATACTGGACAGAATTTATTTTTCTTCAAATATGTTGTGTATTAGATAATAGTTTCCAACATATATGAGTACCATTAATTTTTGCTGACTGGCCGAGGCAACACAAGTATTCATAAGAAATATCCCATTGACTGTAATGATAAAGTTTCCCCTCCAACTTGGCAAAACCGCACTGAGCTCGTACACGGTCGACACTGACCAGGAGAATGATATCTCTTAAATTAAAGTGGGTGTGGTAACACTTTTTTCTAATCTATGTTACTTGTAAAAATATGCATTGTTACCAATTGTAAAATGAGAAAATCACAAATATATGGCAGGCGAGACTATACGAACTTCCTATTTCTAGGATATTTTTTTTAAGCCCCAGTCTTGTCCCACGCATCCAGGTACTTGAGGTTGTTTCTTAAAATAGGGTACTTTTTTAATGTGTGGAGGTTCAAATTTCATCACAAAAGCAGAGCACAAATTCTAGGTATGGTAATAAATGCATATTTATACCAACCAGGGATGGTGTAAGTTTGGAGTGAATTAATTGTTTCTTCTTATAGGTGAAACTCTAGAGATGTGTGTTCACCGGGAGATTGCGGAGGAGGTCGGCCTGGAGGTGGATCATATTCAGTACTATTCATCGCAGCACTGGTCATTTCCAACGAGCGGACTCATGCTAGGCTGTCATGTTCAAATCAAAGATGGATCATCGGAAAATGTGAGCGAAACACTTTTACATAAAAAGCATTAGTTACATCGCATGCTCAACTTGATCTTTTCAAAGTTTGATTCTAATTTCACATATAACTTAATCATGAGATTTAGTTACAATGAGTATTATGCTGTTATTGTAGTCATGGAGAAGGATTAACATGAGGGTTCAAACTGAACCGTCGTCTAAGGGTTTGAAAAAACCAAAGCTATTATGTGAAATGTTTTGGTCTCACCAAAATATACATCATGCCCTGCAAACTTCAGACTATCAAGAAATTTGTTTCTTACCACTTTGGGATATTTAGAGTTACATGTAGTGCAATACTGTGCAGTGTATAATAAATGTTATGTGTGACCAAGTGTGTTGATATAAACAAATAAGTTGTTGTGTAAATATACATTGCATCTATAATCTTGAATCAAACTCATTGGAATCCCTGCTCCCCAATTCAATGCTGGAAATATGACTGAGATAGTTTTAAATAATTTGAATGTACAGAAATTATTGCAAAAGGCTCATACCAGCAAATATTCAAAAGTGCTGATATGTAAAATGAGTCAAGGCAGAGCACAAACATAGCAATAAATATGTGTTGTAGAAACTAGCTGAAAGAATATAGGACAAGTCTAAGGAAGTCTTTTCTAGTCTGGCCCTTGAAATTGATTCTTTTGTATTTACTTTTACAATTCATTCCATTTTGGAAGGGGAGTGGGAGAATCCGCACATACCAAAATGAGTGAATGAAAGCACAGAAATGGAAAATAAACATTAAAGTAGGAAAACTGTCTCAACAGTTTTGTCTAAGATGTTTTGTAGATGGAAGGGTATTTGTTCTGCATATCTGTGGAAAAATTGCTGGTTAAATCCTTTTTGCAAGACTCGCACCTAAAATCTCAAGCATCTGGGCCAACTGTATCATATTATTATTATTAAAGAGCACTTCCAGTATTACTTTTTTACATTCCCAGGTCCAACTGGATAAAGCTGAGTTAGAAGATGCAAAGTGGTTGACGCGAGATGAGGTACGTGAGCTTTTGCAGAGAAAAGGATCTTTTGGTCTACCGGGTGGACCAGATGTTTTCTTCCCACCACCTCTAGCCATCGCTCACCATCTGTTGAAGTCATGGGCTTCCAAGGAGACATAGTGGGTCTCCTACCAGTGCTCCACAACTGGTCCATACACGGCTGTGGGCGTATGGATGTTAACGGAGTTGTAATTAATTATAAAATTTTCCACGGTTCTGAATAAAGGTGTCAAAAATCTTCCCATAAAAAATCGCAACAGAAAATAATATTAATGTAGTGAATACATCTTTATATACTTCCCTCCTTCACAATTAAATGTTCTTTTCATCAAACAATTACATGGGGACATTTTTAGAGCACATATTTACCCCATATACTGTCATTTACTCAAAAAATCCACCAAAAAAAATATTTGAATTGTATTTTCTTCCCATTAATTCCCAATTTTCCCACGGTTAACTGCTGGAACCATAGATTTTTTCCAGCTCCGGATGTAAATACTCCAATGGAGAGCTTTCTTGATGCTATCACCTCAAACAAACAAGCAATTTGAAATGAAGAATCCTCTCATCCTGCTGTCTGGGACAACCACCCAAAATGACCATCAAGCAGACATTATTTTCAATTTTTTTGCCCAATGGACGACAAGGATCTGTTTTACACCTTCATTATGTACAAGAACATCTCAGAAATAACGTTTATTTCCCCCCTCCCTCTTGTGCAGTATTGAATCAGACATCAGTGTCCTGTGGTTGAGTTACACTTGGGTTGATTTTTGCTGCAATGTATCATTATTTGAGGTTGGATAGAGAAAAAACATATTCAAATGTTGCAATATATAAATGATCTTATTATAATACAAGAATTAGGATTTTTTACGAACAATGAATATTCTTTGAGTATTATTTAGCTAGTTTTTCATGAAAAGTACGAGATGTCGATTAAAGCACCCGGCCCAGATGGTATACATCCTGCTGTCTTATGTGAGTGTTCTGATGTTCTTTCTGTTCCCCTGGGTATTATTTTTTCAAAGTGCTTTGATATTGGTGTTGTTCCCAGTGATTGGAGAATTGCTAGTGTCACTCCTATTTTTAAAAAGGGTGACCACAGTTTGCCTTGTAACTATAGGCCAGTAAGTCGTACTAGTGTTGTGTGCAAAGTCATGGAGTCCATTGTTAAGGATGTTGTACTAGATCATTTACTGGTCAATGATTTGTTGAATTTGTCCCAGCGTGGGTTCTTACCTAAGAGGTCTTGTGTTTCTAATTTATTGAATTTTTTTGATGATGTTACTAAACAAGTTGATTCTGGTCATAATGTGGATGTTATTTATTTATAATTCCGAAAAGCATTTGATAAGGTTCCATTAGGCAGGCTCATGATGAAAACAAGAGCACTTGGTGTGGAGGGAAAGTGTGCCAGTTGGATATATTTTTGGTTAGTTGACAGGTCACAAAGAGTTGTTGTTAATGGTGAACTATCTCTATGGAAGAAGGTTACAAGTGGTGTTCCTCAGGGTTCTGTATTGGGTCCGCTTCTTTTCTTAATCTTCATTAATGATATTGATGTTTCCCTTGGCTCCAGGATTTGTAAATTTGTTGATGACACTAGAATGTACAGGATTGTTGATGATGTTAGTATTTTCCACTTTTGCAAACTTATCTGGATAAGTTAAGTTTCTTGGTCCCAAAAATGGCAGATGTCATTCAATATTGAAAAATGCAAAGTTTTTCATTTTGGTCAGAACAATTTGGCTTTTGATTACTGTATGAATGGTTCAAATCTTGGTTGTGTTGATCAAGAAAGGGATCTAGGTGTTGTCATTACTAGCAATCTGAAGCCTTATAAACAGTGTGCTTTAGCAGCTGCAAGGGCAAATAGGATGCTTGATTTGATTAGAAGAAATTTTTGTTTCTAGCTCCACCCATACACAAAGTGTGTGAGTGGAGATTATCAAATCGTACATGACCTCCCATATGTGCCTGTACTAAGCTTTGTTTAAAAATGCATCTCCTAAGTTTTTGCAGATTTCCTTTTGAGATTCTGGCTCAAGCGAGATTTTTGTATGGTTCATAAAACTTGTATTTTGTTTAGAGATATTCCATGTGTTTTTATAATTAAAGCTCTCGAAAGGTTTTAGCAAAGTATCAGATTTCACACGTAATTTCGCTAAAAATAGCTCTTTTAGCTGTAGACAGTAATCCTATTCGCATTTTGTACCGCTCCGGGCTTTGATATTGGTCAGTGGTATGGCATGCCCCTTCCCCCTTTCATACAAGCATGTCTATTAGTTACATGTATGGACATGTATGTTTAATCATATCGCAGTATTTTCCAATCAGAATGCGGACATTCTGCTATGAATATGCAAATTCTCGTAATCTTATTTAGGTCATGCTGTTTTGTATCGGATTGGAGTACCGAGTTTAATAATAGGTCATGACATAGCCTAGAAGATAACATGTGAAGTTGTTTGATCATTTTCGCTTGTCGTACAGTAAGTCTCAGTGCAGTAAGTGTTGTGCTACATTGCATCGCGGGCCTAGAACGTTATACCTTAATCCATTATCTATCACGGGGGTTACTAGCACTAACGTTAAGGATAAAGTTGTGTTGGGTTGGTGAATGCAGCGGCATTGCGTAAGCCGGGATGTGCCGTATTGGCGAGCAGCAGATTGCAAGAAATAAAAGTTTGTTTCCAAACCTATAAGTTTTCGTGGACACGTGGAAGATTCATCGCTGGGTTCGGTAGTATTTAATGGAGCATCCCAGGGCTGCTAGTAAGCTTGTGGCGTTTAACCGTTTAGGAAATCATGCTCCGTGTAAACGAATGTTAATTTGATTTTTATGTTTGTTTTTTTCAAGTTTGCATAAATTCACGAAACCTAACCAACCTTCACAGTCTTTACCCACTACGTCATTGCCTTCACATTTTTCACCGGGGGCCATATGCGTAACACTAAACATTTCCACATTACCTGGGATCGTATGCATGGATCGTAGCTAGCTTTTGCTCATAGGGAAGGCGCTAGGCCCAGGCTAGCACTCATTAACATAATCCGTCAAATACACACAAGAAATTTCCGCCCATGTCCATTCATTATTGAATCACAGAACATATCTCCCAACCACTGACTGATGTAAAAGCAAAGAGCTTAAGCTCTTTGGTAAAAGTAAATAGGCCCGGAAGAATTTGCGTTAAAGGTTAGAAACGGACAAGTCATGAATCAAACCAGGGTAGCGATACAACAAATCAAGAAAATTTGTACATCGATGATCTTTGGCCTATCGTTGAAAGTATTCCAGCTTTTAAGAGTTCTAATGTGCAATAAAAACATGGAAGAAATTCTCGTTTTACACCTATTATGATAAAATTACAGATTAAAATTACAGATTAATCCATGTCTTAACATTTACTTCAAAGAGTAACAATTATTCCAAAACTAATAATTGTATTGATGGACGAATTAAATGTTTGCCTGTAATTGTTTTCACGACCGGATTACGCTTCACAAAATCAGCAGTGTTTGCATAAATTAATGAGGTAACAGCCTACTCATGCTGTCTACTAACTGTGGTGTAGCGGTTATCATACCTGTCTACAGACCACGAGGCCCTTGGTTCAAGCCTGGGTTGGGTAGACATGCCAGTGCACCACAACTGGTTATCAAAGGCCGTGGACATTGACTTGGTTGTCGATGTTATGTCTGTCCGTATGTCGTACTTGTGTTCTCGTCTGGGTTGTATTAAGCGTTTCGTGATAGCATTGTTACTATCATAACCGAATACGCAGGTGACGACCCCGTCATTGTAATTGTGTGTTCAGTTCAGTCGTCGTCGTCGCCTGCTCATGCACAAAACTCGGTAATATTCTCACACAGTGTGATCTGTCATCCCCAGTTGCGGAATTCACACGTGGCCGCTATAGCGTTTCTCAACATGTGTAGTTACGGACAAACAATCATTCTTGGTTTTTTGTATAAAAACTTCAAACACTTGAATATTTATTGCTACATAACAGCCCCATTAGTGCTGATTCAGGTGAAAATAAAATGGCTAAACTTTCAAAAAGCTATTTTCTCATTAAATCTCCCAATATTTTGAACGCTCCGCCGCCCCTGATCAGACAATTGAATTCTGAAATGGCTTGGGGTGGATGAGATGCAGAAACGCATTTTCATACCATGAATCTTGAACCCTTCAGAGCCGTAAATTAACATCTTCAGATTGAAGGAGCTTCCAAACTTGGGGGCATATGATGCGAATTGAAACTGAAACAAATCTTCCTCCAATTGTGTACTCATTTTTTATTTTTTATTCTATAGGCCTATAGTTAAAAAGGTAGGGGAACGTGTATCCCGGGAATTACGGCGCTACGCTTTTTCCGTAGCGAAACTAAAACTGTAAACGAATTAGAACTCGTATGCAGAAAAAATCAAACATGAAAACGTCATAGCCTAACATATTTTTTTTATAGAATACCTGTAGGTGATCGCTAATGTTCGTAATTTTGTTTTTAAGATGTATTGTTCCAGAATATGCTGCACTCAAACTGACCTTTGCTCTCCCATAACGTCGGTAATTGACGTTACATGGTGGGAACCTCCATTAACTCCTACATTAGAATTAATACAAAACGGCCTCCACCACCACTTCTCCCCCTAAACTTCCTTCCTCCTCTAAAACTCCCGCCATCCCCTACGCCAACACCTCCAATGCCATCAAACTCAAGCCAACCTGGCCAACAGTCATCCAATCAACAAACCAAGAAACAACCAAGAAACAAACAGTCCACCATCCAAACCCACACAAATGACACGGAAGAGAACATGGATTTTTCGGTTACCGAACATACTTCTCCAACTTTAAAAAACAACCATTCCCTAAGAAACAGGGACAAACCCAAAGAAAAAATAAACCAACTCAGACCCAACAGATCCTCCTCAAGATAACCCCCTGCCTCCTAATGGCGAGCAACATAAACAATAACATTTACAACATCATACAATAGAACATAAGGAGCCTTAAGGCCAATTCTGAAGAAATTGACCCTCTGGCCACCACCTTCAACCCGGTCGTCTTCTGCCTACAAAAAACTTTCTTGAAAACCACCGACCATTACTCCCTCAACAACTTCGCTTGCTATCACAAACATCAAGTGGACGCCGACAGGGCCTGTGGGGGCGTCTCCATTCTCGTTAGACAAGATGTCCTACACAGCCATGCTCATGTGCACACCGACCTTCAGACCATCTGTATATATATCTCCCTCCACAAAACTTTCACTCTTTGCAATATCTATCCCCTCCCTTTAACACCCAGCATTCAGCCAACCAGCCTAAACAACCTCGTCTCTCAGCTCCCTTCATCCTTCTTGGTGACTTCAACGCTCACAACCCTCTGCGGGGCTCTATTACCACCACCCCCAGAGGCAAGCTCATCGAAAACGCTCTTCGTCAGCACAGCCTCTCCTTGCTCAACACTAACAGACTAACTCCCCGACCTACCTTCACCCTGCCACAGGCTCCCTTACCTGTATTGACCTGTCTATCTATTCCCCCAATCTCCCTGATTTTAGCTGGACAGTCACTGCTGACCTCTGTGGTAGTGATCATTACCCTCTTATACACTCCAACCTTCAAACCCCCACTGACCACACCCCCAGTTGGGACCTCGAGAAGGCTGACTGGCCCCTTTTCGAAACCCTATGTGACTCACACTTCTCCACCCATCTCCTCGAGGATGAGGATCCCATGTCAAACTTCAGTAATATCTTATCAACATCGCCACCTGCTCAATTCCCAAAGCCCCAAATCACCCCCTTCTCCCAACCCCTGGTTCTCTGATGACTGCAAAACTGCCATCAAGAACAGGAAAAGAGCCCTCAGGGCTTCAAAAGTAACCCGACCACCCAAAACCTCAATTTCTTTCGCATCAGCCGTGCCAAAACCAGGCGCACTATCAAGGACAGTAAAACCAACACTTGGAACAACTTTATCTCTTCTCTCACCACCAACACCCCCCACTAAGAAGATTTGGAGAATGGTTAACAGCTTCCACGGCAGAGTGTGCAAATCTCCATCTCTCTTGGAATGGTGACCTTCTCACCGCGAAAAAGGACATCGATAACCACCTCGCCGCCACTTTCAGCAACATCTCGTCCTCGACCAACTACTCCAATGCCTTCAAAATAAAAAAAGCTTGCGATGAAGCCCGGAGAATCACTTTTCCTTCCGACAACTCCGAAAGCTACAACACCCCTCTCACCCTTCCTGAATTAATCCTACCCTTTCTGAATTAAACCAAGCCATCCACGATGCTGGCTGCACCTCCAAGGGCCCAGATAACATGCCCTACCAGTTCCCGAAATACCTCCCCATCAAGGCCACCACTATCCTACTCACCATCTTCAACCCGATTGGTCCTTACACTCCTTTCCCCCTATCTGGAGGACAGCTATTGTCATCCCTGTCCTTAAACCGGGGAAGGACGGTACGGGCCGACCCCTCCAGCTACCGCCCCATCGCCCTTACCTGCTGTCTTTGTAAAATTATGGAAAGGATCATTAATCAGAGACTAAACAGGTTCCTAGAGACCAACAGAATCCTCTTCTCTCACCAAAGCGGCTTCCGAAAATGTCGCAATACCCTAGACCAGTTAATTACGCTCGACACCGCTATCCGGGAATCCTTTGCAAAAAAGGAACACCTCATTGCCATTTTTTTTACCTCTAGAAAGCTTTTGACACTACTTGGAAATACGGCATTACCCGCAAACTTCACACCATTGGCCTCAAGAGGCCATCTCCCCATCTTTATTCAAAACTTTCTCTTACCCAGGCAGTTCTAAGTTAAAATTATTTCTTTGAGGATGTCAGATTTGTAGGCTGATTGTTTTAGGTAGCGTAACCTAACATTTGCAAAGAAAAGTAGTGACGATCTGAGAATTTGTCTACAAATATTCTTAGTAACATGTGACAACCTAAGCCAAATATTCTTCTAGTATAACCATTTCGCAGTTGAAGAGCACACGCACAAAGTAAATACTTTCACTTTTAAGGGTACACTTAAACACATACTAAACTCATTTTATTCACGTCTGAAGCAGTTTGCGATTGATTGTTCAATGACCCTGGCCCAGAAATATCTACTGACATTTTTATCTGTTTATGGGGGACAAAATCAAATGTGGGCGTGGGGAGGCAAAATCAAAAAAACCTTTGCCCGAAGTTTTTTTCCATCCCTTGTTGGATTTATTTTTTACTTTGACCGATTTGTTGCTTTAGTTTTACCGGATTATTTTCATTTTCGATCAGACTTTTATCTGATGTCCAAGAGACTAAAATTACATACTCAGTGGCATAGGGAGATTTGAAAGAGGACACTTATACTTTTTTTTCCGAATTTGTATCTTTTGTATACTTTTGCATCTTAGCGTGATTTTTTTTGATTTTGCCTCCCCACGCCCACATTTGATTTTGTCCCCCACTTTCGGTAGGCAAATCCCGCCCATAACTAGTGGTATCTCTTCCGCGGAAGTTATTGATTTTTTTATTATTTATTATTTATCTCCCAATTACAGGGAATGATACGACAACTGGCCTTGAACGAGAAATTACTACTTGTTCATAAATAAATGTTAAAAAGTGTATTTATTTGAAATATTTCAGAAACATTACTTAACATACCAGGCCCGTAGCACCGTTTGTTTTAGTGGTGCGGCGACGTTGATACTATCTAAGCGGAGCGCCACCATCGAATAGCGCGTAGCGTGCAATTTTTTGTGTGAAAAATAGTTACCTCTAGATTGCCAGAAATGACATTTTCCAGGTCTTGCAAGCTGCATTTGAATATACTCTATTTTGGACGAATATGTGAATAGGTCTATCTGTTTTGTCATAAAATGGATCGTTCCGACTTTACACAAAATTATGCCAACCACGTTTCTTCAAACTGTCAAAGTTTATTTCCATACAGAACATGGTTATCATAATCATATCGGAACATCACCAGATAACAGTAATTTCTATTCTCTCAAAAAGCACAATTTAATGAGTAAACTGACCCCAGTTCTGAAAGCAAAATAGGTTTAGGCAAAATTATAAAGAAATACAACTTCACACTTCTGACTTTAATTTTCTTAACCCCGAAAACGTATACATATGTATCATTTTTTCACTTATGAAGGGGTGTAGAGACCATATCCTTGCCGACACTCACATCTAAACCACTATTTTTTTGTGGCGGGTGGGAGGGGGGATTTGTAAATTTAAGCTCCATATCCCTTTTTTTATGCTATTATCAGATGTCTTCATCAGTGAACTATGCCCTGTCATTTTTCAAATTATGGGGAGGGGGAGATTATTCTCTTGATATATTATAAATAAATCAACTTGAACTGTTGAAGCTTGTTTGTTGTCACATCAACTTCAGTCTGATTTGCTGATCTTAGTAATCTATCCAAAGTATCGATGGCAACAACGAAACAGAAAGTCCAACAAAATGTTTAGTTAATTTTTCAGATAAATTAGGGAATAAAGTAAGTTTGTTTTTAACAAAAAAGCTAAGATGATAAAGTGATAGTCTTATACGATAATATTTCGTAATCTATACAAAAGTTCCACTGAAACGAGAGTGACGAGACTATAGGCCTATTCCTGTATTCGACTATTTGCCGCCTTCGAGAAATGATCCAAAGACTGCACGACGGTGAGCAGTGTCGGCAAATTCACTTGCCATTTTCGTCAGATCCAAGCTATCTGTGGTGTTTTTGTGGACATGGAGGACAAGTAGGTGGTTCAGTCGTTTCTGTTTCATGGTGGCTCGCATGTACGTCTTGATGCGTTTCAAAGCGCTGAAAGAACGTTTGGTTACCGCGTTTGTAGCTGGCATGACAAGTGCAAGTTTAAGCAAAATGCACACTTCAGATAGAAGCAATTTCGTACCAAAGTCGAAAGACTTCATATACTTCACTATATCAGGAAGCGAATACACACTGACACTGGTACATTCAGGAGGTTTACATGTGTAACCCAGCGTTTCCAGCTGGACTCTGAGTTGGTTTGAATCAATGTCGTCTTTGTAGAAATCAGAAACGAAGTGAAAATCCTCCCCAATTCCTTTGCCGTTACATGCATCTAGGAGAAGGTTCTGTAGCTTGACATAAGTTTGGTACCCCGTCTGCCTAAAACGATCTCGTATGCAGTTAACGATATTGTCGATAGCCTCTGTGTAGATTCGCTTGAAATACTCCTTCGTACTTTGCAGGTAGATCATCAACAGAAGGACCATCAAGCCGGATTGAGACTTTTCTTCTTCGTGGTGTCTCTGGTTGGTTCACATTGAGTGTAGAAGCAAGTAATCCTACGGCCTTCAGAAAGTGTCGAACTGACTTCGCATGCCTTTAATAGTGGAAACGGTTTTCTCTGCGACACTCTGCCCTTCCGCAACAAAAATGTATGCGTGTTGCAAAGTCCTACTCAAATTGTCGCTATGACTTGGGATCAGGTGTGCTAACTTTATACCAAATAAGAAATCAAACTTCTTCATATACGAAGCCACACCTCTCAGTCGACCCTTTGTGCTGAGGATCCTTTCCCTCCAAAAGACACTCCTCCCAAACATTCTGTAGAACTTCGTAGTTTTCCAGTATGCTCTGAAGTGTATCTGCTCTAACTGTCCACCGAGTTGGACACATGACACGGATTTCAGTGGAGCACTCCTTCCCAATCCTCTCCTTCATCTCAATAAACTTAGTTCCACGTCGGGGGGAGTTCCTAATTAGTTTGGTAATCTCCCTTGTATTTTCCAAAGCATCACACATTAGCCGGTTTCTCTTTATGGTGTCACCACATGCAAGATTAAGGGCATGACCGTAGCAATGTGTATACAAAGCCTTTGGTTGTTCATCTGTTATCTTCTTTGCAACACCTCCGTGTACACCCGACATGGCAGCCGCTCCATCATAGCATGGACCTCTTGCCTTCTGAAGGGATAACTGCATTCGAAGGAGAACATCTTTGATGACGGCAACTAATGCATCGGCGGTTGTTGAAGACACTTCATACATTTCAATGAAATCTTCATGAACTTCAAACTGGTCGTCGACCCACCGTATGCATATCACAACCTGTACCTTGTTGGAAACATCGGGGGTTTCATCCACCATAATTGTATAGAATGGAGCTGTATGGATATTTGAAACAACCTCACGTAAAGCCTATCAAAAAGAAATGGTGCATATAAATAATAAGCACGGATGTTAGTAACTATACGTGCGCGCTAGTCGCCAATTGTGGCTTTAAATGAAATTTAAAGGGGTCTGGTGAGTTATATCATTTTAATGAGTTATACCATTTTATTTTATTGAAAATAAGTACACAAATGTTTAAAGAAGCATGCTTAACGCACACTTGCATGGTACATATGCTTCATAGATGTGAGTAGATATGTTCCAAAAGAGATTTACAAATCAAAAGGAAGGCGAATGCGATAGTGACGCGTAACAAAAATGAATAAATAAACAAAAAACAAACATGAATCTGCGCCCCATGCTGCTTAAATTGAAAATTTAAACAAAAAATATAGCAGCACTTCAGAACCATTTTTGGGGGGTGGGGTGGGGGTAAGAGTGATAGTCTAGATTTTTTTTATAACGATGGTCCCCTGCGCCCACGTCGATATTTCCTTTGTTCCGCTGCAATTGGTATAGTGATCCCTATATTATTTTCTGTTCCTCCGACGCTGGGGAGGGGTTAAGTCTTTGCTATTCTGATTTTATTTGCGCAATTATGAAATATCTTTCGCCGCCTAAAATGTATAATTGAATTAGGTCTTACTGTTAGTGCCATTGTCTGTAAAACTTCGTTTTGAATTTCAGCAGAGAAATACTTGTCAGATTTCTGTGATAACCAGTTTTGAATCCGTGAATCATCTTCACCACGCAACTTGAAAAGAGTTATAAGATTAGAATCCGACTCATCCCCATCACCCCTAAAAGCTAGTCCTTGCCGTGCCAGGGATCTCACATTAGGAATGATTTTCATAAAACTCTGTCATCGCTCTTCCCTTTCTCTTCCAATCTGTTGTGATAAACTTTCTTTAATGTCTTTAGTTATCTTTGGCAATGTCACAACCATTAAGACTGCATCCTTGTGGCAAACACTACCTTCATGTGCCTTGAACCTCCGAGTCGCTTCTTTCCAATTTTTAAAGCCTTTGTTTTTAGCGATAAACGCGGAATCCATGTTTGGTGAATTAAGCTTCTTTGCCTTGTATGCCTTGGTGCATGTATAGCAGAATGCCATATCATTTGTATTGACATAAGGCAACCAAGCAAACTGGTTGAACCAACTTGGTTGGAACGCACAAATTTCTGGTTTTTTCTGTCCAAAACTTCGTTTTGGGAAATTGATTACTGGTTGATTTGGTGTGTTTCCAATGTCCGGTGTTGTTATAAAATAATCCATATTAACTCGCTCTGTCCTTTACTAAATTGCATGCATATGAAATAAAACGAGACTTCTTTAGCGTACAGGTAGGTCTAGCCTAGATCACGCACGTGTATGGTGCGCCGAGTGTGCCGTAAGTCCACAACTCGACCGTGACTCCCAAGTTGTATAGTTTCTCGCTCTGTGATTGGATAAGCAGGCTAATTTGCATCTTATGTCGACTCCAATTGTGTTGATTTCATGCAAATTATGTCGACTTGAAATCAATACAACTTGGAGTGGACGTGGACTTCAGCTCGTAAAGAAAAACATTCACAACTATGCCATGCTTAAACTTATTAGGTTAAATTTCACGCGTACGCGTGCCAACGGATTGGACAGTTCGGATGGGGATAGTGTTGCGCATTCTTACGATTTACCAATATAACCGCGTAATACTTGAAGGGGGAGGGGGTATTCCTCAGAAAATACTGATATTTTTGTAATGTTAATTTTTTTTAATTTCTTTTAATTTTATTATTATTATTATCATTATTATGTTATTTATTGCGAAAAAGTGGTGCGGCGATCGCCGCTGCTACGGGCCTGTAACATACCATACCAAGATGGCGGGCTATAAGAAGGGTTATAGACACTTCATACTATCCCAAACTAAAACTACCACCACCACAACGAAAAATACAGCAAAAAAAATTGAAGACGCCCAGAGCTATATAGTAAAGAACTTATTAATGTTGACTTTAAAATTGTGAACAGAATTGGAGATAACCACCCACTCGAGCAACTTACTTGTTTGGTATTTTGAAATGTCTCGTAATTTCAAAGGCACATCTGTTTGTACTTGCCGTTTTTAGAAATATCATTAACTAAACAAGGAAAAAGAAGCATTTAAGTTTTTAAGTACTATGTAATTAAACGATTTTGGAGGAATATTGGCATCATTTTGATTACGGAGACTCGATATTTTTAAGCATTGTAAAGTCACACTTAATGAAAAATGTAGTAAGCATGCAAAGATGGTGAAACTTAACGAGGAAAAAAGGAAAGGAAAACAAAACAATAAGAAAACGAAAGAAAAGATTAAATACAATAGTTACGCTACATTTAGTTAGTTCCTAGAATTACTGGATTCAATAAGCGGCCATGCGATTGTTTGGGCCATTTGGGTTACCTTCTGTTTTTTTTCTTTACATTCCTTCCTAAAAGTAAATTCCTTGGGTCCATCAAAAGTTTAAAATGTGTCGTGAAACAAAAATACTTGTAATCTTGGAACTTACACCTAATGAAACTGTAAGCATGCATATCTGCATATGGATATAGATTAGGGAAATACTAAACCCCTGCACAGATGCTGAAGCTTAATTAGTTAATGGCGGTATAAATGTAAACGGTCTGATATGATTTCCATTTTATGTCGTTAAACCAAATACTTAGTCTTGTACTGTGTTAATACGAAGCACAAACAAGAAATGAGAAAATAGACAGTAGTTTTGTCTATTCTACAGTTAACATATATTTCTAGTTAACGTTTCTCGTGGTACTATGGATAACCTGCATACAAACAAATGGCATCTAATTAACAATGTCAACCATGATGATTGATTCAAGGCGTAGCGCTACACTAAGATCTAAAGTTCAGTTACTGTAAGCTGCTTCACTAGATAATCCTTCCTTATGCCATCTGCCAGTATGAGGTACAATAATTCACTGCCAGCTGGTCATGGGGTGGGGAAAATGTTCCAACACTTGGCTTCCAATCAGATAGTCGATAGCATGATGAAATGTTCCACCAGATGGATCATTAATACAAGCGTAGTGTGTTAACTGATTTTAGCTTCAAACCGGGTGCAATAATAATAATAATAACAATATATTTTCTGTAACTGTGAAAAGGGCGAATGTCTGCCGACCGATATGGGTAATCAAAAGTTCACAGTAAAAATGATCCTGGATGCCACGCCTTGATGTTGTTAACTTGATGACGTCATAAACAAAGAGCAGCAATACACAAATGATTGTAAAGAAGTCACAGAAACAGAAGGACCAACATACCCTTTTACAGTTTGTTTATTATAATTAAAGGTCCTTTAATTGTAATAAACAAACTGCAGTTATTGTAATATTCCAATCATACGCAAACGGTAGGCCTACATACACAAGCTGTAATCTGTTGCAGTGCACAATAATATGTCTTGACTCTACAAAGTCTAAACTAGTTCTCCCCAAGTAAGGAATTCCGCTTGACCTAAAGAGGTCTGGAATCTCTCAAATTTATCCTTTGGTATAAGCTTTTAATAACAAAACAATCATGACAAATGTGTCTTTGATGAAATTGGACAGTGAATGCACAGGGAGGGTGCAGTGATCCAGTAACAACTGTTGGAACTTACACGTAATGAAAACTGTAAGAAGGGATAAACCAAATCCCTGCACAAATGCTGAAGCCTGTAAAGGCGATCTAAATCTAATAATTTCTATTTTGTGTTGCGTTCTATTTTCTTTTTTCACATAATGATGAACATCACACAAAATGTAAAACTAGTGAAATTGTAACCAATAGTAAAATTTGATAATGTGTAAAAAAAAAAAAAAATATTAGTGTTAAAAGAGGTAAAAGGATAAGACTTTAAAGATACCTAATTCCGAGGTTAGTATCCTGCAGTTGTTTGATTTGGCTCTTAAAGATGGCCAATGAATGACAACATTTTAAATCATGAATGAATGACAACATTTCAAATCCTTATCTAAATTGTTCCATAGTTTACTTCCTGTTAATACACAAGATTTCTGATATATGTCAGTTTCACAATTTGGAATGCTAAGTAATCGACCCTCGATTTGCCTTGTCGACCAAACGGCTGATGCGATATGTTTAAAACGCTTATTCACAGATAGTTTTGGTTGCATCTCATTTATATACATTTATATATCATTATATAATCATTATGAAACAACTTCTGAAGTAACGGCACCTTTTTGAGTGTATAACACGTATATTGGAAGGCTTAAGTTTCGTTTAGCTATGGTATCTTTATATTCTATTAAATTGCTCTTTGTACTGTTTTACTCTTAAAAGTTTTGAATATTTGTTGTTTGTAGGAATGAATTATTCGCTATAGCATAATACTTTATGTATATTCTTTACAAAACTGTATTGAAGACCAGGGGCGGATCCGAAAAATGGGAGAGGGGAGGGGGGGAGAGCATGGCCCCTGAAATTTTTCCGACGATACAATTTTTACCATGAAATAATTTTTAAATTACTGTTAATGAAATTGCGACAACGAATTAATAAAGTATTCAGGTCTTCAATTATTGACAACAAATTGCTTAATTAATTTATTGTTGCGGAAAATTTCCTTAATTTTCGGGAAATTGCCTTAATTATTAGGAAATTGTATTTTTTCTGGATATTTTCTCAATTTTTAGGAAAGTTTTCTTCAATTTTCAAGAAGTTTCTCCATAAATTTTAACATTATTATTCCAATAATTGTGTCTAATCAAAAACTCTCACTTTTCACTTTTCGAGAAATTTTCTTCAATTTTCGGGAAAATTTCTTCAAGTTTGGGCAATTTTCTTCGACTTTCGGGAAATTTCCTCTGATTTATGGAAAAATTCCTTTTCATTCGGAATTTTATCTCAATTTTTGGAAAATTTTCTTAATTTTCGGGAACTTCCTTCAGTTTAATTAATAAAAATTATAATCATTTTGTTCATATTTTACTTCAATTTTTTCAAATCATGTTAATAATTTCTCTCCCATTTGGGAAGATGAAGTCCTGTGAAGAGGGCACTTTCCCCCGCCTGCTACGCCTCTGTCTCCTCCCACTCCACTAGTTGCACCACTTCTGTTCCATTGATGATGAAAAAACTGCCTATAAAACACGTTATCTGGTTGTCAAATATCATTTGTGACCTGGTGACTTGGTTTGTCCCCATTAAATTTTAACCTGGCTCTGCCTGAAGACAAGAAATATATAATATTGAAATGAATTGATAATTGATTGATACATAGATATTATATTTCTTCACACTTTAGAAATTCTTCGCTTTTACCATTTTACAACGCCAGAATAAAATAAATGAAAAGCAAAATCAAGATTGACATCTTTTGGGTTTTAATTGTTTATATGAAGACAGAAATGGACTCTTGACATGTTTAAATGGTTATCTGTTGACGGATCATTAAGTTCAAATTAAGTTTATGTGAGTATCAAAAGTTTTGTGGAAGTTTAGTAACTTTTTGAAAATAATTCATCGGCCTCTTTTAAAAGTAAGATTAATCTGAAACCTAAACCCTAAATACATTCAATCCTAAGATTAAATAAGTCATAATGTAATGTGTATTAATTGTTTGATGGTCCAAAACCATTTTCTTCACCCAATTATTTAAAGAATTATGTCATTGGTAAGATATGTCTGTCGAGTCTATAGAAACACCAAAATACATTTCCTTGTTACATCTCGACGAAGACATAGAGTTTTAAATATGTCACAATTTTTTTTTTATATTAGTGACTGGTCAAGTGGTGTAAAAATCTGTAACGTTACTTCCCTCTGTCATTCTGTTCACCTTGCAGCCTTAATTGAAGTTCGCTGTTATCTGGTCAGTGACCTGAGTGGACTTGTAATACCCTTCATGACATAATATGAATGGGCACAATCAGTGCCGTCGCCACGGGAAGAGGGGGAGGGGGAGGGGGCAGGAGGACTACTGCCAGTCACTGTCATGGTTATTTTTTATAATTGCCTAAATCCAAGGAAACAAATCAGGGAAGGGGTTTAACCTCAAATCTGATATGATTTGATCGGTTGATAGGACTAGGTTAATTTAATGAAGTTTGGTCAGATATTTCGTTAATTATTACTTTAATTTAATTGAGTCAAATGAACAAGGCTACTGGTATTTGTCGCAAAGTAACATGAGTATAACAGTATAGTGCATAGTGGCTGGTTAACACAAGTAATTGAAGTTTATAAAGCAAAAATATGAAAATTATAGCAAAATCATTTCTCAATATTGTTTAGAACTTTGTTTCTTAGTCGGGTACATAACTCTATATTTGTCTACGAACCTTAACATAGCATGCAAAATAAATAATGAAACAGAGTTATTAAGGTTCTCTGAGTCCGACGACAAAGATTTAAAACATTGGGTATGTGGTATTTATAATAATAGTAATAAGGTATATACTTATGTTTTATTTAATTGAGAACAGGGTAAATTAAAAGAAAATGATATTCATTATCAATCTCGTCAATATCACAATATCACGTACTTAGCTCATGAGGAATTGTCTTTTTACGCCCTTTATCAGTCCGGTTCGTACCCCCGATCGGAAGAACAGTTTTGTTCTCCCTTTAGGGGATCCTTTTTAAAAGTATCCCAAAATGCATCTATCCATATTCAAAGTTTGTACAGGAATAACGTAAGATTCATACACATTTCGAGCGCGGGTATATAACTCAACCACTGCGAAGGGTTCAAATTTTTCTTCACGATTTGAAATAATGGCATATGAATTATCTTATCACCGTGCGCTTTTAAAATTCACCTTGCGGTTTTCGAGAAATTTGAAGAAAATTGATGAATTCTTATCATGTCTTACCGTTAGGCAGTCGCGCTTTAACAAGGTTTACTGAAATTATGAGAAATAACTTGGAGATTTGTGAAAATTATTTAGCAATAATTGCGTGGTGGTAACGAAGTTGTTTTACTTTCGCGAAATTGAACATGAACAATGCAAGCTTTGTAACAAACCTTCAATGAAAAGACTGGAACTTCACAATAAAAAAGACAGCTTCCATATATCGCTGTAAGCTCAGTGCGCATGCTTGAGTCTCCCGATTGGGGAATTTGTTGAGTCCCCCGATCGGCGGTACAAACTGTTCATGAATATCTATTTTAAAGGATGCACACCTAAGTTTTGCAAAACGTCAATCAATCAACCAACCAACCAACCATTGTCATTTATATTTTATTTGTACAGCGCCAATGATTATTTACATAGATTTTGACGCTATACAAATTGTAATAATAATAATAATAATAATAATAATAATAATAATAATAATAATAATAATATTTCTATAGCGCCGAATACCGATAAATTTCACTAGGGCGCTAAACAGGAACACGAAACGAAAGTTTGTTGGTAAGTCCAAAAAAATGTTTGAACAGTGTTTTGAAAATGTCAATGAAGTTTGCATTTCTGATGTGTACAGGCAATTGGTTCCACTTCCGAGGAGCAGAACAGGAAGGGGCTCTGTCAGCGAAAGTCGTATGTGCGCGGCTTCATTGACGCACAGCTTCTTATTGTCCTACTGCCTCCTATTGTCACACATAAGGTGTTTCTTATTGCCACACTGCTTCTTTTTGTTGCACACTAGGTGCCTCTTATACACATATGCGACAACATGAAACGTATAGTGTGCGACAACATGAAACGTATAGTGTGCGACAACATGAAACACATAGTGTGCGACAACATGAAACACATAGGGTGCGACAACATGAAACACATAGTGTGCGACAACATGAAACACATAGTGTGCGACAACATGAAACACATAGTGTGCGACAACATGAAACACATAGGTGCGACAACATGAAACAGTGTGCGACAACATGAAATACATAGGTGCGACAACATGAAACACATAGTGTGCGACAACATGAAACACATAGTGTGCGACAACATGAAACACATAGTGTGCGACAACATGAAACACATAGTGTGCGACAACATGAAACACATAGTGTGCGACAATAGGAAACAGTCCAACTGTCCAATAAGCAGATATAACTTGTGGCCTAAATCAAATCATCATTTTACGTAAAAGTTAATTATATTAAAAATGGACCATTAGATCTGCAGAAAGAGCACTAAGATTTAGGCAGGGACCCTGTCGTTAACTGCCTTGTCAGCAGCAGCGCCGGTAGAGTCATAATATTAAGGAGGACGGGCAAGAATTCACATTTTTAGGAATGTTTTTAGTCGGAAATTTTTATTGAACTGTCCTGTCCCTGTCTCTCTGTGTCGGAATATTTTGGAAAAGCAAAAAAAAAAAAAAAAGGAATTAGCAGGATCATTCTATAACAGCAAAATTCTGTTTAATCAGAATCAGTACCAAAATTGGCACCATTATATATTTAACTTCCTCTGTTTAGCTCACATGACTGTCAGACTGTAAGACACTCTCCAATGTTCGG
>JAIGNY010001500.1:0-5000 GCA_020152595.1 Chiridota heheva
ACTTGTTGAATACCTTGTATTTATTTTTCACTCATGGAGGCCACATACCAGTGCAATGGAGAACACAGCCCCGTGTCCCATGGTGATTAAATATTACGCGTATTAAGAGTGTATGGAGCCCGCTGAAATTGGCGACAATCTTCATCTTATTCTTTTTTCATTGGAAAACTGGCTTCTTTGTCATCAGAACTTTGAGAGTAGTTATGGCAACAGTTTTGGTTTGTTGTGGTTTTCCCGAAGTAATCGAAGTAATTTCCTCAATGATTTTCCTTCTAAGAAACTTAAGTTCCCAAGTATCCTTTTTGTTTCAATTCTTTACTAGAGGAAGCATTATATATAATATTAAACTGCTTTATAAAACGTTTTGAAAAAGAACGAAATTTAAACCTACTATTTAGAAACCTGTCCTTATATAATTCCACATATTCTGCACATCGCTTGTAGGGTTGCAAGGTACTCAATCCCGTGAGCAGGCAATCCACATCTTCTGCAGCAATGTAAACTTTCTCCTCCAAGTAATGCAAAAAAAAGCGACCAAATGTTTCATTAGAAACAGTGATAACAACTCTCTCGCCTGTCACAGTTTTGTGACTTTGAATATCACTGGCAATCTCCGTACAGACGACGGCTTCTTTGTTTGTTTCACGTTGTTTGGGTTCGTCACTTGGAATTCCCTCCGAAGAGGCTAATTGGTACAATCTCTCACGTTTATTCCCTGCAAATAAATCCGGATAATTGGAATAAAAGTACTCAAGTAATGATATTTTTTCAGATGTAGGTTTTTTGTCGATTTGCGTGATCAAATTCGTTATCATTTGATCATAAGCCTTCACCGCTAACTCCGCCATGATTGTTAACCGCTAACGTACAATCAAGGATGTACGAGTACAATGTAACCACTGTTGCACAAAATATAATCAGGGAAATGGCAACTCCCTGATATAATGTGCATACGTGTACACCGTGCAAGCAGCAAGCCACCAGGACTTCCGCTACAACGTTAAACTCAATACCCACTTGAAGTTAGCGTCATATTCATATTCAGATTTAAATTTTTACCAGCTGAAGAGCCATCCTTCTGTAAGGGCGCCATCTACTAGAATACCAACAAGACAGTTGGAGAGGATTTCGGCCACCAAAGGAGCGAAATCAGTTTTTTTTCTTTCCTGTTTTACATTTTGCAATCGTCACATAGAAGTGTTAAAGCGGTTGTTGCAATGTAATTACACTCACGAGGTGAAAGCCCACCAACTCCGAAACCAAAAAGTAATGGACTCAGTTATGGGAGATCGTACCTGGACCCTCAAAATCAGGGCCCTAAATAGCCAAAAGTGAAAATTATTCGTACCATAAGGCTATATCAAGGTCCATAACCCTTGGGCCCAGTGAAGGTTTTGTGCCAAATTTCTGACATATGAGGGCAAAGTTAAACTATCCCTTAATTCTGTGGCATAGCTCTTTTTCTAGGAGATCGTATCTGGGCCCTCAAAATGGGCCCAAATTGACCAAAAGTCGGAAATTGCTATTACATGGTTATCACATGGTCCATGACTCTTGGACCCAGTAGAGGTTTTGTGCCAGACTTCTGGCATATGGTATCAAAAGCCCAATTACTCCTTAATCCTGTGGTATATGTCTTATTTCTGGGAGATCGTATCTGGATTCTCAAAAATGGGGCCCTAAATGACCAAAAGTGGTGAAAATTATTGTTAGCATAAAGTTATCTCATGGTCCATGGCGCTTGGGCCCAGTGAAGGTTTGGTGTTAGACATCTGACATATTGGAGCAAACGACCACCTACCTCTTAATCCTGTGGTATAGGTCTCATTTCTAGGAGATCGTATCTGGGCTTTCAAAATGTGCCCAAATTGACCAAAAGTCGGGAAATTGCTATTATATGGATATCTCATGGTCTATTGCCCTTGGGCCCAGTGAAGGTTTTGTGCCAGACTTCTGACATATGGGGACAAAAGACCAAGTACCCCTTAATCCTGTGGTATAGCTCTCATTTCTGAGAGATTGTATCTGGACCCTCAAAAACGGAGCCTTAAATGGCCAAAGTGGTACAAATTATTGCAATCATAAAGGTATATCATGGTCCATAGCCCTTGGGCCCAGTGAAGGTTTTGTGCCAGACTTCTGACAGATGGGGCCAAAAGCCCCAACTACCCCTTAATCTTATAGTATAAGTCTCAATTCTGGGAGATTGTATCTAAACCCTCAGAGGCGGGGCCCTATATGGTACTAAGTGGTAAAAAATATTGCTAGCATAAAGTTATATCATGGTCCATAACCCTTGGGCCCACAAAAGGTTTTGTGCCAGACTTCTAAAATATGGTGGCAAAAACCCAACTACCCCTTAATTCTGTGGTATAGGCCTTATTTCTGAAAGATTTTATCTGGATCCTAAAAAACGGGACCCTAATTGGCCAAAAGTGGTGAAAATTATTTCTAGGATAAAGTTATATCATGGTCCATAATCCTTGGGCCCAGTGAAGGATTTATGCCAGATTTCTGAAATATGGGAGCAAAATCCCAACTACCCCTAAATCCTGTGGTATAGGTCTCATATATGGGAGATTGTATCTGGACCCTCAAAAATGGGGCCTTAAATGGCCAAAAGTGGTGAAAATTATTGCTAGCATAAAGTTATATCATGGTCCATAGCCTTTAAGCCCAGTGAAGGTTTTGTGCCAGACTCCTAACATATGGGAGAAAAAGACCACCTACCCCTTACTCCTGTGGTATAGCTCTCATTTCTGGGAGATCGTATCTGGACCCTCAAAATGGGGCCTTAAATGGCCAAAAGTTGTGAAATTGTTATAATATAGTTATCACATGGTCCATAGCCTTTAAGCCCAGTGAAGGTTTTGTGCCAGACTCCTGACATATGGGAGAAAAAGACCACCTACCCCTTACTCCTGTGGTATAGCTCTCATTTCTGGGAGATCGTATCTGGACCCTCAAAAATGGGGCCTTAAATGGCCAAATGTGGTGAAATTGTTATAATATAGTTATCACATGGTCCATAGCCTTTAAGCCCAGTGAAGGTTTTGTGCCAGACTCCTGACATATGGTATCAAAAGCCCAATTACCCCTTAATCCTGTGGTATATGTCTTATTTCTGGGAGATCGTATCTGGATTCTCAAAAATGGGGCCCTAAATGGCCAAAAGTGGTGAAAATTATTGTTAGCATAAAGTTATCTCATGGTCCATGGCGCTTGGGCCCAATGAAGGTTTGGTGTTAGACATCTGACATATTGGAGCAAACGAACACCTACCTCTTAATCCTGTGGTATAGGTCTCATTTCTAGGAGATCGTATCTGGGCTTTCAAAATGTGCCCAAATTGACCAAAAGTCGGGAAATTGCTATTATATGGATATCTCATGGTCTATTGCCCTTGGGCCCAGTGAAGGTTTTGTGCCAGACTTCTGACATATGGGGACAAAAGACCAAGTACCCCTTAGTCCTGTGGTATAGCTCTCATTTCTGAGAGATTGTATCTGGACCCTCAAAAACGGAGCCTTAAATGGCCAAAGTGGTACAAATTATTGCAATCATAAAGGTATATCATGGTCCATAGCCCTTGGGCCCAGTGAAGGTTTTGTGCCCAGTGAAGGTTTTGTGCCAGACTTCTGACAGATGGGGCCAAAAGCCCCAACTACCCCTTAATCTTATAGTATAAGTCTCAATTCTGGGAGATTGTATCTAAACCCTCAGAGGCGGGGCCCTATATGGTACTAAGTGGTAAAAAATATTGCTAGCATAAAGTTACATCATGGTCCATAACCCTTGGGCCCACAAAAGGTTTTGTGCCAGACTTCTGACATATGGTGGCAAAAACCCAACTACCCCTTAATCCTGTGGTATAGGCCTTATTTCTGAAAGATTTTATCTGGATCCTAAAAAACGGGACCCTAATTGGCCAAAAGTGGTGAAAATTATTTCTAGGATAAAGTTATATCATGGTCCATAATCCTTGGGCCCAGTGAAGGTTTTATGCCAGATTTCTGAAATATGGGAGAAAAAGACCACCTACCCCTTACTCCTGTGGTATAGGTCTCATTTCTAGGAGATCGTATCTGGACCCTCAAAAATGGGGCCTTAAATGGCCAAAAGTGGTGAAATTGTTATAATATAGTTATCACATGGTCCATGGCCCTTGGGCCCAGTGACGGTTTTGTGCCAGATATCTGACATATGGGGGCAAATGCTACCTAACTCCTAAATCTTGTGGTATAGCTCTCATTTCTGGGAGATTGCATCTGAACCCTCAAAAACGGGGCCCTAATGACCAAAAGTGGTGAAAATTATTGCTACCATAAACATATATCATGGTCCATAGCCCTTGGGCCCAGTGAAGGTTTTGTGCCAGACTCCTTACATAAGGGGGGGAAAGCCCAACTACCCCTAAATCCTGTGGTGTAGGTCTCATTTCTGGGAGATTGTATGTGACCCTAAAAAATGGGCCCAAATTGACCAATAGTCGGGAAGTTGCTATTATATGGCTATCTCATGGTCTATGGCCCTTGGGCCAAGTGAAGGTTTTGTGCCAGACTTCTGACATATGGGGTCAAAAGACCACCTACCCCTTAATCCTGTGGCATATGTCTTATTTCTGGGAGTTCGAAATCCCATGAAACCATAACATTATTATTACAAATTAATTAAAATAAAATATCAACTTAAAAAGCCGTAAAGCAATTTATTTTGCATTTACAAACAGCTGAAGTGCGGTAGAGTAGAGAAGATGAATGGGCTTCAAATAAGGACGTGATTTGCTCTCAGAAAGTACATGTAATTTTGAAATATTTCAGAGTTCTCAATATTTTTGTTTAAAGAGCTGAAGGGTCCCTTCTAAACTTATGCGCATATATTACTATGAAATTAAAGACTCAGTTCACCCACGGAGTTAAATCTACGGTTCGCCATATGATGTTTATCTGTTTATGCATTGCACTGTCTCGAAAAATCTGAAGGTCCCTAACCGTAACTGG